>RJWJ010000294.1:0-290940 GCA_004363605.1 Indri indri
AGAGGGGGAAGGGGGAGGGGCGAGGGGGAGGAGGGGATGGATATATGCATACACAAAGGGTGCAATGCGCACCCTCCGAGAGATGGACATGCTTGGGACTGGGACTTGGGGGGAAGGGGGGGCAAGGGCATCATACGTAACCTAAACACCTGTACCCCTATAAACAACAAACAATAAAAAAAATAAATAAATAAATAAATAAAAAAAAGCAAATCCAGTTAGCTAACTTCTGAGAAAAATTTTATTAACTAGGAATTGGTCTAAATATAATAGTATACAGATTTGAAAACAATAAAGCTATTTCTTTCTATGTAAAAAAAAAAATTACATAGTAAGAAAAAAACTCTTTTTTTTACTGTGACACACACACACACACACAACACACACACACACCATGAGATCTAGCCCCTTAAAATCAAGTATCTAGTACAGTATTCTTAACTCTAAACACAATATTGCACAAATCTCTAGAGCTTTTCGTTTTGCATAACTGTAACTTTGTACTCATTGAACAGCAACTCCCCACTTCCCTGTCTTCATGATTGACAGCTTGGAGCATATGTAAGTCATGACCTTAGGTAAGAATAGACTATTTATTGAGAGAAGGTTAATTCTTACCAGATCTGCTGTCAATGGTTGAATACTTTGTTAAGACCTAGTCATGATTACCAAGTTTGTATTGACACAAAAAAAGTGAATATTTGTGAGATGTTAAAATGAAATTAAAACTGAAAGTAAATGTTTTGACATCATAGGCAATTCAGGATGGAAGAATGGAGAACAGCCTTTATATTCAGATAAATGTAAATTTGATTCCCAACTTTGCTTCTTCTATGATTTGCTCTAGTCAACCCAACTAAAGTATTGAACCTTTCTAAGCCTAATTTTCTTTATGTGAAAAATGTTTTATTGTAATATGATTATACAATTTTAATAACAATTAATTACAACGATGCCTTGTCAAGAGTAGGTGCTCAATAAATCAAGTTGGAGCTCTTTTATGATTATCAATAATAAAGGTGAATTCCACAAATAATGGGTTTCTATTCCTTCTTAGACTCTGCTTGGGCTAGGCCCTCAGTAAATAATATAAATTAATATAAAAACTACTCTGTGATTAAAATCAGGTTTTGACATGCTTTATGAGCTCCTTTTAGATGGATTTTTTATAATATGCTTTCAAAATTATTGGCAGATTTACTCTGTGTCTGTACTTCAAGCTGGATAATGGAAAATGATTTATACAGTTTTATTGAATTTACAAGGGTTAGAGTAAGCAACATTAATTATTGCTATGTCATTCTTGCAGGCTCTCAGGAAGTGAGGCAAAACAGAAGCCAAACTAAATGTAATTAGCATTAAAATGACTCCAGCATGAAAAATAATCGAATGGGTTCTGAAGTGTCTTATTCATGTCAACAAAAGAAGATCATACTTGTTTGTAAAATGTTCATTTTAATTGCTTTTCCCCCCATCATGTGAAATATGAGAGGTGTTTTAGGTCCTTATCATATTTCTCAAATAGCATTTTTGTTTTTGACATCACAACCTACGCTGTCGTCGATAATTAACCTGACTTTTAAAACCAGATGACGCTAGCTGAGAATCTTACAGGATGAATGCCAGCAGCCCATCTCCCAAAAAAGTAATCACTTTTTCTTTCCCAATGTGTATTATTTAATGTAAATAAGGTGTCTGATCAGCGCATTCTCTTTCGAGTATAAACTGAAAATTTGGTGAGTTGGGGGTTGAATTTAACATACAAATATTCTCAAGAAAGAGATATTTTCCATGGGAATTCCATCCAAATTCTGCTCACTAGACATGGGTGAAGAGTAGAAATATTTACCACTGACCCAAAACTGTAAGAAGTGAGCCCAAAATATGAGAAGATAGGCAGAAAGAAGAAAGTCTAGGAAAAGAGAGAGGAAAGAAACTGAAAGTGTTATAAGTAGAAATATAGGTAAAGCCCCCACAGACGTCAAGGAAGTGGGGTAAATTAGATAATGACAGACATAGATTAGTGTTTTGCGTTGAACAACGAGAGGTCTGCTCTGTGGTATGAGCTGAGAGGTGCCAACTTGCGAAAGCTGAGACTATATTCCCTGCATGTCTCCTGGAATTCAGTTTTTCTAATTATAATGAGACAACCTTCTCAGTAGATTCCTGTAAGTAAGGAGCTAGACCAGGCAGAATCAGAATCAAATAGCGACAGACAGAGGATTCTTGGAATCACAGGCCTATTCTAGAAAATCCAGGCCTCCTTTTCGTTACACCAGAGCTGATATTCTGCAGGTACATACTCTTTTGGCTCTATTATTCGTAAATTTATAAAAATAATTTTGTATTGTTTGGTAAAAAGCTGATGCCAGAGTGATTCATGTGTCCCCTTTATATGCACACCCAGTTTCTTCCCCGGGTACTTCCAAATTCGTGAAGTCGAGCAAATGAAGGAGTAGTCAGGTCTAGCGGATTGCTCCAGGATAGCACAGCTTTATGGCTGCTATAAATTTTGACTCATAAGTAATTGTGCCAAAACAGTTTAGCTATCACCCTTGGGAGATGTATATCAGTTCTGGATGGTTGAAAGAATAGGGTTTCAGAAAAAAATAAAATGCTCTGAGATATGAGAATGGGACAAAAAGGACCCAACACAGAATTTTGTAATTTTAGAGTTCAACTGAAGTCCTTCTAACTTGGTACGGTAATATTATTAAAATGAAGTCTAATTTGGAAGCATTTCTCTGTTCGTGAACATAGACTACAATTATAGGAAAGAGAAAAACAAAACAGTTATAATCTTTTTTTTTTCCTGTTGTCCAATCAAAGTCATTTATACATAAAATCTAAATCATTCCTTTTTTTTTTTTCTACTAAGGAATTTCATTTCTATCTAGTTTCAAAATCAATATTCCTCACCTCCTCCCCTGTCACTTTCTGATTTAAAGAACAAAAAAAATCCAGGGCTCTAGCCACATTTGGACTTGACGGGGTCTTTCATGACAATATGCCTTGGCACGTGCTGCCTGTCTTCCTGGCATGCCAGTCACGTTTTATTACACCAGTGACGCTCAAGGTTCAAATGACATCTCCAGTGCCCATTCTCTGCATATGTGAACTCTCGCCTAATGAAGTCATCTACAAACATATGTCAAATGAATTATTTTAGACAAACTTTTTATAAGTTTCACAAACTTTAAAGAAGATGAGGTCAATTGTAATAATTGTAATAAAAGAAATATTGCCTCTAAAGGATTTAATAAGAAGATAATTATCTAAGAAATTAGACCGTCCTACCTTATTATTTTAAACAGTGAGTTTTACATGATCTTGGGATGAAAAATACTATTTCAGCACAGTTATTTCTTTTTCAGATGCAATTGTCAAACTTTCTATACCTATATTTGCGCTTCCAGATAATATGATGTGTATAACTATTCAAGCTCTAATTCTGTGTCCTGAGTTAATCAATGTTCAAGTAAAATACATATGCCCCTCTGGAGAATGCCATTAAATTAATTATAATACATTTCATAATTGTATAGGCTTTGTTTCCCTTCATAATATAAAAAGTTAATTAAAGAGTATGTAAGATAGTAATTTTGTCATCATAGGTCTCCTTTTTTCTTAGCTCAAAATAGTTTAAATTGACACATAAATTTTATGTAGCATATTTTTATTAGGGAATAAAGGGGCATGTTTTCACATATAGTGAAGTTAATGTGGAATGATAAAACTAGCAACCATGTTTTAGATATTTTCTTGTACAGGAAAGATTTTTGATCTTGTATTTTTTATCTTGTAGTACAGACATACTGTGTACAAAGAATCACAATTTTATAGGGGATAGTTATTTAATCTAGTCTGTTCATCAACTTACATCTAGCAAGAAAGTTAACACACAGATAAAAAGTTGATAAAATTTTATAAAATAATAATAATAATTTTCTTACCTAGAAAATTCTAAGTAATGAGCATTACTGTGAGCGCCTTGGGTAACCATATGGCTTGGTAGATACACACAACAACACTATAAGATAAGTGTCATTATTCTGATTTTACAGATGAGAAAACTGAGGCACAGAGATGATAACTGACTTGGCCCAAGGTCGCAAGACAGTGAGTGACCTAGGTTTAAAAGCCAGGAAGTATAGATCCAGAATCTGTCTAGCTAACTTCTAGGCTACATGTCAATGTCAGATATGAAAGGAAGAGAATTCCTTCCATCAGAAATGATTGCTAAGGGAAGGTTTCCTATAAAAAGAGGAATTAGAACAGGGCTTTGAAGAATGGAAAAAAAAAAATGGGGTTAATAGAGTAAGTGTGTGGCTGAAAAAAGGAAAGGGAGGTAGCCATAAGGAAATAAGTTGCAAAAACAAAAATATAGGCAAGAAAGCACAACACACATATTCAAGGAATTGTAGACAGAGCAGTTAGGAAAGGAGTTTTTATTTAGAATTATTTAATATGACAAAGATGAATATATTCCAAGTGTTTTGCTGGATATTATTTGATACATTATATCATTACCTCCATTAAAATAGAATTCACCTTTAAATTTCTTTTCTACATAAATTAGTTCCAATATTGGCGATTGTGTGTTTATCTTAAATGTCAATCTGTTACTAATCTTGTGATACTTTTTTCCACAAACTCCCCCCATTATAATAAGATAGTATCATGTCAGGAATTTGCCTGTTACACAAACAGGACATTTTAAAAATGAATACATATAATTTGGACACAAATAAAAACATCCTGGTAAATTTCCTAGATAAGAATGCGAAAATCAAAAAGCAGCAGTTTATATCACTCTGTATTCTTTTTCAGGTAAACCAGTGATGATAGTGACAGAATATATGGAGAATGGCTCTTTAGATACGTTTTTAAAGGTAGGATATGGGACTAGTTACGCAAAATGTTATTTGTACATTGGCTGTGACGGTGAAGTTGAAATCGTGCCACTTTAAAACTAAACTTTTAAGTGGAATAGAAATGCATGAAGTCGATAATTATACTCCAGAATGAACTTTGGTTTGAAAATTATCCTTTTCTGAAAACTTACACAAATTATATGCTCCTAACAGCTTTAATTATGTGTTAATTTGCAAAAAATAAAAATAAAAAAGGGAATGAAAGAAGAAAAAAAGGAAAAAATGAAGGGAAAAGGGGAACAAAAGCTTAAAACTACTTAAATTTCTCAAAATACATAGTATTAGGCAGAGCAAGAAAAAACATCTACAGGAGCCATGCAAATAATTGTGAAGGTGTCAAATGAAGGTCTATAAATGCTCATAGTCCCCTTGCCAGCTAGTCACTACTTGCACCGAAGAAGAAGTCATGTGGTAATCAACGATAGCCAATATCGTCAGATGAGCTGGGTTTCAGGAAAAGATTGTTCTATGTGCAAATCGCCCAATTTTAAATGTCGGCAACTCACTTTATTGGGAAATAGCTTGTGTTGGACAGCGTAACATATTTTCAGGCCTGGTTAAACCTATAGATTGGCTTTTTGTAACTTCAGTATAGTGACTATTGCTTTTGATCAGGAAAAGTGATGAGACAATGGCATTGATGGCCATTATAAGAAGAGCCTGTGCCATGAATATGATACTGGTCCACTAATCAGCCAAAGTTTCCTTCTCATCTCCAGCCTCTACCAGATTCTGATGCCAAGTATTTGAACCATACCTTCAAGTTCTCTAGTATCTTAAAGTCACATCATTAGTTTATTTCAAAATAATTATCGGTTGAGCCTTATGAGTCTGTGTGACTGCATTAAGTTCAGTGCCCTTGATGAAGACGATAAACTTCCGAGAATTGCTAACGTTGTCCTGGTCATTGCTCAGGGATCCCTTTCCCTTCTGCTGCCACAGAAACTCCTGGATCTCCTCTGGCCACCATATGTTTACCTTAATATGCCTATCCAGCTAGCATCTTTTAAATCACCTCAAAATATATACAGTATTGACCCAAGGCAGGTGCTAGGCTGGAGTGATGAACAAACTCTTCTGATGACTGAGAATAAGGGAATTACAACGCAGAAAAGAGCAGCTAAATGAGATTTTCGACAAGGGCTTTCAAAGCCTTTATCTGCTTTGACCAGACAGAGGACAGATAAACATTACCAAGTTTTTCTAACATTTTCCATTCTCCCTCAGCTAGCAGTTGCATATGAATTTTAATGAGTGATATTAGTAACTTGGGAATTGAAGGAAGATTTTTTTTCATATTTTCCCCCAGTGATTGGTGTTGCCAGAATCATATTTCTACATTGTCCTTACAGAAAAACGATGGGCAGTTCACTGTGATTCAGCTTGTGGGCATGCTGAGAGGCATCGCGGCAGGAATGAAGTACCTTTCCGACATGGGCTACGTTCATAGAGACCTTGCTGCTAGAAACATCTTAATCAACAGCAACCTTGTGTGCAAAGTGTCTGACTTTGGGCTTTCCAGGGTACTGGAAGATGATCCTGAGGCAGCCTATACTACAAGGGTAAGATCTAACAGAATACACTTCTGATACACTAGAGGCATTTAAATTTTTTAAGATTTTAAAGCAAATAGCAAAAGGGCATTCCTATAATAACAAAGTCAGGAAGAGAGAGAGGGTATTAAAAGTCCAGATAGTTCTCCTTTCTATGGATCATCAAATTCAAATATTAAACTCAGATAAAAAAAAAATAATCTTCTCTGGGAGGGAACGATGGTTCACGCCTGTGATCCCAGCACTCTGAGAGGCTGAGGCAGGAGGATCTCTTGAGCTCAGGAGTTCAAGACCAGCCTAAGCAGGAGTGAGACCCTGTCTCTACTAAACATAGAAATTAGAGCTACACTTAATAAACTAGGCCTAAGCAGGATCAAAGTTATGGAAAAGTCTTTTGCCAATGTGATTGGTTGGTATCTTAGTCAAGTGCAAAAAGTAGATTTTTCAAGGTTTGTGTCAATGTGTCATGCTACAGCAGTGGTCCCCAACCTTTTTGGCACCAGGGACCGGTTTCATAGAAGACAATTTTTCCACGGACTGGGGGTTGGGGGGCAAGGTTCCGGGATGATTCAAGTGCATTACGTTTATTGAGCAAACCTCTCTGCTAATAATAATCCGTATTTGCAGCTGCTCCCCAGCGCTAGCATCACCGCCTCAGCTCCACCTCAGATCATCGGGCATTAGGTTCTCCAGGGAACCTAGATCCTGCACATGCACAGTTTACAGTAGGGTTCAAGTTCCTGTGAGAATCTATTGCACCCCCCATCTGACAGGAGGTGGAGCTTATGCAGTGATGCGAGCAATGGGGAGGGGCTGTAAATACAGACGAAGTCGCTTAGCTTGCCCGCCGCTCACCTCCTGCTGTGCAGCCTGGTCTGCGGCCCTGGGGTGGGGACCTCAGCACTACAAGGTTACTTGAGAGACAGAGATCCTGAGACCCCCCAATACTCCCTCCTCTGAAGTGGGGTGTGGTGGCATTTTGTAGAAAATCTACACGAGAGACAAGAAGATAAGGGAACTCCGGAGAATATTAATATTAAGGATGGTCAGAGGACCAGGAGAAAAATTATGGGCTAAGGTTTAATATAATCAACAAAGGACAATTCTGAGAGAATTACAGAATATCTATGCATAACTAGGCCTCATCATGTGACCTTGCCTAGGAATATTTAATTAACAAAAATAAGTTTCAGGAAAGTCTTTTTCGAATGGTGTTACCATATATCTAAAGAGCAAATAATTCAAACCTTACTTCAACTCCCAGAATAATTTCAAACATGACCCCAAGTTATTATTTCTTTATATATCTTGAAACTTTGGTTAATAAACAATTAATTTAAATCCTGGGTTTTTTTCCTCTTAGTATGTGAATTAAATTATTCCCTTCCTCCAAAAAGGGAAGGCATACATCAGTCTTTTTACGAGAAAGTATTCAAAACCTTCACCTCGTTTTCGCTTGATAAATATTTGCTTATAGAGGAAATATTTGGTTATATGGGCTTGCCCACTTTTAAAAAATAAGCAAAAAATAATTTCGTACTGAAGGAGGCAGGACATAAAGGTCCTTATTGTGTGTACTAAGAGAAAACATACCAAATAATTTCTCTTTTTTTTTTGAGACAGGGTCTCACTCTGTCACCCAGGCTGGAGTACAGTGACGTGATCACAGCTCACTATAGCCTGGAACTCTTGGGCTCAAGTGATCCTGACACTTCAACCTTCTAAATAGCTGGGACTATAGGCACGCACCACTGTATGCAGTCATTTTTTTTAAAAATTGTAGAGACAGGGTCTCACTATATTGCCCAGTTTGGTCTTGAACTCCTGACCTCGAGCAATCCTCCTACCTCAGCCTCCCAAAGTACTGAGATTACAGATGTGAGCCACCATGTCCAGTCCAAATTAATTTTAGACCATGTGAAAAAACTCTAAACTTAATAATGTGATAAAAATTTTCCCCCATAATCCAATTTCAATAATTTTAAAATTGGTTGAGTTATACAGATACCCACCTCTTAAATTGAACAGTCTTACCAAATAAATGTATGCTAACAGAAAAAAAAAAGAGAAAACAAGTCTAGAAGAAATAACAACATCGAAGGAAAGTATAATTTTAAGTTTATAATCTATGATTTTCGTGCCTGTGTTATTAACTGTTAAGCTCCTCAGGATTGCATTCAGCAGCCTAGAATTTCCATTTACAGTTTGTGCATTGAAGAAAAAAAGGCACCCAGGGAATTTGAGTCCTTCACTCTCTGTTAGAAAGTCATGAGAGTATACGTTATTAATTTGCTTGACTGCCTGCTTTCCCTTACTTAGAGCTGCCATCCTGAGTACTGTAATTGAGACGTGGATCCTATATGTATCCCTGTAGTCAAACAGAATTTAAACTAGAAACTTTCCGGACAGCCAATTAGTAGTTAGTCTGCACGTGCTTATGGGCTGAGAGTGTGAAAAGAGACCGCATGCTGTCAAACAGATTCACTTAAAAATGCTATGTCTCTTTCTAGATGTTCTCAGCGTGGCAACAGTATCCCTAGATACATTTGAAGTACGTGGGGATATTTTTAATTCTTTTTCAATTTTAGGGAGGCAAAATTCCAATCAGATGGACTGCCCCAGAAGCAATAGCTTTCCGAAAGTTTACCTCTGCCAGTGATGTGTGGAGTTACGGAATAGTAATGTGGGAAGTTGTGTCTTACGGAGAGAGACCCTACTGGGAGATGACCAATCAAGATGTGAGTATGAGACTGTTCTTTCTCACGTCGAAAATGGAATACTTTGTTCTCTGAGTCAAGACACTTACAATGTTTTTCATTTCTGAAAGTGACGGTTGCTTACAAAAATGAAATACTTGGCTTACCCTCTGATCTGTTTTGTTGTTGAAATATCCTTTATTCAGAAGCTCGAAATGACTTAGTACAAAGGAAAATAAGTTACAGTTCTATAGAAACTCAGTCCCTTGTCAGACAGTTCTAGTTGCACTGTGGGGATATTTCACTCAAGTTATGTCAGTACCGTTTTCAAAGATAAAGAAAGAGCCATCAAAGAATGAATACTGACAGGTAAGTTTTGTGATTTGCATTTGATAAAGGCAGCTAATACTCCAAACCAGAAGGATAAATGATATTGATCTAATAGTGGATGCTCTTAGAGGATAAAAATGAATACTCTATGTTTCTTTAAATTAAAGAATATAAGAAGAGTTGTATTATCTATTTAATTTGGGAAAAAATAAACAGATTCTTCCCACAATGGAAAAACAACTCAGGCTCAAAATAATAGAATCCTGGAATTAAAGGAGCCATGAAAGAATCTTCTATTCAATTCAGAATGTTTATTATTTGATGCCTGACACATGGCTCTTTAATCTTTGCCTGTGTGATTTTCCATCATTACTATTCAAAGCATCCCCTTTCCATTTTGAAACATATGGAAATTTCATATTTTTCTTTTGAGAAGCAACAGCAGTTATAGAAAGCAGCTAACATTAATCGAGCCTTTACTATGTGCCATAGAATCTCTTAAGTGCTTTACCAATTAATATCTCATCACTTCTTTGTAAAGCCAGTATACTGAACAGTCTTAATTTCATTACGTACTTATTGGAAACATTTATTTTTTTTCCTCCAATAATTTCTTTCATCTATGCCCTATAAAATCTCCCTGTCTCATGCCTTCTGGATTGTTAGACAGTCGCTATAGATCGACAGCTGAATTTTGTTGAAACGACGACGTCAGTAATTAACATTCACTTTCCAATGTAAAATTTCAAGTCCAATCTAAAAGTCGATCCCATATTCACTTCAAAGTGTTTTCCACAACTGTGGCGCCAGCCTGACCCTAGGTACCTAGAGTGGGAACGAAGAATGGTCAGATGTTTGCTCCTCCTCCTCTGCCGGAGTCTGTATCTGGATTCTCCAGGATTAATCCGGGTGGAGAGGTAGAAAACAAGGGGCAAGATTGTTTTCATAATGGGAGGGGAGACTATTGATACCTCCTGCGGGACAGATGCCCAGACATTAGTTCCCTACTGAGGCACCTGTCTGAGAATTTCCAAAAGGCCCTACAAGTCCACCAGAGGAGGAGAACGTATTTCAACTTCCTACAGTTCCTCTCACTTGCCACCTGTTCCCCGCAACAGCCTCCTACTGTACCTTACCTATGCCCACTTTACCCAAGGGACACACATTCTCGTTGGGTGCTCCAGCAGGGCCCCCTCTTTGGGGCTTATTATTGCAGACAGCTCCAGCTAGCCAGCCTTCTTCTCATTTCCCCAGTTGAGAAGCCAGGGTCACGCGTCAGCTTTCCTAGGAATTGTTTCGCAGCATTCTTCTCCGACTGCAGCAGCAGATTGGCTTTTGGAATTCCTGCCTCTCAGCAGTCACACTGCAAGGCAGCGAGTCAGTCTTGCCTTCTTGTAGTCACCTAAAATTGCTACCGTGGTTTTCTTTGTGCTCCACTTAACTTGGAGAGGGGAGTGATGACTAGTTTCTCTAAATCTGGGAAAACAGTATTTATTGTCTTCAGCTTTATGATTTTAGGGGTAGGGCTGTGGCAAAATTATCATTCAATTCCTTTTTTTAATATATATATTTTATATATATATGTATATTTATATTTAACAAACCATCAGAAAAATGCTATTGTTATAACTGTTCTACAGTTAAAAAACTGAGGCTTCGAGAAGTTGAATGACTTTCTTAAGGTTACAAAAATAATCAAATTATGCCAGAAATTTCAACCTTGTTCTCTAAAATTTTTGTATCTAACCATCACCCTGTCTCCAGCTGAATTGTCATCTGCTACCTCCCTTTTACTTCCAATCAGTGATCCCAAATCAGCCTTCTAATTGAATATAAAACACTCAATTCAATACATAATAATTACCCGTTTACTGCTTTCTACTCTTCAGATAAATCCCAAATTCTAACATGTTCTACTACAGAGCACTGCATGGTTCGGCTTCTACGTTATCTCAAGGTTCATTTCAATGACATTCTTCCCTTTAATTTTCGTAAAGATATTTTATTCTATCCTGCCAGCGAGCATTCATATGCTGGTCCCTACCATGTGTCTACTTCACTCGAGGTATACATTTGTTCCTTATTTGCCTATTTAACTCCAGCTCATACCTGAGGTATTTTGAATTCTGATTCTCTTGCTTAGAATTATCAGTCCTTCCCAACTGTGTAGCACATCATCCTCATTATTGGCAATTAAAGCTAATATAGTTGTATCTGTCACAGATAGAATTATACACCAAAGTAGACTGTGGTGCTAAGTGTTTAGGCTGGTCTTGACTGGGCTTACTTGTGCTCCTGGGGGGCCAATTGATCTCTATTGGTGGACTTTGGCTCGCCTTCAAAAATCTCTCACCATCCTCCTGATACCAGAATGTGATCTCATTTGCCAAATGGCTAAAGGGCAAGAAGGAGCCCAAATGTATCTCAGCCTAAAACCTGTCTGCCAAAATCCCATTGGCCAATCCCATAACAAGAGGGCTGGGCCAATGACTCTGCTCTTTGTGGGTGGAGACTATAAAGTTACATAGATAAATGAATAAAAGTTCATTTATTTAAGGCTTAATAGCTTCTTTGGCATCATAGCATCATCCATTCTTGCTCTCATAGGTGCTTCTTTATTATTCTTTTTTCATTTTAAATTATTTTTCCTGATTTCTGTCATTTGAGTGTCTTGATACTCTTCCAGATAACTTTATTGCAAAGTATGTAGAAAAATACAAGGAAGTGCTGATATAGTATTTTCAGAAATTTGTTAAAAAAGTCTTATATTTTGGCTTTTACTAGGTGTTTCAAGAGTTTAAATGAAATTTATAGAAAATGATCATATAATTACAGATCTTAGTGTCTGTCTTTAATACAAAGTCCTTTATTATTATACTTCCTCAATAAGTTCATGATCATCAGTGGCATTTAGTTTCTAGCACTAAATTTGATATGCTCTATTTCTATCCAAATTTTGTATACAAGAAACATGACAAACCAGCTGTCTTTGAAGATCATGATCCCTGAATATTTCTCTGGAAAAAAATTCTCAGAGAACAAAGTAGAAATACTGACTTGGCAATTTCAAATGATACATCCCATAATCTCTACATTCCAGACGCTATCTGATTCCGAAAGGGTTTTGCCACCCTAAAAATGTTACATTACCAAGACATGCAGGATAATCTAAATCTCACAGAGGAGACCTTCCTCTGTGTCAGGAGGACAAAATACAGCAGTAGGTTTCTTTTGATTTAGGATTGCAGCTGCCATCACAGAGAAACACTGCAACAACACATAATAAAAATAAACTAGAACTGCTAAGATGATTTTAGGTAAATACCAGATCATGAACTCTGATGCAAGCTCAGAAAGCTAAGATAACATCCTGCAGTCAGTAGAAGCCTATTTATTGACAGTAAACATTTTAAATGTCAACAATTTTCAGAACCTAAGATAAAAAGCAAACTAACGATTTCATTTCATTGCATTTTTATATATAATGGCAGTGTCTGTTTCTTAGATTTATTACGGAATGTGTGAATGTATAGATTGTACTAAGCATTGTTTCCAAAAAGTTTTAAAGACTTAAGTAATCTGCTTTGTTAATTGTCTTACGTTACAATTATTTTTGTCCTTATTTTTAGGCAGTCAGTTTTCTGTGCTTTCTTTTTCCTGTAGATTTTAATCCAGTAGTTTTATTGCTACTTCTGTTGTCCTGGATCTTGCTTATAAGGCAGCAAGAATATTTGACTCCAAGAAGATGTCAACCAGCTTTGTACTAGGTGCTTCTCTCTTCCTATTTCTAACCTTTATTTCAATTTCTGATGTGAAATAAAGGTGTATACATACACACACACACATATATATACCTAAATCTACAATAATATAAGCAATATGCATATCGCTTATGTTACTGGAATATTCTGTGGCAAAACAAGGAGCATGTTGTAATTAACTAAAGTAAGAGTATGAAGAATTTAGTTCTCACCCAAATACTGCAAATTACTAAGATTTGACAGTGAGCAAATTATTCAACTGCTTAGCCTCAGAATAATGTCTAAAATGAGTGTGTTGGACCAAAGAATATTGGTCCTCTAAGATAATATTGATCTTCTAAGGATAATGCTGCCCTTGGATTTAAGTAATTATTTTAAGAACTAGTATCCTCATGATAACTACCCTTTTGAAAAAGTGATACATAAAGAATCATCAGTACTTCAGCTCAAAGTTCCTGCACCTTGCAGTATAACAACAACAATAACAACAACAAAATAAAAATCTTGGACATAGAGCCAGTCATTTAGGATTTTACAACTCTTGCTGTCAATTTCAATGATTATAAAGGGAAGGAACTCGAAAAGAGGATTTCTAAGATCTTTTGAGTCTCTGGAACTCTATTAATCTAAGATTGGTGTACTAAGAAAAAAGACATACTCAATTTGTCTTTAATAACCATTGAAAATAGGAAAGAAATCCTGGCACAAAACTGATACATCTGAAACTGTTTTATGTTATCTGAGATTATTTCCAGAAATATATCATAAACTCTAGTCATTTTAGGTAGTTTCATATCTCATAGTAACAGCTCTTCTGTGTGAGATCTTAGGTAGATACCTAGCAATACAGGCACTGAAGTCCTAGGTAGAACTTAATTCATGGAGACACACAGCTGATGTTCAAATGTTCCCTATAATTTTCTTGCTACTCAGTTTTCAAGCCTACATTTTCACTTCTTCTGAGATGAAGAATGCACCATCTTCCAAAATAGTTCATTTTAATTCTGAATTTATATACCCACATATGTATATATAGTGCAAATAAATATGAATCTGTAGGGTAAGGCTCACGCCCCTCTCAAATTATTTTCATGTGAAGGGATAATTATTTATAATTTCAATGGTGTGACTCAGCATGAAAGTGGAAAGACTACAGGTTTGTATGCCAAAAGCACCTAAATGTAAATCCTACCACTCTGACTTCTTTTTTTAAATTTTTTTTATTGCAAAATACTAAGGGGGTACAAAATTTTTGTTATATGAATAGCTTTATAATGCTTTAGTCAGGGCTATAAATGTGCCCATCACCTGAATATTGTTCATTATACTTGTTAGGTAGGTTTTAACCCACTCTCCCCCCAGCCCCCTTGTTGATTTCCAATAATTTTTATTTCTTTCTGTGTCCATGTGTGCCCATCAGTTAGTTCCAAATTATTAGGGAGTACATGGGTGTTTGTTATTCCATTCTTGAGATGCTTCACTTAGGATACGTATTTCCAGTTCCATCCAAATTGCTGCAAAAAGACATAAATTCAATCCTTTTTATGGCTGAGCAATACTCTATGGTACGTATGTGTGACATACACACACACACACACACACACACACACACACCCGACATCTTGTTAATCCACTCATGGATTGATGGACACATGGGTTGATTCCATATATCTGCAATTGTGAATTGTACTGTAATAAACATTTGAGTACAGGTGTCTGTTTGATAAAATGACTTCTTTCCCTTTGGGTAGATACCCAGTATTGGGATTGCTGGATCGAATGGTAGGTCTACTTTTAGTTCTTTGAGAAATCTCCAAACTGTTTCCTATAGAGGTTGTACTAATTTGCAGTCCCACCAACAGTTTATAAGTGTTCCTTTCTCTCTGCATTCACACCAGCACCTACTGTTTTTGGATTTTTTAATAAGAGCCATTCTGACACAGGTAAGGTGATATCTCACTGTGGTTTTGATTTGCATTTCCCAGATGATCAGTGATGCTCAGCATTTTTTATATTTCTCTTGGCCATTTGTCTTTCGTTTTTTGAGAAGCATCTGTTCATGTCTTTTGCCCACTTTTTAACAGGATTGTTTGTTTTTTTCTTGCTGATTTGTTTGAGTTCTTTGTAGATTCTGGATATTAGCCCTTCATCGGATGTATAGTTTGCTAATGTTTTCTCTCATTCTGTAGGTTTCCTATTTGCTCTCTTGATTATTTCCTTAGATGTGCAGAAGCTTTTAAATGTAATCAAGTCCCATTTATTTATTTTTGTTGTTGTTATAATTGCCTTTGAGATCTTAGTCATAAATTCTTTGCCTAGGCCAATATCTAGAAGAGTTTTTCCTACATTTTCTTTTAGAATTTTTATGGTTTCATGCCTTACATTTAAGTCTTTTATCCACCTTGAATTAATTTTTGCAAATGGTGAGAGATAGGGGTCCTGTTTAATTCTTTTGCACATAGCTGTCCAATTTTTCCAGCACCATTTATTGAACAGGGCTTCTTTTCCCCAGTGTATGTTGTTGTCTGCTTTGTCAAAGATCAGTTGGTTGTCAGTAGATGGTTTTATATATCGGTTCTCTATTCTGTTCCATTGGTCTATTTCCCCATTTTTGCACTGCTGTTTTGGTTACTATATCCTTGTAGTGCAGTTTGAAGTCTGGTAATGTGATGCCTGCAGATGTGTTCTTTTTGCATAAGATTGCTTTGGCTATTCCACTCCCAATTCTTAGCTGTTAAAGATGGGCAATTATTTAACCTTACAATTATTTGGAACCTCAATGTTTCATCTGTAAAAATGTGTATTACAATTCTTATCTTGCAGATGTATAGTAAGGATGAATATAGGTAATATATATATATAGTCCCCATGGCAATGGCATAATCCATAGGCTAGTTTAGGTTCTCCAAGAAGCCTGTATCAAGAGAAGGTAATAAGATATGCATGAGTATTATTGGGGGACATATTTGTAAGAAAAATCATAGAAGGATGAAAGGAAGCTGGTAGAGATGTTCTACCGTGACCCAGGTCTGTCCCTGGGTACAGCTGAGATGGAAGGAAGGAAGTTTGACTGGGTGCAAGAGACTAAGTTCAGTTCTACTCCAGTGAGTCCCCAATGTAACACTCCCTGTCACAGGAGGTTTCCCATACCTCATGGAAGTGGACCTGTCTCATCCCTGCCATGCTCAATACTTGCCTGGGAATAACCTGCATAGAACATGGCCTTGGTGAAAATTTGGCGAAGCATTTTAGAACACAGCAGTTAGAGTTGTTGGCCAATAACCATCCCTACAGGTGAGGATCTGAGAGACCTGTTTTCATGGTTGCCATGTTCTACCCCCATTGTAGCACAGACTACTTCTCCACATAGGTTTAAAGGGCATCTGTTCTATGGTTCTGTGAACTTCTGTTCCTGAGGGAGAAATCAGAAGAGGAAGGTTGCTGGATCAACTATAGCCTCTGTACCTTCAGTCTCAGGATCTCACCTAGTCCTTGTCCTCTGTCTTTTTCATTATCCATTCTGAATTCCCATCACCTGCGAACTTGGCAGGTGTTGGTGGCTTAATCGGTGGTCTGATCCAATCCCTCGTTCTTATAGTTTCACATGTATTTCTCCCTGCCCCAACTGTGAGAAAGCAGTCTAACTGCCTCTTGCTGCTCAGTATCAATCATCCTTGCCAACATGGCTAATCCTCTTCTGCTGATCTTTTTGCACAAGTAACTTCATAACTGTTAGTTCAGTGGAACCCTTGCTATGCTTTCTGGCAAGAGTCACTGGGAATGGAGCACACCATGGAAATCCGATTTAATACATATACATGAAAAATGGCACCCAGTCCTTGTAGAGCATTGTCTTTATGTTGGTGTTGCAGCTATGCCTTTAAAAGACCATTCCAGCATTCTGTGATTCTAGTTGCTTCTGGATGCTGAGCTGTGTGTAGCAATGTGCTGAAACCAGCTCATAGCAGCTAGCATACTTTCAGAACATTTCTACCTGGATGAGACCATGTTAGTAGCTTACAGCTGGCATGGAGAGAGTATTTGTACCACATATATTTGCAAATGCTAAAAATATGTTTCTCCTCTAAGAGGAGCCAGTTGTTTACATATTTATCAGCACATCACGAAGTATAGGTCCTGGAATAACATTATCTTGTTAAACATCGCTTTGTTATGATATTGTTGAGAAAAAAAAAAATAGCACGTGTAGTTCACACATTCTCCTCATGCGTGGATGGGATTTTTTTGGGTACTTTGGTTTCCTCACACATCCCAAAGATGTGAATGGGAGGTGAACAGGCATGTCTAAATGATCCCAGTCCAAGTGAATGTGGCCTGAGTGAACACACCCTGTGATGGAATAGTGTCCTGTCCAGGGCTGGTTCCTGCCTTGGTCTGTGAGCTGCCAGGAGAGGCCGTAGTCCCCTGGGACTCTAAACTTAATAAGCAGGTAAATAATTATCTTACTTGTTTTTATTAATCCTATTTAAATGTATGTATAGCTCATATTTATTTCAGTGTTTAATATTAGATATCTTTTGGTCTTTATTTAGAAGTTTGGTGATGTTTTTGTGACCAGAAATATGCCATAGGAACTTAACTCTTGTTTATATCAATTCGCCTATGGAAAAATTGGTTTTGTTATACATTGATCTGCTTAAAGTTGCAATTTCCAAGAACCTATTGAGGATGTTAAGTGACACTCCACACATCCTTCATTGTGAAGGGCATACCCTGGCTAGGTAACATGCTATGTGGGATCCCATGTTTGCGGACCAAGCATTCCAAAACTCCTAGAGCTAGCTGAGTTTTTGTGAACAGGAATATCAACCTATACCCAAAAGTAGGTATGTATACCTAAATAGATGAACCCAGTGACTCTTACATGATGGAAGGAGACCAGCAGAGTCAACATGCCACCAAATGAATAATGCTATATTGGAGGCTCAGTGTGGGGGTTTTAGGAATTGGAAGAAGAGGCAGTATTCTTTAAATTGTGTTCAGACTATTGATTTATATGTCAATGCCGAGAAAATGCATATCCTATAATAAGATTTTACATCCAGCACATTTGAACTGGTACCAGATTGTCTGTAAAACTTCCAATTGCCTTTTTCTTTCCTTTGTTCATTCAACCACATAGATTAACAAATGTAATAGAAATGAGGAAGTCAATGGAGATTACGATTCATTTGGTTGTATGTTATAAATTGTAAGGGAAATCGAACAGCATAAATTGCACTTTGGTAGGTTTGGGTAGATTTCCACCATTTTACAAACGACCAGAGTATTAATGTCATTCATTTCTTCCTGAAACTATGAAGGAAAAAAATAGTTAAAAATGAAATAAACATCATTTCAAAATTTCTACATATAAAATCTAAAGTTATACCTACAAATCTATTTTAAAAATAAATTCTAAAGATGAATTTAGAATTAGATTCAATAACCTAATTACCTAGAAAAAGTTCTAAGTTAACATAGAGACAGAGCATTATATTTCCAAATACCAATGTACTTGAAAATAAAACTGATTAAGCTATGAATTCTGTGGATAACTTCACAGATCAAATAACTTTAATGAATCGATTTATTTTTTTCACTTCATAGTCATATATAAAGACTAGCTGTTCAGTAGAGGAAAGAATTTTTTTTTAAAATAGGTGCTAAAGAGAAAATAGAAATAGTTGTTACCAACTTTGGAAAAAAACACATTATGAAATAAATCATGTTTTAATTAAATAAGAATTACTGTTCTCACCACATAGTGAAAATATTTCATAAACTATTTATAATAGGACTTTTTAAAAATTTTGGTACATATACACTATTAAAGGAAATAACAACTGTTCTTATAAGCAATGCAGAGTCTTATAATAAACAAACTACTAAATAAATGGACTTCCATTTATCTTTGAGTGCATACGGTAATTTTTATTCTGTAAATATTCATTTATTTGATCACCAGTGAGAAAATATTTTATCAAATTTTTTTAGCATGTTTATTCTTTTTCTTTTGTAAATCTTTGGTTGGTATTTCTCATTTACATGTTGTTTTGTTGTTTTATTTCTCAATATGTATGAGCTTTTAATACATTATGTGTTGAAATTATGAAATTACATTACGTATTCTATTGTGTTAGATATTACATTGCTTAGATTGTTTCTGAGGTAAGTTAACTAAGGTGGTAAGTGAGATTCTTTGCCCGTAGTTATCCTATTATTTCTCTGGCCATTTCTGTTCAGAGTCCTTGAGTAATTTTTATTTCTCGACCTATACCTAACTATTGGTGTTTCTCAGGACCTTTATTATATGCTTTTCCCAGGGTGATGTAAATTACACCAACTTCAAGCTGTGACCAAGTGCTGATGGCGCTCGCATTTACACTGTCAGTCCAAATGTCTCCTGTGTTCTAGCCAGCTTCCTGCAAATTGCCATCTGGGTGTTCTCCACTCACCTTAAATAAAAGAAGTCCCAAATTATACCTAACAATATTTTCCACCCTCGAAAATGTGCTACCTAATGTTAACAGAAACAAACATCCAGTGTGGCAGGCTTGAATTTGTTTGGCTTCAACTGCTTTCCTCTCCTCTCTGCTTCTATGTCATAAATGTCCCTTAAATCCACCATTTCATCTTCTTTCCATCTGCTGCTGTGTTTGTTCAGATGACATTTCCTTTATCACGGAGAGACTGGTTTCTTTTTGATTCTTAAGAGTTATCTTTGGAAAAAAAAAATCCTTTGAGCTTGTGGTGGTAGAAAGTAGAATTGTGGGTATCTGAGGTTAGGAAGAGGAAACAGGATAGGGGAGATGTTGGTTAAAGGATACAAAATTACAACTAGATAGGAGGAATGAATTCTTGTGTTCTGCAGTACTGTAGGGCAAATACGGTTAACTATAATTTATTGTATATTTTCAAAAAGAGGAGAGGATTTTGAGTGTTCACAACACAAAGGAATGATAAATGTTTGAGGTGATAGTTATGTTAATCACCCTGATTTGATAATTATGCATTGTATACATGCGTTGAAATACCATTCTGTATCCCATAAATACGTACAATTAGTACATGTTAACTAAAATGAAAAAGGAATAAAATGAATATTAAAAAATTTCTTTGTAAATTTCCTATTCCAATCACTTTTTTCCATTTATCAAATAAAATCTGAATTCTTTGTGGAAAAAATATAATTAAGTTTAATTGTTAAAGAATTATTCACAATAGGATTTTGAGAAATATGTTCAATAATACTGGTTTTGGTATCAATCAATATTTGAATTTTAATGATTGATTAAACCTATATTGTTATGTTTAGTTGCACAAACCAATATCTTCTGGAATTAGATATTTTAATGGTGGCAGCAACTTTAAAAATGTTTTTGATAAAATGACCTCACAATTAGACTGATGCTCCTATGTGTGGTTATATTTAAAATCAATGATGTTTGCCATTCCAGTGCTATAGATAGTCGTTCCATATTCCTGACAGAAATCAGCAGATGATAATAAACAGTCAGACCTTGACATTATTAAATGATACATGAGACAGTTATGGTAATTTAGCCTTTGACTTATCCATCATTTACCATCCAAAAGTCTCTCTTGAAGTAAAATTGCAGTTCTATTACTTTAAAAAATTGTGGCTGTGCACATGCTTTTTCATTGAAAAGACATTAACTTTTCAGAGAAATCAGTAGAAAATGTAATCTCTATTTGATTCCTGAATGCAAGGATAAATAAAACATGAACTGTATATTTTTATGTCAATTAATTTTACAAATCACCCTTCATCAAGATTGTAGGTAAAAATGATTACCATTTATTTTATTTGTAATATGTGAAGAAAGCTTATCCTTGTATACTGTGATAGTATTTTTCTTTTATGTTGTTTTATTTTTCAGCAAATAGAAGTAATCGTGGATTGTAAAGATAGTAATGCTGGTTGTTATTGCAAGAGTGAAAATAAGAAAGGATGAAAATAGGACAGTGGAACATTTTTCAAGCTCTTCTGTACTAACTTTGTGGTGTTGAGGGACTGGTTCTGTTTTGCTTTACACAGGTGATTAAAGCAGTAGAGGAAGGCTACCGTCTGCCAAGCCCCATGGACTGTCCTGCTGCTCTCTACCAATTAATGCTGGATTGCTGGCAGAAAGACCGAAATAGCAGGCCCAAGTTTGATGAAATAGTCAACATGCTGGACAAGCTGATACGCAACCCAAGTAGTTTGAAGACGCTGGTTAATGCTTCATGCAGGTATGAGGCCAGATCTGAGCAACTTTCCAAAAGGTAGCTAATTCAGACTGATGTCCCAAATAATGTCATCAATTAAATCTTTCTTGTACACATGTTAATCTAGGAATTTATATGACATGTTTATTTGAATATAGTCTTTGCATAATGTTACTCTCTTAAAATAAATGAAATACGTGACTAAATTAAACCTAAAAGCACTTATACCTACCCTAATAGTGTAGCAAGCCAATTTCACAAAAATATGAACTATAGCAATATTCTGGTAACATTAAAAAAATACAGTCAAATATGGGTATTTTCATGTGTTTTGGAGGATAGATTTGGATGGGGAAAATAAGATTTTAAGATCATCAGGAAAAGCCAATTAAGCATGGATATATTTTAAACCAGAGATATCTAACAATAATTACTCTTTGATTTCTTTAGAATATGTTTTAGTATCTGTCATTTAAATGTGAATATTTTTTCATGTTCATATTTATGAGCATTGACAACTTTAGGGAGCCTGTTGCTCTTAACCAGTCGTATACAGATATCTGGTTAATCATTTAGCATACAGTTTGAACAAGACTTAACTGATAAATGAGTAATCTCATGGAGAAAATTTATGTGAGTAAATGAGCATATTTTTTATTTTTCTGAATAGCACATGAATGCATTTGAATAATGTTGCATATTTGTGAAGCATGCTTTTTCTCTTTACCTGAAAAACAGAATTATCCACTCAAAAAATAAATCAGTTTGATTTTGTAGTAGAAAATTTACCAGATTTTTATTTTCACCGTATTTGAGGAATTTTTTTTTTTTTTACAAGAAAGTGTTATGTTCGTAACTGCATTGGCTGCCTTTTAGCATGAACTAAATGAGAAACAATTTGTTGATGAAGTTACAAACGTACTATGATCCTGACATAACATTTGTTTACTAGATGAAAAGTCATTTTAAATACAAATGAGGAATAAAATCTTCAAACTCTGTTCAGGCATCATTAACTTTCTGTTGTAGCAACTGGAGAATGTGTCTTTTTAGAAATTATTCCTTATGTTGCTCCCTAGATATCTGCTTTTGAACTGCTTATTGTCATGTAAAATATTAAGACTTTCTCTCTTCTACTTGCTTGAATTATGTTACATTGCCACAAATGGACATAAGGAAAGGAAATAAAAATAAACTCTTAATGTTCTCAATTGCATTAATTTATATTGGCATCTACATTATAGCTGGAGAGCAATTTAACATTTTCTAAATAATTTCCATATATCCTTGCATATAGTATACAGGATTCAGCTTGCTAGGTTTTGTTTAAGCAGATTTAGCTTTAAGACCAGCTCTATCTCTCACTATATTTCCTTTATTTAGTCATCTGCAAGTCCTAATTCTAGAAGGTGTTAGTTCCTGGTTCGTGACTTGAGTAACCATGCAGATGATATTCAAATACCTTACAATATCTTGAATTTTTCTTCTTCAATGATTTTGTTCTCAAATGTACCTTCGACTCTCCTTCCCATGGTTATATTCTAATCCTTGCTATTACCAAAATTGCAGCTCTTCCATAATTTCAACTTTGAGATCCATTCTCTAACTGTTTCCTCCTATATTTCTATCTCCAACAATTCTTGTTTAATGGCTGCATAACACAGCAATACATTCATGTATTCATCTAACAAATATTCACCCTTCTACCATGTGTCATGCCATAGGCTAGATGGTAAGGACACAGCATTAAGCAAATAGACCTTGGCATCTGCCTTTATGGAGCTAACACACCGTTGGGGAGAGAGACATTGAACAAAATAAAAACATCAAAAAATGTGTATTTGGTTTTGGAGTGGACAGTGAAAATAGAATTCAAAAGGATAACTAAGAGGCTAGATTGGTTATGCAGGCGAGACATAATGGTGTCTTGAAATAAAGTGGAGATAAATGAGATAGAAATGGTCAGATGTGCAAGATGTTGGAAGTAGATTGGATAGTATGCACAATGATAGATTGGATGGGAAATGAGGCAAGGAAGAGGGGGCGCTATTGAATCACAAACCATAATGGGGAGGGCTTTGGGGGGACATGGATGTGGAGAAGATGAGGAGTGTGGTTTGGGGCATGTTGGGGTGATATTCTTATGAGAAATTTAGAGGCACAAAGTAGGCATATGCAAACATAAGAGACAGTGTGCAGATAAAAGTTTGAGAAAAACAGAAGGTATTTGAAGACATGAAAGTGAGCAAAATTGCAAGAGTAGAGTTATAACTGGAATACAAAAGATACAGGGCCAAGTCCTGGCTCCCCCCAACTTTTAACATCGGGAAAAGGAGAATAGTAGGCAAAGGACATTGAGGGGAACCCAGGAGCACACAACATCATGGTAGCCAAAAAAGAGATAATAGTGATTTCAAAATGTTGATATAGAGTAGGATTTCAAGAGAAAGTTGGTAGTGGCAGTGGCCGAATGTTTCTGAGAGGTTATTCATCTTATAGATTGAAAAATGTTATTTATCGGGCATCAGGAAGATGCGGGGGGGAGGAGGTGGGTATATACACACATAATGAGTGTGCAGCACCCTGTCTGGGGGATGGACACGCTTGAAGCTCTGACTTGGGGGGGAAAGGGGGTAAGGGCAATATGCGTAACCTAAACATTTGTACCCCCATAATATGCTGAAATAAAGAAATAAAAGAAAAATGTTCACAGATTTTGGCAAAAGAGAGGTCATCGCTAACCTCAATCAGAAGAATTTTTATAGAATTAGTTTTCAAGAAACTGCACTCACATAGATTAAAGTGTAAATGGAATGTGAGACAGTGTAGAGGATTTGAGTAGAAAAAATGTATTTATGTCCTGTATCTTATGGTTGAAATTTACTTATGTAAACTCTGGTTGATGGGTTAATTTACACAAATGTAAATTATTTTTGATGTTTAGGTATCTTTTACCATTTTTCCTGATTATTTCCTTAGGGTACATTTGTAGAAATCATCGTCATTATCATCATTATTATTATTAATTTCATACTAAAAAGTATGAAATTAGTGTTACTAAGAGCATCTCATGGTTCAGTTGATTCCATTTAGTTTTCTTATGTATTTGGAGTTACATTTTGTTCTCCAGGTTAATTCACCTAAGAGTGAATTAACAAGTACCCTATGTAAGAACAGAAAATAAAGAATAAATAACTTCCATACTTCCTGAAAAATTAACTAAAATGAGTATGAGTTCCTCTAGAAAAGTCTAGAAACAACTAGTTTGCATGAATTATCCTGCATATCTATATCTGGTAATATTTTCTCTAATAGTTTAAAAATGAAACAGTAGTAGGGGCCAGGCACAGTGGCTCATGCCTGTAATCCTAACCTTTTGGGAGGCCGAGGTGGTAAGATCTCTTGAAGCCAGGCATTGGAGACCAGACTGAGCAATATAGTAAGACTCTGAATCTACAAAACAGAGAAAAATTAGCTGGACATAGTGGCGCGTGCCTGTAGTCCCAGCTACTCAGGAGGCTGAGGCAGGAGGGTTGCTTGAGCCCAGGAGTTTGAGGTTTCTGTGAGCTACTATGACATCCAGGCAAGAGAGCAAGACCCTGTCTCAAAAAACAAACAATGACAAAAAGCAATATTAGGAAGTAAATCTATCTAAGTCACTACATGAAAATTTTTAGTTGCCTGAGTTTTTAGAGCAGTTTTAGGTTTACAACAAAATTGCGTGGAAGGTCCAGAGATCTCCCCCTGCCCCCACATAAATACAGCCCAACCCCACTCCATTATCAGAATCAACCACCAGAGTGGAATATTTAATACCATTGATGAAGCTGCATTGACACATTATTGTCACTCAAGGTCCAAAGTTGACATTTGGTGTTGCACATTTCATGGGCTTGGACAAATGTGTAAATAATGTGTATGCACCATTACAGTATCATACTGAGTAATTTTATTGCCCTAAAAATCTCTGTGCTCTCCTATGAATACGGCATGGAGTTTTTACCTACTGTTTTGTTTTACAGAAAATTTACTTATTAACCTATCATAAGTCCTCATTAATTACAGATAAAAATATCAATGGACTGATCTTTTGTTCTCCTGCATTTTGAATTATTTTCTTTCCTATTAGCATTTGCACATTTTTTTCTATAAATATACTTATAGATCCAAAGATCCATTGAATTGAGTATGAGTTAAAACACTGCAGCAAATTTTGTTAGAAAGATGTTAAAGTATTACTTCTTGTTTCTATGTTTTATGTGTTTTAGAGTATCTAATTTATTGGCAGAACATGGCCCGCTGGGATCTGGGGCCTACAGATCAGTAGGTGAATGGCTAGAAGCAATCAAGATGGGCCGGTATACAGAGATTTTCATGGAAAATGGATACAGTTCAATGGACGCTGTGGCTCAGGTGACCTTGGAGTGAGTAATTTTTCTGATAATTTTTACATGATTGCTGGGGCGAGAAAAATTATTCAGAAACCAATCTGGATGAGGTCAAGGAAATTCAGTTAACCTTTGTCCATGTGTGGCAGCTCTCAAAGAAGCCTCATCTTTTTTAGCCTGTATTGTTAACAACTGCATGGTTAATCCTACATATGGCCAGTATCTTTGCTTCTTTGCTTCAAACAAATAGTTTTTCAGTATTTGAATAACTGGAATAACAGCTCCTTGGCAAAATACTGGTATTTTGTGTTGTGGAAAAGATGTTTTCTTGACACGTTTTTATACTGGTACTTATGTTATATGAATGTAAATACAAAACAAACAAACTGTAAGCACAATTGGTGCTTCTCCTCCTACATAAGGACAAAACATATTCTCAAATTTCAGCTCTCTCTGTGATGAATATCAAAGTTACAACAGCTTAAACAAAGCTTCCCTGGCAGGAATCTCATTTACCCTCTAAGTGGTGCACCTTATATTCCTACCATCTAAGGATATATTAGATCCTGCCTCTGCTTTGTTATTTGGTACAATCTCAGTGGAACCAATTGTGCCCTTTTCTGTTTGCACGTTTAGGATAAAATTATCGAATCTTATTAAATAAAAATCACTAGAGTTAAATATTAAATTCTTTAAGGTTGTAAGCTGTTTGTACTTTATTCTATACTCTGTATGTGTAGTTATTTTAGCCTAATTGTTATTTGTGAAAATTCATTGTCCTTACGGTGGTTCCATCTAGATTACATTAATATTAATAATGTTTTAACCTGTGAATATAATGATCGCTTCATTTCAAATGACCTACAAATTTCAAAGGTTAAAATATTGTTGTAAGGATTAGAAAATGGTAGAATATTCTAAAGCACTAAACCACAGTGCTTATTTCATTGCTTCACATGACATGAACACCGAGCAGTTCTCACTCACCATCTCTATTACTCTGGCATTCTTTAATTCATGGAATTCATTCCTCATCCCCACAAAAGGTAACAGGGTACCACCATTTATGACCAGTTAATGTCACATTCTCAGCATTCTCTTCCTCCGTACTGATAAATCACAACCACTCAGTTTGTTTTCTTAATTTACTGAATTCCATTCTCACCGTCACCACCAAATCATATCTCCTTGATGAGACCCATGCTTTGCCCATTATTTCTTTGGACACTCAAGACACTCATTTGTGCTATATTTAAAACAGAATGCTGAAAAATTTACTGATAATTTTAAACTATTTTTACATGACTGCTATTTGATTTTTCAGTAAAAATGGTCATTTTAATTTATGAAAGTCATTTGTCATTTTATATTAAAATGATATTGTAGGTATTTCTTCTACCCAATGTCAGATTACTTGTAAATATATAATAAAATTATTTGCATTATACAGTGTCTCTTTTTTATTAAAATAGCTCATATTCATATATATAGTTCTATCTACTACATTTTTGTTTCTTTCTTCACAGAATAGTTATAATCACAAATAACGGTTTTTTCATTAACTACCTGTGTTTTACTTTTTATCTTTGGGGCTCCAATATAAATATAGTGAATATTTTAACATTGTGGTTTCAGGATTTTTTATAATTCTTTTCCATTTACTTTCCTATCTGCTCTTCTCTCTCCAAACTCTCTTTATTTTGTATATTTTCTTTCAAGCTGTAATAGCGTCTTCTGTCTTGTCACAATGATTCTTCTCCAGCCTGTTGCCTCTTGCCTCTGTTCAGATATTTTGTCTTTTAATTCATTTACTCGGACTTGAAGAGTATGGTAAAATTAGGATACTTACCACCATCATCCCGTTCAGAGAATGTTGGGCTCCTTTTGTCAATTGCTTCCTGGGGCCCATCACCATTAATATATTTCTCACTAGGAATTGGGCCAGCAATCCCTAACTCTAGTAAAGCTGATTACTTGGGAGAGTCCAGCATCTGTAAACATATGTTCTTTCGTTTACTGTGTTTTTGACCATATTTTTTCTAATTGATAGGAACATATTTATCAAAACATTGTGTTAAAAAACTCACAAAATAAAGAGTAATCAGTTGCATTTGGGGTCAAAAAAAAAAAGATCATCTATACATTTTGCTTTCCCTTCACCAAAAAAAAAAAAAGAAAGAAAGAAAGAAAGTCATCACTAAAGATTAATGGTAAAGGAAATTGGAATTATCAGCAAAAGACAAAGATAAGCTCTCAAAACACCCTGATAATGATTTCTCACACACAGTCTTTACCCAATATCTAAATATTAATTTTATGAAGCCTGTAAAATACTACAATAAAATAATAAACTGTTATTCCTAGAGTTATTTCCAGGGAATAATAGAAGCTGAGAATGAAGGAATGCATTCATAACTGTTATAAATGCTTAGAAAAACTGTTAAAATCAATTCATACAAAGCAAATGATCAAACTGCCATATACCAAAAAAAGGTGTTGTAACTTATGACATTAAATTTGTTTTCATGGCGGGTTTAGAAAAAGAAGAGTAAAAAAATACAATTTCTCAAAACCACATATTTTGGTTAAGAACTTCCTTCATAAAGGTTTAATTGTGGTTTTTTTAATGAATTGTTTGGCAGTATATGCATGTATGGCTGAATATGGAAAGGACATGAAGAACATAGAGGTCTTAGGGTCAAAGCATGTTAATGAAAGTGCCTTTCAACCTTAAATGTTTTTATCTGCTGTTCTCTGTGCCTAAACCTTGCTATTCTGTGTACAGTACTCATATGAGAACAATTGTTATGGCAGTCACGGTGCAAATTGTACTATCGTGTGTAAGTGCAGTGAGCTATTGTAAATAGAGGGAATTGGGAGCTAGAGGTGAGTCAAAATTGAACCCAAAGATTTCGGTTAAGGACAGAATCACAGCCACTTTTTAAATGTTCAGACTGATAGTGTCAACTTTTGGTTATTCAGAAAATGAGAAAAATCCAATGAATTTAAATGTTGTACCAATATACCAATTATGTATAAGCTAAAAAGTTCCTGTTATTATCAGTTAATAGAATGGAGTCCAAAACTATTAAAATGAAAGTTTTCTAAATCTAGAAGCAAAATCTGTACAGAGTAATTCAAATAGATTTAATTTACCATTAAAGTCATTATACATGATTTATTATACACTTAAAGTATACGTAAGAGTACTTACTATCCTCTACGTTTTACTTAATTAAACTTAAACTACAAGTCCAGCCCTCACAATGTCTCATCCTTTTAAACCTTTAGCAGACCATGGTTAGATCTCCTCTTGCCAAATATAAATATATTTGTCTTGTACCATATCTATATAACTGATTATGAGGATTCTCCTAAGTTAACCAAAAAATGACAAACGTACAACCACTTGATAAAACTATGAGAAAAACATTAAATACTGAAATTTAGTGAATATTTATTAATCTCTCTTCTCCCTTCTCCTATCCAGCCAATGTTGGTGGGGCTAAGTACCAGTGATATGACTAAAAAGTGTGTAAAGCAGAAGGGAGAAGAAGGAGCAAGGTATTGAATCATCCACAGATGGATGAATTTAAGCCTGAATAATCAAGAGTTGGCTCCAACATCAGCTGGACACCTCTTGTTATTCTCTATTTTTCATTCCGCCATCTTAGCTTCATAACATTAGTGTTTTTCCATTGTTTAATATTATGGAATAATGTTTGAAAAAATACTGGAATGTAATCCCAACAATGGCAATTAGTCATATTTGCAGCTTTTCTAAAACTAATCATTTTGTCAACAAAATCGAACTATTTTTTTATGTTACAATGCTATTCTCACCATGTTTTGACTCATAAACCTATACCAAAATATAGCTTATCATCATTAGAATTGGCTTCAGGTATTACTTAAGATTTCACTTGGTCATGATAAAATTAGTATAATATTTATATAGGAACACATTTAGAACTTTGCCTAGCTATAACATTTCCTACTTAGAAAAATAAAGTGAAAAAAATAGCATATCTTGCACCATTTCCAATTTTTTTCAAAAATCATTGCAAATAGAGCAGCAATGTCTTCATAAAGTGTAAAATATCTTATTTTATTTCTATCAAATTTCTATAATTATTACTGCTAATTTGACCATACGCTTAGGTAGTAAAACAGGAATTGTTGAAAATAGTAAACGTGTGAGACAAAAGTATTTAAAAGAATATGCTTTGATACATTACCAATATTGGAACAAAGTGATTTAACCTGTATTAATTAGACCTTTTCAAATACCATCTTAATTTTCTTGTGTAGTACCATTGAAAATATTAAAAGATATTTTAAAAGAAACTACTTCACTGCTGAGAACAATTTTAACGTGCATAAATAGTCTTATTTCTCTTTCGCTTGTTCACTGAAAATCACATTGTAAAAAGGTATATGTACATTGCATGCCTTATAATCATGCTATTTTCTATCTCTGCACATTAATTTGACAGGTTTTGAAATGCCAGGTGAGATTTAAAGAAAATAAACATTATTCTGTTAAAGACACTCATCATTTATGGCAGTGTGTAAAATGCAATGCTATGTTTTCATGACTCCATTTCTCCCATGGGGAGGTGGGGATGGGATGAAGTGGAAAGGAGAGAGAGAGGGAAAAAGAGGGGGAGAAAGAGAATTTCAGTGGTCTTACCTTCCACATGCATCTTTGGGGATAATCAGAGAGTAAATTGATCTTGAAATAAAATTTTATGCTTAGTTCACTGGGAAAATTCAAGCAAATGTTAACTTAAAGTCTACATGTAAGAAGTGTTCTGAAGAAGTACAGGCTTTATTTTCCAATAAACACAAACTCTGTACTCACATTTATAAACCAAATTCAATTCCTCAAAGCGTTCGCTCTTTACCATGATATAGATATCATGAAAAATTTAAATTCCCAAAGCACTGAGGTAGAGTTTTTCTTACGGTCAAATCATTTCAAGAGAATTAAATTATATTTATATTTACTATAACAACTTAAGACAGTAGAAATAAAAATGAGTCAAACTAGTGATTTGATTTTTTTTAGGCAAAAACAGCCAGGAGTTGTAATATGGAACACACACACACACACACACACACACACACATTTCAAATTCAAGTTTTGCTTTTGTATGTGAAAAGTCCATGTTGTTTGAGATGAAACCTATGAATTCTTTTTTTAGGTCACTCAGAATAAACTGTAACGGTTATTCTCAAAAGCTCATTCCTAGTAATTAGTTTAGCAGTCATGAATTGTACGATTTAAGCATGCAATCCCAGCCTGGATCCATCAGTATTACCTTTGGGTTTATAAAGCATATGATAAAACACATAACTCCCTTGTTTTAAAACTTCGTTTCTTATGCTAATTAAATTCTCTAGTAGAGATTGATTGTTTTCAGGTTAAGAAATTTAACATTTTACGTTTTTTTTTTTTCTCCTGGGCATGGTCCAAAGTTTGCTAGTGAAAAGTCACAAATACCCACATCTACAAAATTCTTAATGATTGACAAGTTGTAAGTGGAAACATGAGAATACAAATTAGCCTATATCTGAAACTGCCATGAAGTATAGATTTGGTTACTGTAGCCTCAGTCAAAGAAGCATGTGTTTAGTCCCTTCATTAGATATCTTCTTTCTTTAAATATTTATATATTTGATGATACATTTACAGAGTTTTCATTCTACAGGTGAATAAATTGGTGCATGTAGTTTGAAGGGCTTTTCTCAAAATCGTATCTCAGAATAATGAGAAATTAAAAGTATGTACTTCAGTGTCAGGTGTCTCATTTTAGTCGTAACTCTGTTACTCAATGGCTTTTTTTTTTTTTTTTTTAAATCTGGCCAAGTTGTTTAAATTCTCTAACCCTTTGTTTCCTCATCTATAAAAGAAAATTTTAAAAATCTTTGTCATAGGGTTATACATTTTCCTGCATAGAGGCAGGGGATGTCTATTAAGTGTCAGCTGTTTCTTTTCATATTTAGTGTAAGGGCTCTCAACTAGGGGAGGTTTTGCCACTCAGGGGACATTTGGCAATGTCTGAAGAAATTTTGTCTTGTCAGCACAAAGGGCTGGTTGTGGTGCGGTGCTGTTGTTACCTAGTGGGTGAAGGCCAGGGAAGCTGCTAAATATCCTACAGTGGGCAGAACACTTCCCTACAACAAAGCTTTATCCGCCCTGTAATATTAACAGGGGCAAGGCTGAGAAACTCTGGTTTCATTGAAAAGAGAGAAAATTAAAATGAAGTTTTTTTGACTCTTACTTGGATCTGTAATTACCTATTTTATAGTCTATTTCATTACTAACAATAGTGATTTTGTTTCAAAGCGAATTTTTCCTGATCTTTAAGTTTTGCTGACGAGTGTCTTCCATACCGTGTCTAAATTATTATTTTTATATCATATTTTGATATCATGTAGTTATAATTTCCAAGTTTACTGTTTAATATTCACATTCTAAGAAAGAAATATGTTTCTATGATAAATATCAATAGCTTTTTTGTAGCTACTTGTTATTTTTTAAAACTTATGAGAAGTCAGGAAACCAGAAAGTGGAAAAACTAAAATATTATTTTGGTAAACCATTATATTTCCTGTGCTAATACACATAGAGCTTAGACATCCTTTTATTTAATTTCTATTCTCTGATAATTCAGAGATTTCTTTGAGTTATCTGAAACTATTCAATTTTTACCTGTAATAAACCTAACATTACTGTATCTAATTCTATTGATACAATAGATTCTATAGATAGATTCTGTAGATAACAATAGATACAATTCTAAGAAAATCCAAAATTAATATATTTACTGAATACAAAAATATTCTACTTTTAGCATAATGTGTTTAATAAAGTCCTTATCTAAAGAAATCTAAACATCTTTGTCATTTAGGATCTTGAATGTTAATGCCCATGTTGTTCCTATATTAATGTTTATCATTTGCCAAATGTATCTGACAAATACAAACTTTAGGGGGCTAGCATTCTTAAATATCCTATAAAAGGAGATTTAAAAACCATGGGGACTTGTCTTAAGCTCCATAACATGTTAAGTCAGTTTAAAGTCAAAACGTTTGTAATTTTTTTGAATAAGTTTCTTTTCAAAAAATGCACAAAAGATTGAAAAGACTTTCTGCAAGCATGTAATCTTCAGAATGCTCTAAATGCCAATAGATCCTAGATTTTATCTGGTAAAGGAAAAAACCTCTGACACTTCAGGTCCAAAGTAAAAAATGGCATAAAATATTGTTATAAGAGCAAGGTAGTGATGATCATCCTCTAAAGATATGTTATACAAAACTATTGTTTAGAATGAGTCATTGTAAGACTTTGATTTTCAACTGCACAACTGTAAAATTTTAAAGGTATATTTCATGCTGCTTTTAGCAAAATAAAAATGCTTGCGAATATTATAGGTCCACATTTTCAAAACTCTCCAATGAAGCTGTACACTTTAACTTAAGTATTTATTGGCAAGCATGGGCAAATATGTGTTTTCACCGCTCTGTGCCACTAAAATGATGACGTCCACAAAAGGGGGCCAATATGTATTATATCACTCCCTGCTATAAATATTTCTTTGACTGCCAACAGATTTTTCAGGTACAATTTTAGAGCCTATCTTGAGAATTGGACCCTGTCTGTTGAAATTGGAACCGTCATCTAACGAGTTTCTGCAATTTACTTGTCCCTTTGCCAGCGTGAAATATTGAGATGTGCTACAAACTGAATCAATACATACATCCAATGTGTGCTTTCTTCATGCAGGGATTTGAGACGGCTCGGAGTGACTCTTGTCGGTCACCAGAAGAAGATCATGAACAGCCTTCAAGAAATGAAGGTGCAGCTGGTAAATGGGATGGTGCCACTGTAACTTCATGTTAATGTCACTTCCTCAAGCAAATGATTCTGCACTTTGTAAACGGCCCTGAGATTTATCGTAACAAAAAAGGGGAAAAGGGAAAATGGTGATTTCTAAACATTAGGAGAGCGTTTGTCTCAGCTACAGAATTTGTAATCATTGTTTTACTAAAATCTCCATATCTTCCTTCCAATGTCTTCATTTTTCATGAAGCAAATACACTTACATAAAAAAAAACCCATGAAGTTCAACATCATCTTACAACAACAAAATCCTTCCCACTACTTCTACAAAATTTTGTACATGAAATATATAAATAGATAGCACCTTTATAGACTGAATTAAGGCAGCCTCTTTCAAAACTTCCAGGGATCTACTTGAAAGGAAAAGTTTTTATAGCCATTTGTGGGCTAATGAAAGCTGCAGCTTACTGAAGTTTACTTCAAGTCTTAATTGTCTACATAAGTGTATTGAAGAGCAATATGATTAGATTATTTCTTAATAGATACCTTTTTTTTGTAATTTTAAAATGCTGTTACACAGCGTTAAGTTATAGAAACTAGTGTATAAACATGTTGCTTGATCAAGAACAAGTACAATACAGGGTGTATATTTATTTTTCTGTGCTATAAAATTTATGTTTAGTTGCTCTTCTGGAGATTATTAGGTAACAAATATGTATATACTGTGTAATTTGCAATATATCCAGGAACTGATTTCAGTTGGAGTTGTGTGTGTGTGTGTGTGTGTGTGTGTGTGTGTGTGCTTGCACATGTGCGTATTACCATTCTGCTTGCATTTTAATAGCGTTTTAATTTTAGCAACATATAGGAATGACTGTTTCAGAGTGTAATATGAGTAGGAGAACTAAGGAAGCAGTAAAACAAAATTAAACACAAGCATGTGTCTCTTTTCCTCTCATGTGTCCCAAAGCTACTAATCTCTTTATTCACTAACAGGAAATGTGTGTAAGATTAAATCCCCTTTGACTTTTTTAAAACACTTGTGATGTCTGTGACAATGCAGTTCTTCTAGCCATTAATCTTGCACCCCTGTAAGAAATGTCACCTTTCTGAGTCCCAGAAAATATCTTGTCAAGCAAAGTTGACACCAAAGGGCGCACCTTCGGCAGGATGTAGGAGGATTTAACTGCGCAGACTTCTGTGAATGTTGTTAAATCCAGGCACATAGCACTAACCATCACTCTTAAGTGTTAATACTTTATAACCATTCCTATTTCGACTCAGTTCTAGAACTTTTGATACTAAGGCAGCAATGGAATGATGACAGATATATACATATATACATATGTATATATATATGCACATCCCTTTTTCCTCCTGAATTTCAAGACTTGACCAGTTTTATTTGTTAGTTCATTTGATAATTTCATTTTGTATTTAGTTACTTTGCATTGAATTTATTTTGATGAGCCAATACAAAGTATTGCTTAATTGAACTTATTAAGAAATATATGTCCTATGTAAGCTTTATATACCCCACATGGTGAAGATTGATGTTTGCAGTACAAATTATACAGTTTATTAGAAATTATACAAAACTGAGCTCCTGAAATAATCAAAATTTTTGTATTATTACACTGCATAAAAATCATGGAATATCGTATGATTATTCAGAAAGCAGAGCATTAAATAACATAATAGCCTACTCATGGTTATCAATGGCGACAGTACAGTATATCAGAGTAGCCAGGATTAGTGAAATCCGTGGGAAATATAGCTGTATTATATTAGTGATACTCTTTTTCCCAAGCACTCGTTTTACTCCAATGCTAGCATATCCAAGAATAAACTTTTGAGAAATAATTTCATTCCATTCTGCCCACCCTTTACTTAAGCAGGAAAGTAGCTCTTTGCTAAAGAATAAGGAAAATCCAAAATAACAAAAAATGGTCTAAAGAATATTCAAATGATATATTGAGTTCTGTCTGATAATAAGGGCTATAAAGTACCATGGGTCCACACAAACCATGCTTCAAACATGCTCTATTAGTTTAGTGAAATTTCCAGAGAAAGTTGAGGGAGGTAGATTTAATATTGTCTTGATAAAAATCACAAGTAAATAGGCATCATCAATGTTAAAAAGGCATTTGTTTATTTTAATAAACAGAAAATGAAACCAGTTACTTTTGTACAAAATAATTGGAGATTGTGTTACACTTGATTGAATTTTGTAGAAGTATTTGAATCTAAATGATAAAGTAACAATTGAGAAACTTAAAAATAAAAATAAGCTTACTGATTTAAAAGGAAAACTACCATATGTTTTAGAGCTGGTGGACTAGCCACAGTTGCTTAGACATAACAAAGATATTTTCTACATTGTTTTCCAACCTTACATATTCAAAGATATTTGGGAGGTAAGGTGGAGTATATCTACGTAACCAGTATTTTAAGTTATAACATAGATGTAATTTATTTGCCTCCTATGTAATCCTGGTGCTCATTTTGGAAAGTAAATTGAAAGGAAGGTTAAACAGCCACATAGCATTCCTTGATTATTCAATTTGGTTGAGAATTTCTTAGGTGTGTCAATATGATTTTATAATGAATAAAAAGCCTTTCAATAAATGTACTCCCTACAAAAAAAGAGGAAAAATGTCCTTCTAAAATATTCGTTCACCAGTGGGTATGTTATCAATTGGAAAGTGCTGATCTCATCTACAAATGTGAGAAATGGAACAAGGATTGGAAACAGCTCTCGTGAAATACAGTGAGGCCAGGGTCCAGGGCAAGGTTTGACAAAATCTTGATTGTGCAATTTCATATTCTATTGGTTCATTTTTTCAACCACCAGACTATCAAAAATAAAGCATAGACTGGATAATTTTAGCACATATAATAGGTTTGTCAAATAACATATAATGTTGTTGTAACTGTCAGCAGTAATGTCTGGGGAGAGGTATGAATCATCTTTCTCCATATTGGACTTTGAAAAATTGGTACAGGGAGTAATTTTCAACTTGCTGATTCCTACTGGTAACCTACTTAATTACTACTTTTATCAATCATAAGTTGTTTCTAATCTTGCCATTTGCTCACATATACAATTATATATAGTCAGTTGTTCTTTTTGTGATGTATTATTTATATGTAAAAATGTAAAGATTTTGATTTTCCCATTTTAAAAAATTGTAATGTGCATGGTTCCCTTTATTCTTTGTATTTTAATCACCAAGTCAGTGTTCCAAAGTTGTAAGATTACTGTAAAAATTGTATTCCAATATTTTATTTAAACTTAAGTGTGGCCAGCATTATTAGTTTCAGAGTTGCCTAAACAATACAGAAGATCTTTAACTCGGTTTGTAAGAGAGTTTTGATCAATGTGCAATGATGAAGATACAATTTCATGTCTCAAGTTTAAAATGGAAATTAATATCTGTTAAAATGGAAATGAATATATGTTTGCATGTCTACTGTTTAATCTGTGTGAAAGTAAAAGATTTTTTTGACACCATTCTTTTTCCCATTTAAAGTGGGTTCTGGAAGCACAAGCAGAGAGATTTACTTTTGGAAGACACATTTGGCTATAATAATGCATTGGATGGGAAACATTTAAGTATTAGAAATTTACTAGATGTATGATGTTGCGTAGAAGAATAAGATCCTTTTTTTTTTTTTTTCATTTTGTTCTTTCTAAAAATAAGAAAAAAAAGAAAGCTAAGTGTGATAGTAAACTGTCTTCGATTCTGTCCTGGCAGATGTTTAACTTCACAGTAAGTGAAAAGTAAGTAGTACAATAAATATGATGATGATGACAATGAATAAAAAGAATCAAAATGCTAGCTTTATTTGAAATTAATAACTAGAATAAGTCATCATTTTTTCAACTCTGTAGCGCAGCTGGTTACATTGAACATTTTTTCTCTATTATGCTGTTAATTATATAGTAATGTATCAAAAGAGAAATAGATAAGAACTTTCTTTTCATTTTTTGTTCCTTTATGAAGAAGTCTTTTCACACATAAATGATTGAATGTTCTTGTTCAGAATGACCACATAATTATTGCTTAGAAGAAGACACCAATTCTTTAAAAAGAAAAAAAAAGTCTGTTTATAATAAACTAAATCGAATGTTTGTTTCTTTTAAATGTTAATGAAAAAGATTGAAGGTGGTGGCCAAATGTCATGTTTATTCAGGCTGGGAGCTGTATTAACAGTATAAGTTTCAGTGGTCAACATATCTGTGACTCTTTAGACTGCTGTAGTTTTACAGTTAATTATTTAAAAGTTTGTAAATGACATTTATGCTAGTCTAAGGATACTTAGACTTAGTCAATTGTTAATATGTTTATCAAAATCTTTTAGTTTCAGTCAGATCAGAAGCAGCTATATAGTGTATCTTATTCTATGATAGACATCAGAATATCTTAAGTCCCTGCCTCAGTTAATTCAAGGAAGGATTAGTATTTCTGTATTTTTTTCCCTTTTGAAGCTCTGTGTGCATTTGGTTTATGTACATGTTTTTGTAGTGTAAGATATGAAATTTTATATTTTTTCAGAAAATAAAAAAACCCTTTGAATACAGTTAAATCCGATTGTCATACTTGATCCTGCCCCAAGACTTTAAACTTACAGCCTTTGTATAGTGATTTCAGCTAGTTCTAATAAAAAAAAAAGTTTGTATTTTTAATGCTAAATATTTTAAAAGCCATCAGCATCCATTTTCCTCAAAGACAGACTCAGGAGTCTACAGTAGAATAATTTTTGTATGTAGAGATTGACACTGACTGAGATTGTAGAACATGAGCATTCCTATGTCAAAATTCTTGTGTCAAAATTCTTGTGTCAAAATCTAATTTCAAGTTCATTTGTGACAATGTAATGGGAAAAAAGCAACCAAACAGAAAAGCATGTGCACCATCTGCAAAAGACTTTGACTGACCAGCATCAGCCTAAGACCTTCTCGTCACCACACATCTGCTTGTGGCACAGAGCAAAAGAATTACATTATCACAAGAAGGGGTGTCATTAAGTACAAACTCTCATATTGCTGTATCATGTTGCTGTCTTTTTGTAAACAGCATAGCAAACAATCTGCTATATTCAAGGAAATGAATTATGTGTGTAGTTTTTGCATTTATATCATAAAAAGGTGACATCACCATGCCTACGGAAATAATCCATAACTCCTTTGCTCATGCATAAAATCACTATTACAAGGGATATTATTTAATATTTTAGTAGTTTTTCTCATATAAAGAATTCTGTGTTCTTTGTAACTAAGTAGACTTTTTTGTCCCTCCTTGGCTACATAACTAAAGATTCTATGAAAAAAGAGTTTTCCTAATCCTACAGTTACTCTTGAACAGGTAGGAAGGATTGGGGGTGGCTAGTATTAAAGTTAATATTTAATGAGAATGCACCACATTTCATTAGAATTTCTCACTTCTACCTTTGAGATAGTTATTGCTTCCAATTTATTGATGAGGGAACAATGACTGTTAAGAAATTGCCTAAGGTCTGACTGCTTTTCAAAGGCAGGGTAAAATCCATGTTTAATTGAGACCAAACTCATGAACTTTCCTGTCACACAATTCTGTTGAGTATGCTGTTGAGATAACAGAATGATTTATGCCAATCTTCCTATTTAATTGATACAAGAACTGAGGGTCATCAGGAAAAAATGCATTTTGCATTTTCACCTAGCAAAGTGTAACCCTTGGGTGAAAATCAGGGTCTGACCGATTGTACCTCTAACATGTTCAATTTTTGGAATGAGCCAAATGTTGGTAATCAAAAATAGTTTTTCTTACTTGTTGTTCTGTCACTGCGCAGCAGTACAATCTAATTCAGGATGTTTTCCCAGCATAGATCATATTTTTTGCAACTACAACTCAGAGAATTGCAACAAAAGTTATTCCCAGGTACAATATCCGAACTTCACTGAGAGAATTTCAAAGTCTGTAGGCAATTCACTATCAAGTTATAACCAAGCCTGAAGTAAAATAAAGAAATGGATACTTCCAAAAGTCCATTCAAATCAGGCAGAGTTTTATATAATATATTAAATGTAATTTGGCTTGAATTTAGCAGACTACAAAACAATAAACTGGATGAAACTGACAGAGGTACTAAAATATGGATAAATGTTTTTTCACAGCAATAGTTATTTGTTCTTAACTTATCCTTCTAATTGCTAAAAAAAAAAAGTCAATTATGAAAAATACAAAGAAGTTACCATGATTATTTTCAATGTGACTTTTCTAAGTGATCCTAAATTTCTAGAAAGTAAACGTCAAGGCCAGGCATGGTAGCTCACACCTGTAATCTCAGGATTTTGGGAGGCCAAGGAGGGAGGATTGTTTGAGCCCAGGAGTTTGAGGTTGCAGTGAGCTAGGATCATGCCACTGCACTCAGCCTGGGCACTAGAGTGAGACCTTGTCTCTAAAAAAATAAATAAATATTCTTAAAAAATAGTTAAGAATAATATACGATATAGTGATATTGGATTTCTAAACAAAAGGAAAAACTCCCTTATTTATTAGCATTATTTTGATGATAATAAAATTCAACACCAAATCCCAAGTTAAAGATGACTCTCTGAAATAAGAGATGAGGAAAAGATTTTTTAAAATTTAATATTTTATATATGTGGCAAGTAACTTCCATGAAATAAAATACATTTACCATGAACAAACAATTTTAATTAATGTTATCTACTAATTCAAAGAGATTTCCCAAGTGTTCAAAGTTCAGTCTAGGCCTATTTCCTCAGTTATCTGACAAAAAGAAATTTAGCTGTGTTTTTCCTAAAAATCACAGTTTCTTCTACTGCTACCTTACTTAAAATTATCTAGCATTTTAACTGGCTTCTTATTTGAGTTTGAAAAATACATTGAAGGTAAACGTTTGAGTCTTTGCTTACTCAGAATTGCGTCTGTGTGCCTCTGTGTGTACGCCATTTGAGCCATGGCGTACCTGGCTGTGGAATGTGAAGTTCATGTTTTTTCTCCAAGAACTTTGAAGGTATTGCTCATTATTTTTGTTATCCATTGTCTCATGACACTCTAATTTTCCTTTCTATCTCGGTGGCCTGCTTTCTTTTTCTGGAAGCTTTTAGATATCTCACCAGCCAACCTATGTCCTTTCCCCCTCACTCCATCTTGTTTTTTCTGCTTCTTGCTTGGTAGACTCTCAGTTTTAAAACAAGCCTTCAGCTCAGGAAAATTCCCTTCTGTTTTTCTATTATCTTCTCCTTACATTGCTCTGTTCTCTCAGTTTGGAACTTCTAATGTCTATGTGTTGGATCTTCTAAATACGTCTTCTGTAGCTTTAACCATCTGTAGTTTGTTTTTTGTTTTGTTTTGTTTTGTTTTTTTAGTTCTATCTTCTGGAAGATTCTCTTGATGTGATAGTTCACATTATTGATTCCATCTTCAGATCTGTCTGTTTTATTCTTCAAATACCCCCAGGCTTAAAATAAAAATGGGTCAGGTATTGCCTGAAAATTCTACCTCAAACATAGGACTCTCTTTCGGGTTTCATATATGTGTTATGTAATTTTACTTTTGACATAACATTTTTGATATCTCACAGACATTTCAAACTTAACATGTTCGAGTTTGAAAGATGTCCAAGGATAGATGTTATGGATTAATACCTATCCATAATATGCTTATTACAGTCTAAAAAAAAATCAATCATGCTTCACTTTCTTCTAGGAACTAAGTATCAAATTCAACTCCTTCTCATTGCCCTCATTCAACTGATCACCAGGCTTTTCAATCATAGCTAAAAAATGTATATCTGTTATCCCTGCATATCTATTATTTTAAGCCAATTTCGCCTCTTGTCTGAAATACTGTGATAGTGTTATAGTGGCTCCCTCTAATTACTAGTTGCCCCTTCAGTATATATTTTACATATCTGATTATGTCATTCTCATGCCTAAAATCCTTGGACCCCAAACCAGTTAAATATAGTTGCAATTCTTCCTAAGGCTTTGAATATCTGTCTAGCCAAGCATTGTAGATATTCCCTAGCTATCTCTAATTTCACAATGTTCACATTGCCTCTCGGCCATTGTACATGCTGATTCCTATGCCTAAAATATTTTCCCTCCAAATATTTTCTTCACCAATTCTTTATCTTTCAAATACTAGTTTACATTGTGGGTGTATCATTCTCAGTACTGACAGTAAACAGAATAGCATACTCCAACTAGGTTATTTGAGGCAAGTTTGATAAAGGGACTATTTACAAAGGTGTGGGCAGGTTGAGGGAATCAGTAATAGATAGTGGAGGGTCTTAGGGTTAGGGAAAGGTCATTCCTCTTCCTTGTCCTGAAGAAAAAAAGGAGCTGTTATAGAACTCATGGAGGGTTAAAGTATGGAAAGGACACTTTGAAAGGAGCTGAGACCTTTACTACTGGGACAAGGCAACTCACTGCAACCCAGCAAAAAAGAAAACAGAGGAAGATCTCACCTTCACACCCTTCTTGCCCTCCAACTTCCCAATGGTGTAATACATTGGTCAAACCCAACCTGACGACACAGGCCAAGGGAGCTCACTGGTGCCATCACAGAGATCACCTCGCTGGGAAGAGAGTGTAGAAAATGACTTGGGAGGGACAGATGGACCTGGAGAGAATTTCTCTTTGACCTCTAAGACACTTCGGTTTGTCTTCCTTTCATTTTTTTTCACATTAGCAATATAAGTTTCTTTTCTAGCACTTATCAAAGCAATATTAAATATTTATTAGGGTAATCGTTTTGTAATATCATCTTCCTTTAGGCTATAAGCTCCATGGGGACAGAGAGAGTGTTTGTTTTATTTACTATTTAACACCGGCACATGGCACAGTGACTGGCGGAAAACGGGCATTTCATAAATTGTTATTCATAAATTTCTGTTACCTTTTCATGAGTTACAAAACTAAAAATGCTAGTCACCTAGGTAAACTCTGAATATTTATCTATAAATGTATTTTATAATTTATAGATAAATTTAAAAAGCAGCCTGAAGATTACACTTTTAATTTTTCACTTTTCCTCTTTTTATACATATACTTCAGTATTATTTCTATGGTTCGTGCAAGTGGTTGAAATGAAATAAAAGTCTCAAAATATGCTGATGAGAAATCTTGATCATGAGCAATGCATTTTCATCCATACGTTTAAGTCATGCAAGCAATAAATCAATTTTTAAAACTCAAACACTCAAAGAATAGACTATATGAGCGAGACTCTGACCAAGAGCATCAGTTTTCCTTATTCAGCAACGCAAACATGGACACCACCAGGGTGAGCTATTAATACTTCCAAGTTCACAACATGGGAAGAATCTACCCATGAGGAGAACATGGTCTCCTTCCTAGAACTGAGAAGTTAAGTTTTGGCTCTAGTGTGGGTTACATGTTCTAAATTCATTGAAGAGGGTCTGTTTTGGGAGTTATATATGGAAAAATCCTTCTCAGACCTTAAACTCATAGTGAAGATCAGGGACTCTTTGCCTACTTAAAGGTGGCAAGAAATCATATCTTCGATTGGGCATGTGGTTTAATAGAAGAGCACATAATATTTACCTCTTGCTCTATTTGCTGAAATACATAAGATTACTTTTTTTTTTCCTCTGATTGTCAGCTTGCACCTAATTGTCCTTTTTTGTCACACTCCTTTCTAAGAGAGAGAAGAGAAATATTTTTAAAAATTAATAGAAAAAGGTAAAATGGAAGAAAGATGCTGTCTTTTCTTCCTCTACCGTTGAGCCTAGTAATAGACTCCAGTGTCAAATGTTCTCTTTCTTTGAGGAAAAGCCTAATAGAGGCAAATTAAATACCTATGTGTCACACAAGAGACCCTAACCAATTAACTGTAATATAGTCTGTTTGTGGGAGAGCTTTATTAATCTTTATAGAGTTAGCCTTGGTCTATGCAAAACAAAATGAAAAACAAACAAAACTTCTGATATTTGTCCATTGTTTTGTCTGGACAAATCTAAAACCATCTGTTAATTTTAAGCGGTATGTAGTTGGAAGTGAGCCCCATTTTTTGGACAGAATTTCTCTTTGAAAAATTTTACTGATTCACAAAAGCATATGGAACTTCCAAAAAAGTGGTCACACAAGGCCCATAGGGAAGATTATAGTTAATCTTTTCCTCCGTAATTTCTGTTAGCCTTCTCTTAGGCTCCAGGGGAAAAATTAATAAATCTAAATAAAAAAAATCTCTTTCCAATAAAAATATAGCTCCGGGATGAACTCTTTGCCACTGTTTTTAAACAAATTGGCACCATTAAGACTCCCAAAATAAATATTCCAAGCTGCCACTATAAGTACAAGATTAGTGGATATTGCAGATTACAGGTGGGGAAAAAACACATTAATACTTTAAAATTGATTCTTGGACTATTTGGCAAGACTAAATCAACATGCAAATATGATGATCCTTTATGTCCTAGGGCCATTGGGCATTCCATTAATAATTACCATGATGTAAATGACACTGCATCTTAGAATTAGACACAGCATAACCTACACAACATTTTTTTGAGTGGGCTTGCCAGGAGAGTTTCCATGTTATAACATACAGATACCCTCATGATTTTGATGCTATGCTGAGATAATTTTTGGCAACAATGGCCACTGTGGTAGGCCAAGACAAAAATCAACATGTATATAAATGTACAAAAATATCATTAAGAAGCTTCTCTTTAAACAATAAATAAGACCCTCAACTAACAACTAGAGACATATTGTCTTTATCTTAGCTCTGTCCATTTCCATACTTGGACCTTGAAAGAGTTCTGTAATAATTCCTCATATTTCTTTAAGTATTTTCTGATTTGGTTTGCAAAGGGATGCTGTGAATTAGGCAGGATAGAAATTATTATCCTCACTTTGTAAATGAGGAAACTGAAGCTTAATATTATTAATGACAATTAAAATCATAGATCTTTTCAGTTGGCAATCATAAACAGCCCCAAGACTTATATTTAATAAAAGTATTCCTTTAACTTAGTGACTAAGACATATAATGTTAATGGTGCATGGATTAATAACAATACAAATATTTGTTGAATGCCAACATCTTTTCAAATGCCGGATACTCTTGCATCCATGTGCATTCAATCTTCATGACAGTTCTTTAACTGAGATACCTAATCTGTTTTTTGTTTAGAACAAATGTAGAAATGGAGATGATACCAAGCCTAAGTGACTTTCTTTGGATCACATAGTTCATTCATATATCCCATTTTTCTTTCAAAGTTAACCCTTCTGCCTCTGAGTTCCGGATGAGTCCCTCCTTCCTGCTTTGGAATAGGTTTCATCAATTGTTCCTGCTCTTGAGTATCCTTAGGTATCAGTCTCCATGGCTACCTTCATCCCATAGTCTGCTTCTTCATGAGAGTGTGGAGCACCCCGGTTCTCTGGGGCCAGCGTGTCAAATCCCGCTTTGTCACTTACTAAGTGCAAGCCATTTAAGCACTTTGCCCTGAGGTACCTCATCTATGAAATGGAGAAATAACCAGCTATGATGAGAATCTAAGAATGCATACCTACAGAGTATGAAAATAATGCCCGGCACATAATAATTCTTCAGTAAATGTTCATTATTTTATGTAACATTTCTTCACAGTCAAAGCATATAAAAATTGCCTTCACTTTCCTATCTCTTCTTCTCGTTCATTTCATGAAATCTTTCCTCTCATTCTATTATTCATTTAGATTAATGTTACCAAAAATTTCAAACACATATCAAACTTGATAAAATTTTAATAAATTTTAATAAATTCGCTTATACGTGCAAGCCAGCTTCAACAATTAACTCAATGTCAATCTTGTTTTGTATGTAATTCTACCCATTCTTTGTTCTCCTGCATTAGTTGAAAAAAAAAGCCCCAGGTAGTTTATTATTTCACAAATAAATATTTCAATGTATACCCCTAATATAGAGGGGTTATTTTTAAAAATATAACCATAGTACCATTAGAGTATGTAAAAATTCACAATCTTTTAAAATTATCTTTAACTATCCAATCATATTCTGGTGCTTTATCATACATCTTTTTTTATAATTCTTTTGTATCTATATTCAAATAAAGTCTCTGTATTTATAATTTCTCTTCCTCCTTCTTATTTCCCTCTCTCTTTCTATCTCTCTGTAATTTATTTTTTGAAGATATCCAAAATTTTATTGGTTGCTTCATTGTGTTGTTCCTTAACATGTTTCTATATTCCCTTTATTTCTGGTGAACTGATAGTTGGATTGACAGGTTCAGTCAAATGCAGGTTTGATTTTTTTTTTTTTTAAGAATATGTCATTGGTAGTTTTGTTTACTTCCATCAGGATACACTTAAAGTCAGGCTGACTTCCTGTGATGGTAAGAGTAATTGATAATCATTGCCAGATCATTATTCATTAATAATTTCACAATGGTGATTTCTCCTCATTCTTTTTTCATTTAATCACCACACTACCTTTATACAGACTAATTTCCCCTCATTGATTATTTAGTTACCCTGAGATAAGAGTTTGTACAGAAAAGGCACAATAATTAAGTGGTGGGTTTTTCTGTGGGTACTCTTAATATTTAAAAGTGATCAAATGCTGAAATTGTCCCAACCCTGGCCCTTTGTCTTGACGTTATATTATATTGACATTTTTTCCTCAATTTCTTTATTCTCATCTTGATTAATCTCTTAACAGAATTAAGAAGATTTTTTGATAGTATACCCACCTTAAATATGTACCTCTTCTTGGCATCCAGGAACCTAATATTTTCTGATTTGCCTACTTTTCCGGCCATTTATTCTGAGTCATTTCCACTGTCTTCTATTATTCTGCCTTCTTTTTAAATGCTGATATCATAAAGATTATATTTTGATATTCTTCCCATCTCATGCTATATGCTTTCCCTAGGAAACTGTATTACCTCACAAGTCTTCAATTTTAATATATAATATTCAATATAGCATCCCATACTACATCCCCAGTGCTGGTCTTTTTTCTACCATAAGCTTCATAATATAACTTTTTATTGGACATCTATAATAGACTGTACTGTGAGCATTTTAAAATCAGCATACCCAAACCGACCTCCTTACCTTCAACACAACTTATATCTCCTCCCAGACTTCCCTAACCAGTGAAAGGTACTAACGTATAAATAGCAAAGTTAGATATCCAAAATTTATATTTTAATTTTTCTTTGCCCTCAACTTCATGAAAACTTGTCATGACATTTTATTGATTTCACATCGAATATGTTTTTCAAATGTATTACTGGCAAGTGCAGAAAAGTAAGAAAAAGCTAAAGGTAGCACTGAATAGGAAACATGGCCTAGAAAATTAAATATAACTCCTAGAACCAAAAAGACAGTCTTGCTTTATAATACTTTATTCTATGCATTTGAATAATGAGAATTTAACACAAATCTTACAACATTGAGAAGTCTATTATACACATTAAGCAACACATTTTTATCCAAAATGTAATCATGGAAGTAGAAACTAGAAAGCACCACCACGCCCAGCTAATTTTTCCTATTTTTAGTAGAAATGGGGTCTTGCCCTTGCTCAGGTTGATCTCGAACTCCTGAGCTCAAGCAATCCTTCTACCTCAACCTTCCAGAGTGCTAGGATTAAAGGCATGAGCCACTGCGCCTGGCCTCAGGGAACTATTTTTTAAAAATGAAAGAGGTAGCAATAATAAGATACAGGGATGATTCGATGACATTTGATCAGGAAAACAGAGAGATGAGTCCAAAGTTTCTGGCTCAGGCGTCTAAGAAGTCAATTACAGTAATTAAAATATAAAGGGGATTAGCGGGTGGAGCAGAGTGAGCTTCAACAAACCTAGCCTAGTTGTGAGGGGCTATTTTTCTGGCCGAAGATAAAGACCAAGCCTCGTATCTTGCCTGCAGTCCTCTAGATCTCAGCTCTGGCCCCGGTGACTGCTCAAGTACAAAAACATTCATGTCCACACCAATAAACCTCAACATGCAACAGAGTGCAGTTACCATCTATATCTGCAAAAGAAACATTTCTTCCAAGGAGAGCAACGCAATTTCTATTGACAAAGCTCTGACTCGAAAAGTCATAAACATCAATCTACATTATCAAAAAGAACACTGAGCTTAGAAGTTTAAATCTCCATTACTCCCGCAAAGATTTCATCACAAGTAGTGGTATGTTTATTTGCTCTATACATATGGAATTAAAGGGATAATTCTTGAGACTCTCCCAGAATAGCATTTAAAAAAAAAAAAATTACTCTCACAAAGAAGGATCTGGGACTAGTATAAGATCTCTATTTTTTTTTTTTTTTTTGGAAGACAGGAGACTGCAGCTGTGAAGTGATGTTTTTATTTTCCCTGCTTCCAGAGGTTCCATCAAAGTCTCAGGAGTTTCACTCAACCCTCTACAATTCACATAATCACATTGCCAGGAATTACCGTGGCAGACAGAAGCGGTGGCACTAGCTTATTCTGCCTCATCCACACTTTAATTTGCATTCCCCGAAATCAAGACGGGCGTGGGAGATTCATTTGGGAGTTGACCCCAGAAAGCAAGAGTAAGGAAAGGCAAAGGAGAAAACGCCAATATGATAATACTGCAGAAAACAAGAGTTCCGTCTCCACCAAGATCCCCGGAAAGCTGTGAGAATGCTCGACGCGCTCAGAAATGAGCCTGCAAGTTTAAGAGGGTGTGCGTTTGTCCACCAGCTACCATCCCACAAGGACTGAACGTTGATCTCAGAGGCTTTAACACCTGTAATCTTTCATGCCGCACTTGTGCATGGGCATTGCATGTTCTTTGTCTTCAGCGATGGTCCGGAAGCAGAAAAGTAGAGACGTGCAAAAGGTGTGAGTTTTACCACAAGGCAGAGCTATCCGCTGTAGCTGTAGATAAAATCAGAGTTCGGTCAAAGGAGTGTGACACAGGACACAGTGCTTGCTACATCCCGACTCTTACACCACTCATAGCCACTCAGGTCTTGCATCAATATTAAATCCACCCTTCAAGACAGAGGCAGCCACCTTGGCCTGTGACCTATTCTGTTCTAGAGTCTGCACACAGTAGGGTTTGACAGAGTTTAATGCTCTGTAGTTGCTGTCTTAAAATTCTTAAAAATGTATCTTTGAATTTGAATTTTGCAAATGAAATCGAATAGATCAATGAAGCACGTGTGAGGTGGGCAGGGGGAGGAGAGGAGGGTACTTGGCACCATGACTCTTCTTGAGCAGTCTCACCTCCCCCTACCTGCCTGGGAAGGGTCCTAGGCTGTTGCTCCCCATGCAATAGCACCAAAGGTGCCTGGATCTCCTACCCACCCTGGCCCATGGGCCACTGCTGCCAACGCGCCCTTCCCCTGTAGCGACCAGGTCACTCACATTAATGCCGGAAGGCCTGTGTACCTGTACCGTCATCCAGGCTCGCTTCCAGCAGCAGCCTGGCCCAGGTCCAGGTAGAGTTGTTGGGTCACATATCCCACAGAGTCTTGGAGTAGGGAATGCCAGTGGCAGTCCTGGTCCTGGCTGGCAGCATCATGGCAGGCAACTAGTCAAGGATAAGCCTTTTGCCCACTCCCAACCCAGATATCAAGTTCTTCCCAACACAGACGTTGCAGTCCCTTGAGGGGTCACCTGTCCCCTGTGGATGGAACTATGAGCCTTTGGAAAAGGGAAATTGACTCTCTCCCAACCTCCTCCGGCCTTGCATGGTGTGTTGGTCCTGCAGCTGGGAGAAGCACAACTCTGACATCCCGTACAGGACTCACAAACATGCTGTGTTAAGGTACAATCCCAGGCACCTGTGAAGGCCTGCACTGCCCCTGGGGTTAGTCTTACCGGAAGGAGCACAACATTAGTAACAAATTAAAACACCACGACAGGTCAAGAGAGAGAGCAGAAGGAAGAGGGGAAAAGGTTTTATACGTATTTTAGTATATTTAATGGACTATTTTTCCTGCTTTTTGAACACGCCCTCTATTTTCATTTTGCACTGGGGCCCGCATAGCCATCTTTCTTACAAGGAAGTGGCCTGCCATAATTTTTTAAAAAGGATTAAATACAGAAGAAACAAGCTTCTGCAACTACACCTGAAGCCATAAAGGATATTCACCTTCACCCTCTACCACCATTCTAGTTTCCATTTGCTGTTGCCCAGTGTTGCAGCCAGTCTGATTTGCTTGTCTGATGGGGAGACCCAGTGTCAACCCTGAGTAGTCTAAGCTCTTCATCACCCTCGTCTTCTCACTCCGATTGCTGCAATTGCCTATTCAATAAACATGGAAGCCCAGAGAGAATGCTCCAGTGACTTCCCCAAGTTTCAGACATATTTCTCTTTGCCCCCATTGTGTAAAAACCATCCTGGTTCCTCATAATAATCAGGGTCAATTACTCCTATCATTGTAATATTTCATTTTTCTGTTGGTCCAGTAGCTAAAACTCAGGTTCAGTAGAGGAAGCATTTTCTTCTAGTCCCAAACTGGCACATTCCATATGGAAGAGCCCAAGATGCAAAAACAGAAATGCAAATTTTGCAAGTTGGGCAAGTTTGCTAGTGCTGCCATAACAAAGTACCACAGATTGTATGGCTGAAACAATCAAAATTTATTTTGTCACCATTCTGAAGGCTAGGTATGTGACATCAAGGTGTTGTAGGTTTGGTTTCTTCTGAGACATCTGTTCTTGGCTGGTAGGTGGCTGTCTTCTCCTCCTTGTGTCTTCACACGGTCTTCCATGTGTATATTCTGTGTCCTGATCTCTTCTTATAAGGACACCAGTTCATATTGGATTAGGGTCACCCTAATGACCTAATTTTAACTTTTCCTCTTTAAAGATCACATATGCAAATACACAGGTTATGAGGTACCAGTTTGGGGGCTTCAGCATATACATTTTGGGTGGGGGGAAACAATTCAGTCCATAGTGGGCATCGAGTCTGATGATAAATCTTATTTTCGTCCTTTGGTCTCCAGACCCAGATATTCTATAATAGTTATTGATGACAGAGCAGTATAAATTAGTTCTTGACTTACCATAAATATTGCAAGTTAGAGGACAGTACCATAACTTTTCAGCATGTTGCTTCCCATCTGATGCCTCAGATGAGCCTATAGTGGACCATTCTAGGGTTCCATTTGGTTGACTACTTCAGAGTGATTTGTATATGGTGGGAGCAGTGGATTCTGCGTTCATACGCTCACGGTCACAAATTCTCCACTGTAAAGTGGATCCTTGGTCTAAGGTTCTATTATGCAACAACTTATGTCGGTAAATCAGGAATACTGTAAGCTCTCCCACAATGGTACTGGCAGAGACACTGTAATCGGGGTATGGAAGGGTAGAAGGTGTCTGACATAATTTGTCATACAAGTCATTTATCCGATATCAAGTGCTCACCACCAATAATACAGTAGCTCATTCAGGCTTGTAAGGGGGGAACTTGACTTAAATTTGTTAGACCAGAGCTATTCCATTATCAATAGACAAGTTGACCTTAATGACACCAGCTGGAGAATATAGTGGTTTTTTTTGTTTTGTATTGTTTTTTACCATTCTGTACTTTTATAGAGACGGAGACTTTTTTGGGAAAAAAATGCTTTTAATAGTAAAGGATAAATAACTTTTAAAATAATATCTCTGCCTTTAAAAAGTAAAAGAAAAATGTAAGCTTTACATTCAAAAAATAATTCCTGCCAATTCATATTGTCATCATCTACCAATCTGAAAAGAAAAATGGAGGCTTTTGCTCATTCTTGACATACACCTTCCCCCACAAACAGAGAATAATAAATGTTATAATATGAATGGAAATGTTGCTGTAATGAAGAGCTTCCTGATATTATGTTTTCAGAATAGACAGCACTGGTGTCTGCCTGTAATGCAGGGAAGAAATTGAGATGTTTTGTAATAAATAACATGAAATCCAAGTCAGAGAAATTAAACTTGGATGAGACATAAAGAACAGAGAAAAAGCAAAGAACATGGCAGTAGAAAATATATCTGCATGACTCAGTGACAAATAGTTATCTCTTCCTTGTACCATAAAAAGCTCATCCTTTTTGCATAAAAATTGAACAAATATTATAGGACTTCAGACACTTAAAGTAAAATTGATTACCATAGCTTGTAATTATATATATTTATACTTTTTTTTTTTTTTTACTAGAGACATTAGTAATTAGTTTAAGGTAGGGTATTTGGAGAGTGTTCTGCAAGACAAACTTAAATATTGATTTTATTCTAATTATAAATACAAAACATTCTAAGGAAATGATATTTTTATTATAAGTTTTAGAGTTATGGATACACATTAACAGATCCTGAAACTGGATGCATTATGGAAAAGCATTACTTTTTATTATTAGTTCTGCCTTTTAAAGCACTAGAGGATAAGAATTTTAATAATAAAATATGTTGTGAAAATTAGGTGACAGGTGTTCTTTTAAGCACTTAGATTTTATAATAGCTGTTTGAATCAGTTAATTTTATACGTATGATGAAAGACACAGAGAAAAGTAATTTGCCCAAGAACACATAGTGGTGAGCTAGTATTCGGATCTAGTCAGTCTGACTCCCAGATCCATCCTTTTGCTACTCTTCTGAATAAGGTCCAATTTTGCTTGTCCTTTGACTTTTCCCCCCCCATCAATTTATTCTATTTTCTTAAATTGAGTCTTTTTCTTTTCTTCTCCTAACAGCTTCCTTCACTTGGCCCAATTTCCACAGAATGACCATGCCAAGGAGCTGGAGTAAGAATGAGTGTCACACTTAAGAATACTGTCTCTTGTATCTTCCCATTTATTTTTCCTTTTGGTCATTGGGTTTCTTATTTTTTTTTTTCTTTTCGTTTTCAAATCATCCTATGCATTTTAATTATATCACATGGAATCAAATATTTATTCAAAATTTTCCCAGATATTACATGGCGATTACAAAATAGTCACTCCATTCAATCTGAAGTCTTAATGGTACAAAAAAAAATTCCAAATGCCAAAGTTCAGATGATTACTCTTAGACCATAATTATATTCATGTCTAAAAAGTAAATATGATCCTTTACTTAAGATCTTTAAAGTTGAAGATTTGAAGAAGGAAAACCCACTAAAAAATGGAAAATTTAGTCTGCTCCTATCTGCAAGGATTCACATCCCCCAAATTTTTAAAAGTTGTGCAAATAACAATTCCAGTAGAGTTCAGGCATAGTCTGTAAGAGTTTAGTAATTTCCGGTACACATATCTATCTGTCTAAGCAACCATACGGAGAAAACTAAGAATATGCACGTTTGTTGCGGAGAGTTGGTCTTCTACTTCCGTGTTGTGCTTTTCCAGGGAGCTCACAGGTTTGCCTGAACATTTAATCCCTAAACTCATGGGGCACTTCCAAGCAGAAAAGAAATAAGCCATGTCATATGATATTCTTCTAGATGTGACTTCTGGTTTTATGCATTTGGGGAATACATTTTTTGTCACTTTGAGATAATGCAGAAAGGGGGAAAATTGGTAAAACATTTCAGTAGAACTATGAATTTTATTTTTCAATAAACACTGTAATCTCTTTCATGTTTTATAACTAAAATGTATTCAAATGTAAGGAAAGTTGACCACTTATTTTTATTACGGGTTGTTCAATTTATTTTACATGGCTAAAGAATCAAAGCAATCGAGATCTGAAAAAAGGAAACTTGAATTCTCTCTTGGATAGTTGGAAATGATTTATTTTCTTTTTTCTTTTTTTTTTTTTCACTCAAACACACCATTAGGAAAATGACAGCAATTCAATAAAACCTTTTCCTGGTAGTAATTCATTTATGAGGATATCAGAAACATATCAGTTTATTTTGGCTTTGAAGATGCCTATGATTGAATGTATGTATGTATTCATTTTAAAGACGATTAAAACACCATATGCTAATGGTAGAAAATGCCTAAAGATTAAGTCTAACTTAATATTATTTGTATTTATTATGGCTCAATTTTACAAAGCTTTTATTTTTTATAATAGTGACTTTAACATCTACCAAATAAGTTGTTTCACCTTTTCCAATATCATATTTTTAGTCATATAATGGGATGCCAGTTGCTCATCTCAAATATAACAAGGTTACCTAGTGACATAATTATAATTTAGTATGTATCATTTATTAACCTCAACTTTCTTGCATTCACCTTCCAATAATTTGATGTAAAGAAGTTGTATTCCTACTGTATTCCAAGAGTACACTAAGACAGTTTCACTAAGAAGGACCAGCAGAGATTTCCTTTCCATAAATCCAAAGGCTATTTTCAATCATCAATTTATTGATCATTTAGCACTTTTCACAGCCTGGAATATTACTTCTCTCTTGAAGCAATGCTTTTTATGTTGTGTAGGTTTTGCTATTTTAGTTATTTTCCTGACTTCTTTACAGATTTATTCTCTTCTATTCAGCTAAAAAAAAAAAAAAGGATGAAGATATTGAAAGAGAGAGAGCCTATTGGCTCTATTTCTCTAGAGAGCACTGACTAATACACTACTCAAATGTTGTCCATAGTCTAGCCGCATCAGTATTACCAAAGAGCTTAATAAAAACACAGAATCTTGGGCCCCACTCTGGACCCGTTGACACAGAATTTACATTTTAACCAGTTTCATGGTGATCTGCATGAGCATTATAATTTCAGGAAGACCGTACTACTTTCCTGAGTTTAAAAGTACACATTTCTTAGTGTGATTTTATTAGGTTAATAACTATCTCTCCAACTAGGTTCTAATTCCATGAGCACAGAAGTGTTTCTTAGATGACTAGCCTAGTTTTGCATCCAAATTAATTGGACACTCTAGCCCTAAAACCTAAATGCAAATATGAAGACGATAACAATTAATATTAGGTAGTACAGGGTATGGGATCAATTCAAATTCCTATTATATTTATTTTGCCAAAACTCTGTTATATTTAACATCCCTTAATTATGCTTCCTATATGAGGTTAAATTTTACTTACCTGGGAACTAATAGGTCATTAAAATGGCCAAAAATGAAATGTAAACAAAACTATCAGTCAGAGGAAGTGTACATGTCTTGCAATCCATATTTACAAATAACACATAGGTAACAGTTAACAATTTGTGTTTGATTATTAATTCTAAGATCAAAAGCTGTTAATCACGAGGAACTTTCTTGCTTTGTTTCCCTATTCCAACCTCCCCAAAATATTCTATAGAAAAAATTATCAAAACTGTAGTTTTGCTTCATCTCAGTTTCTTGCTGTAACATTTTTTTATAATGAAGAGCACATTTACCATATTTTCTTTGATGTATTAACCATGATGCTCTAATAATTTATTTAATGGAGCATGTTCTTACATGATAGAGTATTTACTTTGGGCTTTCATGGGTTGCAGTAAGATAGCACATGCATCTGAGCCAATAGTCAATCTTCTTTCTACAGGTTTACCTGTATCCTCAGATTTCTTTTCTGAACTGATACAACAAGACAAAAATATGTTCTTTTTTCTTAACATTACACAACCTCATACAACAAATTAATAAGAGATCCAGAAGCAGATTGTATTATTTTGGGATATCATAGCCTAACTTCATCATATATATATTTTAATAATAGAGCTCTTCAGACAAACGCATAGTTACAACTCATAAATGATACAATCAAATTGCTTTGGAACTTTAGCTATTATGCTAAGATGTTCTATCATAGAGAAGAGTAAAACATACATAACTCATGTAACTTTTTAAGTATATCTTTTAGTCTGACTAGCCCACAAGAGTCTAATTGCTACAATGCTTTTGTCTAACAACACTAAAAAGAGAAAACTTAATCAAAAGAACATTCTCTAGAGGGTTATCTATAATAAAATCTATTTTTCTGTCTCTACATTAAAAAAAAAACAGTCATAGAAAGAGAGATACCCAGGTCTGTTTACTGGAACGCACTAATAGAATAAGCATGGGAACCAAATTAAAAAAGCTTTTAAATCTCTACTCATTTTTCTTCATCATTTTAAATGTAGTACTGAGGAATATATTTAGTCTTCACAATGGTGAATTACAAAACTAAAGAAATTAAAGTTCTCTCCTAAATACTGGGCTAGGTGTATTCTCTTTTCAGCAAAGCCAATCAGCCTGTGTTGTGATTTGTTCTGTTAGCACACCAGCTATGAGAGACGGGGTGTGGCTTGATGTTTTCCAATATTCCTTTTTCATCATTCAGGTGTATCTTCTGTTTTCTTATTTGTGTTTTTTGTTTGTTTGATTTTTTGTCTGAGGGGAGTAGAAATCCAACAAAGCATATACTTGAAGGGAAAGGAACTAGTTTCTTTATTCACGTTATCCTTTCAGTTTGTATAAAAGGAGAAGGAAATAAATAGAATTGATAAGTGTGGGGGATTTCTGTTCTTCCTGCTGAGTACAACTTCATTGCTCTGTTTTACGTCTCTCACTATGGCGGTGATCAGTTTCTGACCTTTCACTTTTGGGGGTTTTTACGTTGGTGTGTATCTATTGTGCTAATCCACGTATAGTGCAGTTCTGAGTGTTTCCATTTGCCTCATTTGCCATCCATATTCTGAATTCCATTTCTGTCATTGCAAGAATTTCCTTGTCGTTGGAGTTCACTGTTTTAGCTCCGTTGTGATCCCTTGGGGGGGGGGGGGGGTTGACCTTTTTTGGTTTGTCATGTTGCCAGGGTTCTTTTGGTGGCTTCTTCTCATCTGTACCCTCTTTTCAAAATTCCGGGTTAATAGGTTTACAGGGCTCCTGTTCCTGTCTGGGAACTCTCCAGAGAGTTGTAGGATGTTCCAGCTGAGAGCTGGACAAGATCGCCTTCCCTGAGGCTGGTGGCGTGGGGATTGCTCTGCCCAGGGCCTCCCCCCAGCAGTAACCACAGCAGCTGGAGAAGGTGGTCGTGGGTTCCCAGGTTGTGGGCGATTGCTTAAAGCAGGTCGCAGTGTGCTGGCGGTTTGAAGCTAGGGGTCTTTGTCGGGGGCGTTGGACTTTGGAGCAGCTCTTCACGCCCTGCTTTGGTGGTGGAGGCTCTGGAGAGGTGTCCTTGGGTCCAGGTGCAGCACTTGCAACTTGGGGAGGGTGTCTTGGGCCTGGCGGCATTTCTGGAGGCACAGGGGCGGAGACCCAGAGCTGGGACTAGAGAGGAGCCCGGAATAGGGCCTCAGAGCCGGGCCCTGGGTGGAGGCAGAAGCAAAGCCTCTGAGCTGGGACTCCAAGCCGGAAGCGGGGCTGTGTAGATGGTGGCCCACGCGACCTGGAGGATGGGGGTGGTCAGGGCCAGGCAGGCAGGAGGTGGCTGGGCCTGGAGGGCACATTCGCGCAGAGCAAGCTGCAGGCTGCTGCTTAGGCACGAGGGTCCCCGGATGCCAGGTCAGACATGCACAGGTTGCAGTTCCCTGCACGGCACCCAGGACCTGCCCAAGCATGACCCCAGGCCTCTCGGGGTGGAGCGAGTTGTGCCAATATATTTTAATTTAAATTTTTTAAATCCTTACAAAAATATATAGCTCCATTCTTATTTTTATTTATATTCAATATTTTTCTTCTGACATATGCTAAAGGATCAAAAAATTCTAGAGAAACAAATTTTTATAAAAGGTAGTAATGCGAATGCCACATACCTTATTGAAACCTAAATCTTTAAATGTTTGGGCTAGTTGTAAACATGGTTTTCAAATAAACCCGAATGAACCTTACATAGTTAGGGATCCTATCTTAAAATGTCTTCACATTTCTGTCTGGTGAATAAGGCTGTCAGTGGCATGTATGTGAATAAGGAAACAGTGTATTCCTGCAGGACGGCCACTGGACCGACAACAAAGTGACCTCAGGGACATAAAAGTGAGGACAATCACAGTCTCTCCAAAGAACTGATCTCAGAGCACTTGAATTTGAGCATGTTAGCGGGCATGCCACAGGCGCTTTGAAAAAAGAACTCTAGCGAAGTCACTTTACATTTATAGGGACAAGTTTTTTGTTAGACACAAATACAACAAATTAGACCTCCAGAGAAAACCAGCAATCCTGAGTGAGGTGGCCTTTTTATTAAACTATGAATCTCCAAAGCCTCCAAGTGAAAAATAAAGATTGTTAAAACAACTTTCTGCTAAGTAACCTCACGCAAGTTGTTTTTGTATATTTACTTTTGTTCTTGATAGCTTTTGTTTCATTTTCCTTGTATATAAAATGGAGATGATGCTAAGGTTCTTATCAGCTAGAAAACTATGATTCTCCGAGTTGTAAGTGTTGAATACAGAGCAACAAATTTTACCTTTGTATTATTTACGCTTAATTTATCTTACACTTATGCTTCCATAGCAAAATTTCTACTTCGTTTTAGAAATACTTCCATTATTTGAGCATATGTTTATGGAACATATTAAAAATAATGTGATAAAAATCAAGATTAGATGGCATTAGTGAAATTATAACCTAGCCTACGTCTTTGTTAAGAAAGAGTAAAATCTCTTTTGTTTACTGTACTGTAGGTGATAACTTACTCTACAATATATATATTTTTTGGAAAAACTGCCATACGGAAGTTTTATGTTTCTTTTGAGGATCTTAAAAAATTTCCGTCAATTTCTGTGATTTTTTTTCCTCTTTTCTCATCTTTCTTTTGTGTTGATACTACTTTAATTTAGACTTTGATAGCCTGAAACAGGTACCTACTACAAAAGCTTCTTAACCAATGTATTTGTCTTTAATCTCTTTTATTTCCAATTACCTTTTTCTGGGCCACTAAATAAATTTTTAAACATTGCTCTCACTGTGTCAATAAACCAATCAAAAAGTTTAACGGTTCTTCATTGCTTACAAATACACTACTAATCAAGAAAAAAACAGTCAAGACCCTTGCCATCTGGCTTTGGGTAATCACTATTTCCTCGTCTTTCAGACTTCTAATATATATTTTTAGCTGTTTGGTCACACCAGACAACTCATAATTTCCTGAAGAATGTTGTATATATTCCTACCCACTCATATTACTCCCTTTGTTTCTGAGTATCATCTTCTTCTTTCTAAAGGTGGAATAATAAGGCCTCAATCTCATCTGATGACCTTACCTCATACCTCAGAGAGAAAACAGATGGAATTGTTTAAGAAATACATACTATCATATTTGCCAATCTATGTTTTATTTATTTCAATTGGATCCAAAAAAGTTGATTTTCATGCTTTTATCCAAGTCCAACCCCTCCCCTGTGCCCTAGAATTCACCCCTTTTTACTTTCTCAAGGTCTTTGCATTGAAGTTGTCCATTTTCTAGTCTGAATCATAAATTTCTCCCTCCCAGTGGGTCATTACATCAGCTTTAAAAATGTAACCCCTTTATAGCAAATGGGTTGCAAAGCTCTACATCTGGTCTGCCATATGATTCTAAGCTTCCTGAATCATAAATTTTCTAGATAGTTTACATAAATGATGCACACAATGACACCTGTTAATTGCAAAGAAAACTAAAGAGGCAGATAGCATATTTTAAAATTGGAGGAGGCTATTCACACGGAATAAGGGAATAGTCATGGGGCATGGTACACAAAAACAAAGGCTGACATAGAATTAAAAGGCAAATATTGATATAGAACTTTCTGAACACAAAAATAACAGATGTAATAGTTGATGGGTAGTGTGAAAAAAATGAGATGATCTCAATTTGCCAATTTGGCTTTTCCCATATAACTTGTTTAAGAACTATTTTACTTAATAATTCAAGGATTTTCATGGCAAAAGAATTTTCTTCACTTGCATGAAATTCTCATTTCACCTTGAAAATATGAATGTTGTTTTCAGTATTTTATAAATACAATATATTCTCATCTAGAATTCCACGTTCTAAACATTTGAACAATGCACCGTTGTCTAAGGATGAGATTCTATCTTTATATCAACAAGTATTAAAGGCTAAATTTTTTTAAAAAGATAAAATTATGACTCACATGTAAATACAAAATAATCATGTGTCAAAAATATTATTTTGCCCAGTAACTGATAAGGGAACCAGTTAAATGATAAAACTGATTCAAGAGATTCCAAAGAGTAGACATGTATTTTTCATGTCTAGAGAATGCTGTTCTTCATGAATAGACAATCAAGAATGCTGAGATACATTTGATAATATGTGCAAAACTGGGCAATATAACAAGAAAATAAAACATAATGTTTGGAATAATTTATTCTAGCCTGGTGGGTTGGGATGGGAGAACTCAATCACATCCCCTTCAGACACAATTAATTTTCATCTCTGTGAATAAGAAAAGTTTGTATCACCATCAGGCTTCCAGAAGTTAATTTCTATACAGAGTTACATAATAGACCTGTAAATACAATGAAAGTCATGCACTCCTATATAATCAGATAGTCCCAACTGTCTCTGAGCAACACAGCATTCCATAAACAGATGCCCAGTAACCATTTATTCATTTCAAAATCTTTCATTTTTTTTCTGAACACAATCATGTTCTGTGGAGGCGGCAGCCCCCTATAAAGACTCATTCATGCAAGATGACACAGAAATAAAAAAATTTGATTCTTCATTTTTAATGTTCAGATAGATATACAATTATTAAGACAAAAATTCATCTAACCTGCACTAAATTTGCTCTAAACAGATTTTTGGACTGTAACTTTCTTTGAAGATTCCTCTTTCCACCTCCAATTATATACAGGAGGAATAAAATAAAATACATTTTCCTAAAGGAAAATAAATTACTAATATTATAATTAAAATATAAATTAATGAAGCTCTCGATTTTAGTGGTTAGCATCAGTAATTTTTAATGTAAAACATCAACATTGTATTTCTTAAACAAACATTGTTTAAAGACATATAGAAAAACCCACGATTGCCTTATCACATTTATTCTGATATGGCCAAATTTGAAAACACTAATTTAAGTCACAATTAAACTATCTGTAAATACAGAGAATAAGATCTGACTTTATGGAACAAACAGTTTTTGATTTAGTTCCTCTCATTCTTTTCTTATCAGAATCTAGTGGGATCAATCTGACAAGATCTTTTAATTTAAAAAAAATAAGTAAGAAGAAAAGAAGGAATTTGCTTCAGTTTTTTTTTTTTTAAATTATATTATAAGTTTCAACATTCAGGTAGGTCCCAAGTGAGAATTCTATATTGTTTTCCATGGATTTTTTTTTTTTTTTTCCTGAAGTCAAAGAGAAGTTTGTCATTCTACTTGCCTTTTTCCTTTTCTAGTAACGTGAACCCTTTCAGCAAGCATTAAGCTCCCTGAAACCATTAAGCCCATCGTATTAATTCACACAGCTGAAAAAGTCTAGACAGTTCACTGGTGAAAAGGCCCATATCTGAGTTCTATTGTTTTTCCATCAGGATTATTAATATTATAAGAAAATTGCTCACAAAGGTATTCTCCTCCTTACTGCATTTTAATAAACTGCTTATGCTAAGCAGGGGTATCTGCAATTGTTGTGCTCTTAAGAGGGGTACACACATCTATCCAAGGGATAAACAGGTGAATCTGCTTCAGCTGAGTCATTTACAAGTCTCTATAAAATATGTATGACCAAATTTGCATATCAATGTAAATAGCAAGAGTTAGATGTTCCTTTTGACTTGTCTTGAGAGATAAAAGTAGAAAAGATACTAGGGATTTAGAAAGATTATACTGAAATTCTCATTAAAACGATACAATACAGGTGAGAAAGTAAAATGCATGCAGATTAAAAATATTCTCAACATTTTGAACTCTAAAACTACTGAATATTTCTCTCAGTGCTACACATTTAACGTGTTTGAATACCAGGCCATCATTTTGAAAAAAATTCAGGCAGAAGTTATCTTGAAAATTCTGAGATTTACATAAAATTGGTAGTAACAATAGTCGATGGTAATCTATCAGATTTAGGCTTTGGCATTTTTTAATATTTTTATTATAAAGGATATCTGCTAGGGTTTTAGCTTGAGAAATACAAAAAACTCTCTTCAAAATTGGAGAACAATAATTATAACCAGTGACTAGACATTTTCACTTGGATGTACAAAGAGTAATACACTCTTACTCAATATGCTGAGCTGGAGCTTGTGAAAAATGCACAAAAGAGCCATTTAACAAGATGCCTAGGTGATCCATACACACAGTAAACTCTGAGAGGCACTATTTCAGGCCTTTAGCTCAACTCTGAAACACTGCCACATTTCCAACTCTGAAACACTACGACATTATCACAATATCTTTTAACATAAAAAAGATGTTATCCACCATTATAGTATCATACAGAGGAATTTCATTGCCCTAAAAATCCTCTGTGTTCCTTTTATTCACCCCTACCTACCCCCTAAACACTGGCAACCACTGAAGTTTTTACTGTTTCGATAATTTTGCCTTTTCCAGAATGTCATAAAGTTGAAATCACAAAGTATGTTGTTTTATCAAGTTGGCTTATGTCACTTGGTAATATGCATTTGTATTCCCCCTATATCTTTTCGTGGCTTAATAGCTCACTTATTTTTAGTGCTGAAAAAGATTCCATTGTTTGGATGTAGTATCACAGTTTCTTTAGCCATTTACCTACAAAGGACATCTTGGTTGCTTCCAAGTTCCTGAGGAACTCCCACCAAGCCCACAGGAATGGGCTAGGAGAGAGAAGGCAGTGTGTCAGTAGCAGGGATCATGAACATTTGGGCCACTTCTTCATGTGCTTTCAGGATCTGCTTGGACCAAATTTTGTATATGCCACTTCCATTCCATTTGATGATGGAGAGCTGCTGTGCACACCTGACTTTATCACTTAGTGGAGTCAGATAGCACCAGTTCCTGATGGGCCACTCGGGTTACAGGCTACCTTGGTGTCCCAAGGCTAAGCATTTAGTCTTTACTAAGGCCCAGTTTCTGTTTCTCGAAAGGAGAGTAGTAATCTGCTGAGTATGGCAGGGCTTTGCTAAAAAATGCTAAGGAACTGCACTTTGATTCATTTATAGGTGTCTGCCAAAAGCTCCAAACAGCTCCAAACAGCTCCCTATCTTCACTGACATTTCAAGTTCTGTTGGATCTGCTGGATCGCATGGTCAAAGGAGCAGAGCAACTTGCACAGCAGCTAAGAGACTCAGGGAAAAGTTGCAGTTCGAGTCCATTGGCAGTCTGCTGGCAGAATTCCCTCTTGTTCAGCAGAGGTTAGTCTTTGTCCTATTAGTCTTCAACTGATTGGATGAGGCCCACACATGTTATGGAGGATAGTCTCCTTTACTCAATGTCCACTAATTTCAATGTTAGTATGATCCAGAAAATACCATCACAGAAACATCCAGAATAATATTAAACCAAATATTTTCACACCATGGCTTGGCCAAGTTGACACATAAAATTTACTATCACAAGTAACATGATCAGAAAATTCTTTAATAAGATAAATACAGTGGTGATCAGCAAAGTAAACAAGAAGAGAGAGAAGTGAAGGCAAAGAAATTCTTGAAATAGTTGAAAGATTGGAAAATGGGATCTAAGATAGAGTTAGAAATCAGAATATAGAGTAGAAAGGCTACATCCAAAAGTAATTAAAATAAGTTTGATTACATAATTATGTATCAAAGTAAATATATTCATTAAATATTTGGAATTAAAAGACACAAGGGATGGGCCAAGAATTAATATGCACATTGATTAACCATTAACACGGATGTCAACATTGAATCTATAGTTATTTTTAAAAGCCTCGAATAGCGTACATGTCCTTCCAATGAAATATTTCATTTTTATTAGCTTAAAATAACAATGCGACGCTTCAAGTCACAATTATTTAAAAGTTCATAAAATGAAGTTGAGTAAGAAATTTTGTACTTTGGCTTCTGTAAACGACAAGTAATTCTAAATACTCCTAGAAATCATCAGAACTTTGGTACCGAGTGTGATTAATAATTTAGATTTAGGTTAGTATTGCTGACCTGTAAGTTGATTCAGAACACTCTACTTTCCACAGTGAATATTATAGAATACAGTTTCATCTAAAGCAGTTATACTGCTATGCTTTGATGGACCAACCAATAAATCTTATTTATATAGTAAAAATTTTAAGTTCAATAATCACAAAAGCCGCTGGCTCATTTTATACAGCTATTTCATCAACTCAACTCTCTGTGCTGAAATGCCTTAGTATCATAAACCTGTAAAGGATTCGAGGTAATCTTGTCTATCATCCTATCCCAAGCTATGCTATATGTACTGTAACAATGTTTGAAATCTAAGATGACCTTTATACCTGATCAACATCCTAATTTTTTTAATGTACTGGCTCATACTTACTTGATTTTTTAATTTGTACAGTATTATATTCCCTAGCTTTCATTTTTACTTCTGGTGATTTACAGTATTTTTTACATCTTCACAAAATCTAAAAGTTTTAATCTCTTAATTTCCAGCTGCCATCAGCAAAGGCCCATTATATTTCACACCAAACACTATGGTGTTTTTTGTTTGTTTCTTTTCATAAACAATGTCACCAATTTGTTCTATTTTGCCCATTTTTGCAAAATGTGATTGCATGTTACCTTGTAAAATAAAACTGCTGTTTTTATAGGTATTAGCATATTTAAACATAATACAAATGAAAATAAAATAAGATGACTTACTTTTAATTTTTCAACAATAGAGGTAAAGGATCTATAGTCCAATTGTATTGTTTTCTCTTTCTCAATACAACTCTTTAACTGATGTGCTTCCCAGGGTCGCAAAGAATTGCTGTTCATAAATGTTGTACTATAAGACTTAATACAGCAAGTGAAACACCTTGAATTTGATTAATTCAGTTTTAAAGGAAAAAAAGACAGTTAACATAGGAAAAAAAAATAATAGCTTCTGGTGCTAAAGAAAACAAAGCTAGCTTGCTGATGTGCGTTCTGTGCAGCATCTTTTGAAACTATGCCATCTCTTCCATAATTAGTTTTTCTAGAAGCTCAAAATCACATTACCTTCAAAAGTGCCTTAAGATAAAAATAATGGGGAAAAATGAACTAATAAACTGCCAGTTATGGGAATTGGAGTTTTAAATGCTGACAGAAAAAAAAGTCAGAAAATATTAATTTTCTACATAAAAATAATACTTAACCAATTTCACATTAGTGGAACATTTTCTTACAAATACATGCAGCATTAAAATAGTCAAGCAGCAGCAAACTTATGATATTTTGTGTAGTGAGGTAAGGTCTGAAATTTTGTCTTTTGAAAAATTATTTTAAAGTAATTGCTTTTAGCAAGGTAATGCATACGTGAGATTTTTAAAAATCAGAAACTGCATAAAGCTTCATAAGAGCAGAGTCATACTCTGACCCACTTCTTTGCACATTCTACTCATCGCAGGCAACTGTTTTCTTTTCTTCCAGATGTTTCTCATGCTGTTTATCTTATGTTCCGAAATAATATGGTCTACTGCTATTTTTGATTTACCATTTGTAGACATATCTATTTATCAGTTGTTATGATGGGTGAAGACTTACCTCTTACCCCCAACCCCCAGACCCACACTCTCACTTCCCGCTTTTCTCATCCTCCCAATATAATTATCTGCCATTTAATTTAAACCAGGAATAAGGGTTTTTCTAACAATCTGTAAAACATGTTCGCTATAGGACCAAGCAGTGTGCTATATACAATTCTATTTCCCTTTTTATATATCTGTATTTTGCTAGAAGTTATTGGTTGTTTTATTTTTTTAATTGTTCAAATGTTTGTATACTTGCTGCTTCTTTTTTTCCACGTGCTCTCTCAGATATGTAGTGTTTCTCAAAGAGAAAACTCTGAAGGCTAATTTATCAATTTCACGCCTCCGCCCCACCTCCAACTATCTCCCTTCCTCTTGCTTCATTCTGACCCGGCTGTCTCAGGCTTTGGTACCTCCATCATTTTAGAACATTCCTTCACTATTTTCCTTTGTTGGGTCATCTCTTTCTTACTTCACATGATTTTCTCTTAACTGGTTTATTCTTTCACTTCCAGAAGCACATTTAACACAGATTTTCTGAGAAATAATATGTATGCGATTTTTTTTTTAATCCTAAGATATCTAAAAATTTTGTACTTTGTGTTCACACTTGATTGACAATCTTTATGTGTCTGCCTTATGGTCCCTGATTGAATCAAAAGGGCATGGCTTTTCTCATTCATATATTCAAAAAATCAGAAATGGAAGAATTATATGATTTCAACTAAACTAAAACAGAAATATTTGGTCTTATTCTTTCTTCCTTAATCAAGGTTTTCTTGAGCATTATTCATATAAAGTCAGTAATTACTCTTTCTGAAGAAATCTCTGTGTTTATTGATTCAGTTCTTTTTAAATTTCTCATTTTAAAATTGTATTTTTCAAAAATATTTACGAATACATTTAAAATAATGGCTATTATTAAAACATCTCTTGTCCTTGGACCATAGCCTTCCTCTACCTTTTACACAGGAAAAGCCTTGTTTTTCAATTTACATCATGAAAAGCTTGGGTATAAATACAATAATAATATTATAGTTATCTTAATTATCTTTTTTTAAGAAAGAAAATTCTACCAGGATATAATAAAATATTCTTAGAAGCGAAAGCTCAATAACTTCTCAGTAAATACTAGCATGATAATTGTCAAGAAAACATACCATCATAACGAATACAATATATCTATGAAAATATATACGGGTTGGAGCTAACTTGTGCCCAATCTGTACTCATGTCCAAGAGATCTTCGGAATGGAAAAAAAGAGAAAAATGGCATTTAGAATAGTAAAGTACATTTCCAGCCCTGAAGAGCTAATGATGGAGAAACTAAAGTACAGTATTTTTCCCACAATTATTTTACAAACAGATGAACATATTCTTTGTGTTAGAGAATAGTGTCTGAAAATATAAAGCTACATTGTTTGGGGAAGAAGGACCTCTTGCATTTTGAATATAAGCTAAAGTAGGAAATAAAAGAAGAAAATTATTTACTCTCTGAAAGTAATGGTGGACATATCCGTTTGTACTTCAGAATTTAGACATTAATTTAACTAGCAATTCACAAAAAATGTAAAAATTCTCCCTTCAGACACTGACAACATCCACTACTATAAACAGTATTGAAAAAAATAAAACAGGAAAAATTGACATGTATATGACAAATATATATAATTATTTAAAAGTCTTATAAAGCTTCTATACATATGAAAAGATGCTTAAAATCATCAGTAAATTCTTTTTAAAGTCAAGTTAGAGATACCATTTCTCCTGATTGGCACTTTAACCCATTTTAATTAGTTCGGGCACACGGAATTAACCACCATCTTATCCTATTGACCAGTGAGGAAATTTGTTTGACCTTGCTGGAAGGCAACATGCACAAAAATTAAAAATGTGCATAAACTTTGACCTAGTAATTTCACCTCCAGTGATTTGTGCAAAGAAAAATAATTGGAAAAGTGAAATGATGTACAAAAAATATTTTTCTCAGTATTGTTTATGGTATCAAAATAGCAATATCAACTAAAATGTCAATTGGGAAGGGCTTGGTTAAATAAATTATGATACCCCAACAGAATATAAGCATATGTAGTCATTATACAGGTATTAACAATTCTTTATTAACATATGAAATATTCACCATATAACGTTGGTTCAAAACAACCAGATTATAAAATATTATGGGAATGTGATTCTTTTTGGGAGAGATTATATATGTGCCCAAAACCATATATAGAAGAAAATTTGTGAGATTCAGTAAAAATATATTAAAAGCAGTTATCTTTAGGTCGCTGGTATGTGGGAAACTTAGCCTTAAAAATTTTCCATTTTCTGTTTTTCTAACCTGAGAATATGTTATATTTTTATTAGGAAAAAATATATAATCTGATTGTATTTTTTAAAACTGTTACATGTCCAAATGTAACAGTGATTATAATGAATTGAATTATCTTTTCCTATTTATTCTGTTTATTGGATCAGATGAGAGACAGAAAAAATCTAAATGTTTAAAGCATCCATTTAAACAACTCATAAATGATTATTAATAATACATTATCAACTTTAAAAGTAGTTCTCTCTACCTAAATCATTAAAAATAAGATATCTAAGACTTTTTTCCTCAAAATCATAAGGTATGCTCTATAAATGCTAAAGATATTTCAATTTGTTAATATTTAATCTGTTCAAGTATAAAATTAAATAGAATAACAGTATAATTTTTCTGTGTAAGTCTCAAAATTTTAAAAACATTAGGTTTTTAAAAATATTGTTAAAGCAGAAATCAACTCAAAATCAATTGGAATTGGAAACTCCTAAAGAATGACCTCATGATATCTACTTTGTAAATTAATTTCCATTAATGTTATTATTGATAAATATGAAATTTAAGCCTTTTACACAGCAACAAAAATGTCTAAGTTCTCCTAACATACAAACTTTAGTAGCAAAATGTCGTATTTCAAATTTATATTAGATTAACTGAGCTCAGAATCATTTAGCTCTATCGAGTAATGTATCAATATGTGTCTTTGGCAAAATATATATATACTTTTTTTAATTTTAGGATATTATGGGGGTACGGATGTTTAGGTTACATATGTTGCCGTTGTCCCCCCCTCCTCCCCAAGTCCGAGTTTAAATGTTATATTAAACATGTATAGAGTTCAGGTGAACAAATGACATTTTAAAATTTAAGCACAGCAAGAAGTGGTAAAATGTAACCATCACAAATGCTGTGTTTTACTGTTCCCACAAAGTCCCTGAGTGGTTCTAATTAGTAAATACATGTGCTTTCAAGTGTGCATTTTTAATAACACATCGAGTGCCAGAGGTCAGCCCTTATTTACATAAAAATGGGAACTGAGGTGGCAATGCAAAATCAGATGTTAATACAAAAGGCAAAAATGTTAATAAGAGAAACTCCTGGAACAAAAAACATTATCCTAATCCTTTGAGTTCTTTGGATTATTCATTTGGTACACTTGTAAGTAGATTCAAATTACAATTAAAATAAAAAGCTATCAGGTTCTTGAAACATCAGGGAACAATGATGTTCAAGCCTTAACAATATTTATCACTGAAGATAATGAAGTTAGAGAAATCAAAGACCCATTTGGTGTGGAGCCTATGATCTAGAAGACACAGAAAATGGACTGATCACAGATATGTAATACTAAATAATATTATTGAGTTAAAGGATCTACATATATCAGGAATAAGTTGGAAGCATACAATAAAAAGTTTAATATGTATATAAGCTGAAACTTTCACACATTATTTCCTATTAAGTAGCAGTTTTAAGAAGAATGACATTCTCCTAGAATTTCAATTTGAACTTTTTTTGGCAATTTCACTGCTACAGAAGACTTTTATTTTTCCTTTTTAAGTCTTTAGCTTTGAAAAAATACACATATTATATATATATAAACATGTATAGTAAGCAACCCTAAACCACTTTTTAAATGAATTGGTTATAACTTTTTTTCCTTGAAATCACTGTGATGATATTCTTTGACAATTGTTTTCTTAACCCCACACTCCCCAAAGAGATTATGATCTAATTCGATTATATGTGATAAACTGATTATACAAAATTTTCATTAATGGAGACCCTACTAATTTAGATAATGATATGCTCGATAATTGTTCAATTCTGTTTAGCTCCAACAGTAATTCAATGTTCAAACTGGTGGGTTTAACAAATACTTATTAAGGCGAGAATATTCTTGTGATATTGTTATTATTATAAAGTTTTCCCTCGATCCTTGAAGATATGAACTGCTGACTCTTGTCATTTTCTCCAATACTTCTCCAGTCCAAATTCATGATGGTTTTAAGTAACGAATAACATATGTATTGAGCAGTTACTATGGGACGGTCTCTTAAGAGTGTTACATTACATTTTTCGCTTCTCCCTCATAGCAACACTGTAGGTAATACTAACACTTCTGTATTATTAGTATTACCATTTCATAAATGAGAAGTCTGAAACTTAAAGAAGCTTGTCCAAGACCTTGGTGGCATGTTTGGGACTTAACTCCAGGGAATCCATTTCTGTACCTTGTGCACATAACCACATTACTCTATTACATTTACATGTAGATTTAATTTTCTAAATGTATTTTTCATTAAATTCCATAAATTTATTAATATTTTGGATGACTAATGTATTATTTTAAAATGTAATTTTCGAGATTACATGCTAAAAGTTCTTTATAATTCTTGTTAAGTATTTTATAATTTTAAATTTTTTTCTTTACTAATATTGTTCTTTTCATATTTGAGTATTAATATGATTGTATCGTGCTTTTTCTTCCATGTCCGTTAGGTTTGCCATAGTGTACATCAGGTGGTTTTGCATTCTGGCTGTCTTTAACTGCTTGTATGAGAATGGCAGGTTGCTTCATCTCTTTTGCAGCAGTTTCATTGACTAGAAATAGGAATGGACAGCATTTCATACTTCATATGGTTTTGTGTAAATATCAAAGCATTAATTCACGTAATGTACATGGAATATAACACAATTCATAAAATAGCTAAATAGAGATTATATTTTTTATAATTAAAGTGTTCTTTAAGTATTAAATCCACTTTTTGCATTTTAAACTTGTCAGAAATGTTATGACGCTAAGTATATTTAAAGCATACACAAAGCATAACAAATGGAGGTGAGAGCCCCAGAGCTTCATACGCTCCTTAGAGAGTCTGCTATTTCTATTCTCCCTCTACTTTAACATTCACAGTCACCTCAACAAAGCTTACCAAGAAGACCATTAGGAATAACTCCATCAGACCCTTCTTTCCTGTTCATGCACGTCACACAAAATCTCAGTATTTCTGGGTCACTCCTCAGAAACTGGACTCTCATCCACTGAGAAGTCTATACTTCTCATGGTCTGACCCCATCTCCCAAGCCTTCAGATTTACTCTCCAAACTTCCACCCTGTTCTGTGACCCAGATAGGTGATCAATGCTACATCAACATTTTCCTTGTACTTGTACTTTCTTCTGATTGGGTTCAGCCAATGGAAATCCTTTGTAGAAGATCAGAGAGAGAGAGAAGGAGAGAAGAGTGAGGTTGGTATATTTATTCCCAAGCTCCCTTCTTGTGGAGTCACTATTGTTTGGCATTTTCTAGACCAAAGGTCTTAGCTTTGGTCAGGTGGCTTGTTCAAAGAATTCTTTCTCATTCTCTGTGTTCCTCTTCTTACTTCTTACTGACTGGGGGAAAATGGTACCCTGTTCTCACTCCCCATTAAGGTTTTCTTTCATTCTCCATAGACTTTTTATAATTCGTTCTTTTGGTAAAATCTCCTCTTCTCGAACTCAGATTGTGCAGTCTGAGTGTGCCGTCTACTTCTTGTCAAGACCAAGATGATACACATTCCAAATTCCAAAACCCTTCCATTGTTCCTCCTAGAACCTACAGTCTGATCTTAGAAAAAAAAAAATCCCACATCCTCATCTTCTGAACTTTTCCTTCGCTTTCTTGCATCACCTAGAAGTAGCTTCTCTCTTCAGGATGCTACTACCCCTGCGGATCTCTCATAAAAAAGGCAGTGTTTACCAGACATTTATGCTGTCAGGCTTGGTATTTATTGCCACTTTAGGATTATTATTCCTTCCTTCATCCTAAAAAGGTCAGCTTTAAGGTTATGCCACTGGATTAAACCATATTATGTTCCACCTTGGTGCTATCCTATCATCTACAATCTTACCACCACTCCACCCCAACCCTCCCATCAATGCTAGAAGTACTGATGATTCTTCCAGCATCTGGAAGAATCCTAAATCTGGTTAAATCCAACTGGTGTAGCTAGTTTGGCAAGAAAAAGTTATAGAGCCACAATGCCTCAGCTCAATTTTTGTATCACCAAAAATCTTACTGTATCATTCATTACCTCTCTTACTCACGGCTTTTCTCACCTTCTCAATCTCAAATGTGTCCTCCCCATTTTCACACTTAGAAAATAGAATTGACTCCTGCTTGTTTCAACCCTCATCTTAGCCAACCAACTTGCATCTATACTCATTTCCTCTGCCTTCCCTCATGTTATTGTGTATCAGGAATTCTTCACATCAATTAACCTCATCCTAGAGATTCCTGAGTTTATTTTCATTTGTGAAATGATTGGGTATAGGGTGTTACTGGTTTTTTAGATGGCAGAGGCTAGCATTGCTATAAAGATTGTAACAAATGCAACAGTTGTGTCTTCACAAAAGCGTTTTCCTATATGCCTGACAACTTTTGAATGTCCTGCCATGTATTCATGTATATAAAAATGTTTATAATAACCTGTGTCTAAAACATAGTTATTCTTAGAAGGTAAATATAAAGACAATTTTACATCCTTATTAGACAATGAATTTACAGTGACTTTCATGAAGCATTTTTCCCTGAAAGAAGATTTTATTTATTTCATTCAGAAAGTTATCAATAGCTAGTCACTGCCAACCATGTGGCTCAATAAACTTGAGGTTTTTGAGTTTAATCACAATACAATATATATCAGTAGTTATATGTACCTATTATGTTAATATGGATTTTCCTTGTCAGTAAATCATTTACCTCATCTGGTTTTCTAGTATAATCATGTTCTAGAAATTAAACAAAATTATTATTATGTTATAAATTATTTTCTTTCATTTCTCTTGTTGATTGTGATTAGGCTATTATATTGATATTTTTAAAATTAAGTGTTAAGATGTTGTACTTATAGAAATATAATTTTTGCATAGTAAAAGGAAAGCTACCAAGTATTTCATGTAAACAGAATAGTGGGTCTGCTGACATTGAAAACCATCACACAGGTTAATAGGTGAAGTTCCTTTCAAATCCCAAACTTATATGCTATGAACTGAATCCCATGCTTGTTTTCTTTCTGAAGACAGCTCTTCAACAATTGGCCTCAAATCTCTCTTACACTATTTATTTCAAAATTGGCTAAATAATTCTCCAAACCATAAAAATAAGCTACACTATCTCCCACAAGAAATAAAAATTTTCTTTGAGCACATCTGGCTTCTACCATATTTCTTCGCTCTACTTTACAGCATTTCAAAATAATTTTATATTATCCACTATTTCTCAATCCTCTCATCCTTTTCTTGTCTTGCCCTAGTAATCTCATCCAGATCAAGGAAGATCTCATAATCTTAATTATCAGCTGTGTGTTGATGCTTCTGATTTTGTCCCTCTAGTTTCAATCTTTGCCCTTAACCAAAGGCATGGTCTCCAACTTATTATTAAATATCTGCACATGAAGTAAAAGAGTTACCACAAACATAAATATGTCCAAACTTTAACTTTTAATTTATTCCCCAAATCTTCTCCTCATACAGTCATCTCAATTAATTGCAAATCCCTCTCCCATTGTTCGAGCCAAGAACTGGTGGGTCATTCTTGACCACGCTATTTCTCTTTTTCCCTGTATCTGCTCCACTGGTATTTTCTATTAATAGAGTCTTCTATAGACTGAATATTTGTATTTTCCCAAAATCCATATGTTAAAACTTAATCCCCAATATGATGGTATTTGGAAGAGGAGCCTTTGGGAGGCATTTAGGTCATGAGGAACTTTCACAAATGGGATTAGTGTTCTTGCAAAAGAGGCCTGGGAGAGACCTCCTGTGTCTTACACCATGTTAGGACAAAGAGGTGCTGTAGGGGAACTGGGAAACAGGCCTTTCCCAAACACTGAATCTGCCTGCACCTTAATCTTAAACCTTCCAGCTTCCAGAACTGTGTGAAATAAACTTCTGTTATTTATGAGCTACCCAGTTTTTGATATTTTGTTGTGGCATCTTAAATTGACTAGGGCAGACTTAAGAGGAATCTTTGAAATCTGTGTCCAAAATGCCTCCTAAATCCAATCACTTTTTACTAGCCCATGCTATTCCTTTCCTAAGCAAGACACACTTAAAGACTCCTAACTGATCTTTCTCTTTATAACATGGTCTCCCTTTTGTCTACTTTTTACCCAGCAGACTGATCTTTTAAAAATGTAATTTAGATCCTGTCATCCCCTATCCTTCCTATCTCACTAATGGAAAATTTGAAAATCATTAACAAAATCCTGCGTGACTTAGCGCTGTGCTTACTTCCTGCACCCATCGAAGTTTTCTGCCTCTCGCTTCCCTACTCAAGCCCTCTTGGTTTTTCCCACCTTCCATCAACACATCAAGCATGCCTTGTTGCCTCAGGGCATTTGCACTTGCTTTTCTCTCTGCCTGGTAGGTCTCTTCCCATCTAGTCATGTAGCGTGTTTTTCATGATTTTGGGTATATCACTTTTATAGTGAGTCATTCCTCAACCACCCTGGATAAAATAACCGCTATTTCTCTTTCCAGAAACCTTCTTTAATCCCTTGATTTGGTTTTATTTTTTTCTATCGTCCTTGTCATCATTTGACAATTTCTGTATTTACTTTTTTATCTGTTCATTAGTCCCTTCATCCTTTAGAATGAAAGCTCCATTTGGGTAGGGTCTGATCCCGACATAATAGTTTTAATAAATATTTATTGAATGAAAGAAACATTGATGACCTATATTAATCATTTTTAAAATATTAATCCTCCCTTTGTGTTTGAATTTTATTCATTTTAACCTGCTAAGCAGCCAGCACATCTTTGCTTTCCAACTTACACTGACAACAAATGGATTTTTTTAAAAAAAACGATCTGTGAAATTAATGTCTAAATTGAAAACATTTCAGTAAAAATTTCTTTGAGATCTTCTCAGGCTTCCAGTTTTTTTGATATGTGTTAATCTCAGTCTTGCCTACACAGAAAATGAGTACTTACCTAGATGCCAAAGTTTTACTAGAAATAAGCAGAGAATGACAGAAATGACAAGGGCTACTAGAATAGTACCCTTGGCCACAGATGGCTTCAAGCTGGAGGATGAAGGATACGGTGTTCAGTAGTGGAGTATTTGCTGAAGGTGATTATTTTTTGGCGTGTTCCATGCTTAAAGCAGTAACCATAAGAACTACATAATTTGCTAATAAATGAATTCAAGGAGCTTTAGAAATGCAATGAATGCAAGAAAGAATGATCATGATAATTATATACAATGTCTTTTATACTACCTTGGAGACATTTTAAAGCCTGAAAGTTGAAATGAATTTCTAACGCTTACTTATATATGACTTTGGGCAAGTTATTTAAAATTTCCGAGGCTCTATTTCCTAATTTGCATGAAGGAGATAATAACAAACCTGTCTCAGGTGGTGGTTGTGAGGATTAAATCATTTAATATATACAAAGGGCTTAGAACAATGCCTAGCATATAATAAGTGAGCAATACATATTATCTTTTTCATCCATTATTCTAGCTTGCAATTCTTCAGATTTTCTTAAATTTATTTTTAATATTTTTGAAGATTAAAAGTGAATTTTAAAATTGTTTTTTTCTAGAGGTTTTCCTCTTAGTATGAAATAAAATAAAATTGCAAGTTTTATATATATTTGAATCAAATATTTTATTTCTGGAATTGTTTACTATGTTGGGGCACTCTAAATATTTGGATTTTGTTAAAGACTATGTTTTCTAGAAATAAAAAAAAAAAAGGCGTAAGACCAAAAATTAGTACTACCTTAAGAATTGCGGTTCTCAATGTAATAATCAAAGATTAATCCTTCATGTAGGCTCTTATTTGTTCTATGCTGTTGTCCATTGTAGTTGGCTTTCAAAAATATAAGTAAATCATTAAGCAGGGTACTTTACTATTATTATTTGAGAAATCCTATCCCAGGAGATGGGCCTAACATTCACACTGTCTGATACATGAAAGATTTAAGACGTGAAGGGGCCCAAGCTTAGATGGAAGCTGACAATAAATACTGTTCCTGTCAATCAGCCCAAGCAGCCAGTGGTACTTGGGTGATTTTGATATAATTAAGTCTCATGTTGCGCATAGGAGATGGATTTAATCAGCCACGTGATTCACATTATATGTCAAATGATCAAAAGTTGCCACACCGCACAGGAAATGTTTCTTCTCATTCTAAAGATCATGATTGTTAATACGGCATCAAATAACAAAAAAAGATAATTTATAATGAATATCCTCCCTTTATCACCTAACGTCTTTCTAGGTTCTCCTTGTTTTCAAATTCAATATCTCTACGTATTCTAGCACAAGTGACTTCTAGCTGTGAAAATTTCCCATGGGGGTTAAATAACAAATTAACGCTAGTTGGGATAAAGGTTTCCTAATTAGCTGATCAAGGCTGTCAGGCCATGAGAGGAAGCAAAGCACCGCGATATTCTTAACACTTTACACATTCTTCACTCATCCTCCTCCCTTCCTCCGTGCTAATTCTGTCTGATTAGTTCAGAGGCCTTGAAATCAGTTTAGCTTTTGTAAGAAAGCTTTTGTAAGTTGTAGTCTTTCTTTCCTAAATATGTTTGTTGTCAGCAAGCCAAAAGTACATTTAAAATCTTCTGTAAGCTTCATCTGAGGGAGATTGAGGTGTATAATAAGAAGGCTATTTGCATATAAATTATGACTAGACTATAAGGAGGAGTGGAAGCTAAGAAATGCTATTATTTGCAAAGAAAATAGAGGGCAATCTCTGATATAAAACCATTTTTAAAAGTTTTGTGGGATTGGACGGCTTGTGTTTCTTGTGGCATAACCAGCTGCAAGTTCGGGGGGAGGAAATTTTGGCAATCTGCAGAACTCTCAGTCAAGAGCTTGTACGACATTTAATTGGAAATCGACATTTTTGGAAAGTATATAAAAAGGGATCTGTGTGATATTATTACAAAGTAAAGTTTTTTGACTGCTCTGAATGGTAGAATAAATTCAAAATATTATGGTGCTATCACTGTGTATCTGGAGCTTTACATATAATTAAAAATAATAAAACTTGTACTAAAGTACCAAATATTCCATTCACTTTAAGCAAATATTCTAATTATTACTATACTGACTTTGCAATGTAGTGATATGCATGAGGACAGAATATGTCAGATTATAAATCTGGATTTCAATAACAGCAGTGGTTTACCTCCAAGTTCATGTTTGAAATGAACTATATATCTAACATTTTAAAATTATTTCAATGAAAAATTGTAGCTCAAAAAGGAAAATCTTAAACCGTGCATTATTGAGAGGTCAACGTTCCTAGAAATACAACCACGTCATTTCTATGGGACGCTGTTCGCTATGAACTCGAGCAGTCCTTGGGTCCTCCTGTACTCATTTACAAACCATGAGAAATCGACAGTTTGACTACTATATGATGCAGCTGTATAACAAGAGGACAAGTAATTTTTTTCTAATGAAGACATCTTCAATCAAGGCAGAAAGATACCTTGCTAATGAGATAACACCCTTGCTAAACTGTAAATCTCAACTAGCCTAACTTCATATAGATTTATTCTTTGCCTATTTTTCTTTGTTCTCTCCTCCCTTTTCTCTCCAATCTTTCACTGACTTTCACTCCGATATGACGGAAATTTTATTTTAGCATAATGGTGAGACTTCATGTGAGATGTATAGGATGCACAATACTGTGAGTGATTAAGCTACAAAGATTTAGGTTTTGTTTTAATATAAAGCAAACTTTTGAAAATAGATAACTGCTCAGGAAACTATTTCTCGAGGGGCCAATTCTGCTTGTGAACATCTTTCATTCCACAACTTCAGCCTCCTTGGCCCCAAAAGAGACATGGCTGTAGGTTTCTCACTCTTCATTTTAGTTCATGACAACTGGATGAGGACAGTTAACCAGTGTGAGCCAAAGATTGCAAGCAGTTTTATAACCGTGAATTTAATTGAGTTAGATCAACAGGAGAGAAGAATATTTGGATAATTTTAGGATTCATTGCTAAAAAAGGATCAGTTCTTTCAATTGCATTAGTGATTGCGGGATTTGTGGATTTCACGCTACTTCTTTCACTTGGAGAGAGATTATTTTATTATGTGCGAGTATTTGAGAGGATGAAAATGGTTCACAAATTAGTGCATCATAACATCTAGCCCAAGCTGTTCTTAACTTTATAGGTCCTCAAATTGCCTTAGTATAATTTAAGTCTCTTTGAGGCATTCATCCTCTGTTCAAGTTCTGTTTTCTTGATGGTACCTCCTTACTTAAGTGAAATACAGTAACTATTTACTGTGCACAAAGCACTGAGATATATACCCAAGATAACAAAAAGTAAGGACAACATATAATGTTTTGTTACAATCTAATGTTATTCCCTTAAGGTTAATGGTGGATTTATGAAAAAATGTTATATGAAATTCCAATTTTTGAATTTCATACTCTAAGAAAGTCCTGAATAAACATTTTTGCATGTATTCGAAGTTAAAATGAAATATTTAATGTTTAGTGTTTTTTTTTAATGATTTTCCACCTTAATGTATTGGTGAATTAACTAACCAGCAAGAGATCGCAATAGCTTAGGGTAAGAGTGCTCTATGCTCTCATGTCTTGATGTCTTTATACAAGCTGTTCTGATGGCTTGAAACAATTGATCTATCTCTTTCTCTGTCACAATTTACTACTTATCAATTCTCCTTTCCATTCCTATCCTATGCCTGGCGAATTCACACAAGTTTTTTCGGAACCATCTAAGATATACGACATTTGGGTTACTTTGTTAACACTGTATGTATATGTTTGTGTATTCTATGCCCTGGAAATACTGCTCAGATATTTCTTTTGATTTAAAATTAGATTTCATTCTATTAATTCAAATTATTAAGCTCAAAACTGTATTTTTCTTCCATGTTTATTTATACCTTATAAACATTACTCCTCTATAAAACTAGCAAATTTTAACAATTATTTTAAGTGGTCTTTTGATTAATATTCATCCTAATATATAGACTTAGGTAAATTTGCTAAAATTTAAAATGCATTTACATATTAATACATTTGGTTTTCTTATTAAGTACTGCAATAAATCTTCCCAAGTACTTAAATAATACTTGTGAATCTAATAAATTAAACTTATAAATATTTTTACTACTAAGTTCATTTAAGTGCTCCAGTAAAGTTCATAGCCTGAGTAAAATTTCAAATTATAATAATAATTATACGTAATATATCAGCATGAAATATTTTGGGAAAAACTCAATTAAGCTGACTTCTCTCAAGCATTATAAATAATATCAAATATGCATAGAATATTCCTTAACATAAGAGCAGCTTTTATGTGTTTAATTAATTTCATTATTTTTACACCAAATCCTATATCTCCCTGTGGGTAACATTCATCAGCCCACCAAGAAACAATTATGTAGTCCTGTGGTAAGCAGAATAATACTCACTTTTCCTATTTGTCCACAAACAGTAATCTGGAAGCTGTGAATACCTACCTTACATGGCAAAGATTTTGAAGCTATGATTAAGGATATATACTTTGAGATGAAGAGATCTTCCTGGATGTTCTGGCTTAACCCAATCTAATCACATAAATGTTTAAAAGGAGGAAGTTTTCCCGGCTTGGTCAGAGAAAGATGTAACAAGTGAAGAATCATGAGTAAGATGGGACAGGCTAAGGATTTCATCTTAGTCGGTAACTTTCACTGACTTTGGAGACAGAAGGAGGACCTGAGTCAAAGAACGTGGATGTTCTCTAGAAGCTGGGAATATCCTTCAGCTGCCACGCAATTTTATAATCACTGAAATCTGCCAACAACCTGAGTGAGCAAAGAAATGGATTCTCCCCAGAAGTTTCCAGAAAGAAATGCAGCCCTGCTGACAGTTTGACCTGAGCTTGGTGAGGCCTGTGCGGGCGCTCTGACCTACTGAACTATAGGATAATAAATTTCTCTTGTTTAAGCCACTAAATTTGCGATAATATGCTAAGGAAGCCATATAAAAAAGATACAAGTTAAGTGAAAATTGCCGTGGGTTTGTGCCTCATATTTGCCTGAAATTTAAGCCAGGTTATGAAAGCTGAAGCAACAAATATTTGGTGCATTTCTTCCACACCCAAACTGCAACGTTGAAACCTGCTCTACCATGTCTACCACAATAAGAGACTTCAAGTTTAAAAAGAGTAGTTTTGTAGTTTTTACCCACATGAATTGAAGATACAGTCTACCTAACTCTCAAACCTGTTGGTGTATGTCTTGATTGCATTCAACTAATATCTTTATTACTCTAGTGTATAATAAATTATTTTAATATTCTTCTCATTTTTATGCACTTTTAAATGACCGCTGATTTGATTCACCATACCTCTAGAAGTTCTGTCATTACAATATCTGAAATTATTGTAATGACAGTCAGGAAGCCTTCTCTGATCGACACGCCCCATATCTGTTGGCTGTCCCTCATATGTGATTGCAGAGCAAGCAAGCACCCTGCTCTATACTTTCACCATGATACTCTATGACTTAGTCCATTCATGCTGCTATAATAAAACACCTTAGACTGGGTAATTTATGAAGAACAGACATCTATTTCTCATAGTTCTCAAGGCTGGAAGTTCAAGATCAAGGTACTGGTAGGTTTGGTGTTGGGTAAGGACCCAGTCTCTGCTTCTAAGATGTTTGCTGCATCCTTCGGAGGAAACTAATGCTGTGTCCTCACATGGTTGCAAGGATGGAAAGGAAAAAGGGCCTAACTATTAATAGCAACCCCATATCCCTTTCATAATTCACTAATACCATGCATGCGGGCAGAGCTTTCATAGCTTAATCAACTCCTAAAGACCTCACCTCTTGATACCGTTACATTGGGTATTAAGTGTTTCAACATGATTTTTAGAGGGAATTTAAGCATTCAAATAATAGCACCCTATATAGAATTTTAAAACATATTTCCACATGCTGTACAATATGGTAAATTTATTGAAGATAGGATGATATACACACATAAGCTAGGACTAAATTTAGTAAGATTAATATTAACCACAATGGTAAATCTAGCAGATGTGATTTGTATTTCAAGAAAAAAAAAACATACTTACTAAAAAAAAGATTGCCCACTTTATTGTTCAATTGTTTGTAATATTAATTATTTATTAATGAGATAAAATATGCATAAAATGAAGTTCATCCTCTTTTGCTGTTGTTGTACAGTAGTAAGAACAGTGAAGGGTCTGAGAGTCCTAAGTGTTACTCAACTTGCAAGCTTATGAGTTAGCCTGCCACAGTTTCATATATGCTAGAAGAGACTCCTAGATCAGAAACAAAGGACTGCATTACTCACAGCAGTAGCATTTGCTCCAGTTTGCTGAACCATAGTCCATACAAAACAGTGCAAAAGGGGTCAGATGATACATGCACATTGGAAGAGAGAAATCTCTAGCTTAGAGAACTTGAATATTTTATAATGGCAGTAAGCCTTTTCCCAGGAGGAGATCTTATCATATTATACTGGACAGTAAATAAACTTGCCCTCTATTCTAGAGGGAGAAACTATTTCTTATTTATAAGACTATTTTGTTCTACAAATATTCTTGAAAGTATTGTCAGAACAAAAGCAGTCAATGGATGTTCAGAGTCATGAAAGACCCACGTGGAATTGTCTCCTAACAACCATTATTTGTTGCTCCACCATCTTGGCTTCTAGTGAATTTTCCCATGAGTACACCATTCTGTTGGCCACTCTGATTAAGCTGAACAGAGACAAGGACCAAATCTGTTCAATTTATCCATTCTCTATTTAATTAAGGCTGCTGTCAACAAGATTCCAAGAGTGTGAAGAGTCCAGCCTACCATATTGACTTCAACGTGTACTTTAGGGTCTTGAATCTAGTCTGATGAACTAACACAGGAGCCATCAGTACCTACCCTAGAAAGCCAAGTATCTTTCTACTTAAGTTTATTAATTGACCTTTTCACTTGGCAGAAGGAATTACTCTGGGTGTTGTTGGATATATTAGCAATTTTTGAGCCACTGCCTTGGTTCACAAGGAGGAAGTTAGAGCAAATCTGTCATTGATAACAACCCTGGCCATAGAGTTAAGGATGTCTTGAATGCCTCCAAGGGCCAAAGTTGTATCAGGTACAAATTTCATATAATCTTTTCTAATTAAATCACTCTCTTTTTTGAAAGAACTGTCTATAAGAAACACAAAATTTTTGAATCATTTATTTTTCTGGGAAGGTTTCTCGAGTGTATTGGTTTTCTATGGATGCTGTAACAAATAACTACAAATTCCGTGGCTTAAAACAGCAAAAATTTATTCTACAGTTCTCAAGGCCTGAGACTCCAAATCAAGGTCTTGGTAGGTCTCCACATGCTCTAGGAGAGAATCTGTTCCTTCCACTTCCAGCTTTTGATGGCTCCAGGTTTCCTTGGTTTGCAGTGACATCACTCCAGCCTCCGCTTCTCTGCTTACATTCCCTTCTCCTCTCTGTCAAATCTCCCTCTGCCTCTCATATGAAGACACTTGTCATTGGATTTAGGATGCACCTGGATAATACAAGATAATCTCCTTATCTCAAAATCCTTACCTAAATTAATTACACCTTCCAAGACCCTTTTTCCAAATTAGCTGGCATTCACAGGTTCTGAGTATTGCAATATGGATATATATTTGGGAAGCCATCGTTCAGCGAAGTGAACCAAGTAACCAAGTGTAGCCTCATTTTTTATATAGTTGTGCAATTATTTGAAGGCTACATAATCTATTGTGATGTTTCCTTAAACTATCAAAAGTCTCTCATGATCACCTGTTAGGGGCAATCATCATGTGTCTGGAAGGAAGGCAAGTTCATTTCTGGCTTCCCACAAGAATTGCAATCACAGAGGTTTGTGTGGTGTTTCTAAAAGGAAATTGTTGGTATGTTTTGGAGATCTGAAGATGGGACCTACGTAACACAGAAAGTACAAGCTGATGACACTTCCAACATGACCTTTGGCTGGCTGGTAAGCCTTCGAGTTTCCAATTCAGTTAGAATAATTACATTTAGTGCTTGCTTAAAAAAAAAAAAAAAATCTGCCTAAAGGCAGTCAATCCAACCTGTGTTGTTTGTCTAGTCACTGATTGGATAGTATTTGTCTATCCTTGAAATGACCGAGTGAAGGCTATGGGAATGTGAGTGGGGCAGGTACCCAGAGATTCTGACAGGTATTTTGCATGGGAGATGCAGAACATAGAATCATGGCCTGCTGTTTCCAATAGATTTCTAAGCAAGGTTAAGTGGAATGTCCATTAAATCGTGGTCAGAGACAACTATTAAAATGGCAGTCAGCAGTCAGTTAAATTTAATATGGTATTTGGAACAGTTTAGGATAGCCAAACTAAATTGTTTTCCTTGGGGAAGCCTCCAGTAGTTGTTTTGAAAGAAAAATATCATAAATGTCACTCCCCTATACATCTCAGAGTCCACACTTTTTTCTATCCAGGGTGCCATAATTGCTATCCACAAATTCAATGAACCTTATTCCAAAATTCGTAAATTAATCCTTTTTTGAATCATCATCTACTGATGTCCAGACCAGGGTCAGGTGCAAGTTTGGCTCATGCTGGCCACTTTAGGGATACTCAGTGAGCAGTTTACTTTAATCAAGTATTCATTAGCTTTATGATCTAGAAATATGTTAGTCCAACTAACATACAAGTTAGTATGAATGACTGAATCAGAATTAAGTTTAACCCCCCCTAGACTGCGTGATGTACAAACCAGGCTAGTCTGATTGCCATTAGGACAGGGAAAAAATATTATGTCCAGGGGCATGAACTTATTTTCAGATAAGCTTGTGCAGTTTCCTACCCCTTTCATACAGATCATTATCCAGAATATAAAGAGAAGAAAAGATCCTTCTGTAGAACAGTTCTAGAATTATTAATTAAGTAAAGATCCTTTTTGAAGTTTTTTTTCTAATATTTAGTTCACATAGTTTATTAACTTCTCTCCAAGTATGTTACTGGGAATTAATTGAAGCGAAATTCCAAGTTTAAATGAATGCGATAGTTTTCATCCAAATAATACAATAATTTATCATTAACAGGAACAGATTATTTTCAACTTTTCTAAGGCATTTTCCTCATGATCCTTGTTGATCATCCTAACAAAAATAAGGAGAGGAGGCATTTTAGAGTTCTGTTGTGATCTCTAAGAAATAAGTCACTTGAAAGTAATTGAACAAAGTAAGATAAAAATACAAGAATTCCATCTTTCTTAACAACGTTTTCACCACCACATTGAATACATTCCTTATATTAGTGCTTCTTATGCATTAATATTCCTGCAATTTGAGGATCTTGAGAAAGCACAGATTCTGATTCTGGAGTGGGGCCTGTGGTACTGAGCCTATGAAAAGATCCCTGGTGATTGTTGATGCTGCTGGTCCCTGCACCACAGTGAGAGGTAAGGTCCCATACCAAACTCCATTTCCTATACTTCAGGGGTCCCCAACCTATGGTGAGTTGTATAATTATTTCACTATATATTACAATGTAATAATAATAGAAAAAGTGCACAATAAATGTAATGCACTTGAATTATCCAGAAACCATCACCCCCGCCTCCCTGGTCCATGGAAAAATTGTCTTCCATGAAAATGGTCCCTGGTGCCAAAAAGGTTGGGGACTGCTGCACTGGGCTTTCAGCTGAATTCATGTTTGTCTTTATATTAGTCAGGGTTTCTCAGAGAGGCAAAAGAGGATATATATATATATATATGATAGCTAGATACAGACATAGATATCTGAGAGGGGATTTATTAGGGGCATAACTTCACATTATTGTGAGGTTGAGAAGTCCTGTAACAGACTGTCTACAGGCTAGAGACCCTGAGTACCAGTGGTACAGCTCAGTCCAAGTCCAAAGTCCTCAGAACTGTGGAAGTTGAAGGTGTAACTCTCAGTTCGAGGCCAAAGGCCTGAGAACTCAGGAAGCTGCTTGTGTTAAGTCCTGGAATCTGAAGTCCAGGGATCCTGGAGCTACTGGCCAAGGACTTGAGAGGAAGAGCATATCCCAGTTTCAGCAAATAGACAAATTCACCTTTTCTCTGTTTTTTGTTCTGTCTGGACTCCCCAGCAGAGTAGATGGTACCTGCCCACATTAAAAGCAGATCTCCTCCACCTACGCCATTCAGACTCACATGCTAATCTTCTCTGGAAAAATCCTGACAGACACATTCAAAAATAATTCTTTACCAGGTTTCCAGGGATTCCTTAATTCAGTTAAATTGACACCTAAAATTAAGTATCACAGAACCTATTTGTCACTATTTTGAAATTCTTAGGGTAGTCAGTTACTACAATTTGTTCCACTTAATCCTAAAAAATGTTATTTTTCGTATCTTACAAGGTCAGAAATGAAGCAGCAATTCCTACCACGGCTATTCTGTAATCATAACCATATTTTCAACGGGTAGTGTGTCTTACCTCCATAATTTTTATAATCATGCATAATTATTGATATCGTGACATACAGTTGACCCTTGAACAACGTAGGTTTGAACAACATGGGTCCACTTATATGCAAATTTTCTTCTGCTCCTGCCACTCTTGGGACAAGAAGTCCAGCTCTTGCTATTCTTCTTCCTCCCAAGCTAACTCAATATGAAGACAACAAAGATGATCCAGTTCCACTAAATGAATAGTAAATATATTTTCTCTTCCTTAAGATTTTCTTAAAAACATTCTTTTCTAGCTGATTTTATTGCAAGAATATAATATATAATACATATAACATGCAAAATAGGCATGAATTGATTATGTTATTTGTAAAGCTTCCAATGAACAGTAGACTATTAGTAGTTAAGTTTTTGGGTAGTCGAAAGCTATACAGAGATTTTGCACTGCAAGAGGGTCAGTGCTCCCAATCCTTGAGTTGCTGAAGGGTAAACTGCGTATTGAAAAGGATAGCATGAAAAAATATTCTATTTTCTCAGCCTTTACTCTGCTTTCTTTCATACCCAATCTCATGTTTATACTTTAAAATCTAGTTCATGTATTGTTTATTCTTTAAAATATAGTCTAGGCAATGACTATTCAAGAGGTTGTAGACCTCGTTTCAGTTCAAAAATTTCACCATAGTGAGTTGTTTTAGATTCAGTATTAATGGAGTCATAAGATCTTTCAGCCTGGTTGGAAATAAAATAAGTTGAATGTAATATAGTGCTTAAATTTTTAGAGCAAAGTTTTTCAGATAGCATTAGATATTACGTTTGTTAACTTTTCAATTAACGTATACTTATGTTCACATAATACATCATTAATCTTCACACTAACTATATAATATGTAAAGACCTTGGAAGAGTCCTGGGAAATATCATAATTAGCCCTGATGATAGTGTGGTGATCGTTACACAGACTTGCTGGAGAATCACTAGCTCTAAAAAATTATTTTTAGGCAGTGTAATAATGTTGCCTGACAAAATGTTAAAGCCAAATCCCAGAATATAAACTACTCGAGACAATACATGTTTCTGTTTGGAGCAGAGTTACTGGCAGATTGTGTTTCATCTCCAAATCCTCAGTGGCATCCAAGGCCCTTCAGTAGAAATCAAGTGTTAACAGTTCCTAGTATGTAGTTAATATATAGCATATATATGCTACTAATATTTAAATCGGTGTTCCATATTTTGAGAAGATTTCAGGGGTTAAAGAAGTGGTATATCAAATGAGCATGGTTTAGCTTAGTAAAATAATTTTTCATAATTATTGCACTTAAGATATTGGCACACACACTTTTTCTATATTTTTCTCTGAACTTAAAGTATTTTGAGACCCATCACTCTATTTTTGGCAAGTATTAAGGTACTGGTGACCTATAATCATGCCAGCTTTGCTCCTGGCTCTAAGTTTCTGGAGCATTCCAAGTTTACAAACTGCAAAAGACAAACAACAAAATGACATTTCACCAATCTGACCCAATCATTCCAGATAGACTATGAAAGTCAACTGCAGGTTTATTAGAAGAAACAATTCCCTGAACTCTATATCTCTCAAGCCATGAACTGACATTTCTTTGCTGTTGGAAAAAAATATTGAAGTCAGACAACGGTATTGCTTAGCTAAAAAGAAAAATGAAAAAGAACGAATCTTGCTAGGCATATAAAATGTTACTCTTCTACATCCTACAAACACACAAAAACACACACACACATACACACACAGGTACTACACAAAGAAAGAAATGTTATAATTTTTTCAGGTGGTAAAATAATCAGAAAATAAAGTTTATAAATGTATGTGATGAATCATTTCAGTTTAGAATATGTGATTTTGTGTGGCTCATGTGAATAAATAAATACCTAATGGTCCAACAGTCTAGCTATGAAGGAAAAGCAGATTAGAACTGATTGATTTTCAAGAATTTGTCAACACACACATACACTAATCCAAAACAATGACCCTGCCCAAGAGAAGGTGTTCTTTTCTTCAGTTTCTACATCAACTAAAATAAGCAGTACATGAGTAACTACATGAGACAGGTTCTTATTTTTCTTCCAATAAAAGATATATTTACCAAAAGTAAATTGAAACTCTATTGATTTTTTGAAATGCAATACATTTCAAGGTCAACATTTAAACATAGATCTGAGGTTTAATCATGTACTTTAACCAAAATATAGCTCTTTCACAAAGACAAACCACTGTAGCATTGGAATAAAGAGATCTATAAGTGAATCGACTTACTTCAAAGCCTTCCTAACAGTGCGGTTCCCAACCTCTTTGGCACCAGGGACCGTTTTCATGGAAGACAATTTTTCCACAGACTGATGAGGCGGAGATGGTTTCAGGATGATTCAAGCACATTACATTTATTGTGCACTTTATTTCTATTATTAATACATTGTAATATATAATGAAATAATTATACAACTCACCATAGGTTGGGGATGTCTGCCGGGTGGGAAAGATGCGTAGTGGTGAATTTTATCTTTCAACTTAACTGGGCTATAAGTGCCCAGGCATTTGATCAAAGACCGTTTTAGCATGTCTCTGAGGGTGTTTTTGAATGAGATTAATATTTGAATTGGTAGACTGTATAAAATGGATTTCCCTCTCTAATGTGAGGCCTGAAAACAACAAAAATGCTGAAAAAGGGGGAACTCTTCCTGCCTGACTTCTTGAGTGGAAACATCAGTCTTATCCTGACTTCAAACCTCAACTGAAACATTGGGTTTTCTTAGGTCTCAAGCCTGCTGACTCTCAGATGGGAACTTAGACCATCAGCTCTAATGCTTCTTAGGGCTTCAGACTCACACTGGGACTACACCATTGGCTCTCCTAGGTCTCCACCTCACTAATTGGAGATCTCGAGTATTCTCAGCCTCTATAATTGCATTAGCTAATTCTTTATAATAAACCTCTTTCTACACACATACATCCTGTTGGTTCTGTTTCTCTGGAGAGCCCTAAATAATATAATACTGTAGGGATTCAATTTTTCATTATTTTAATTATTTTATTTCCATCTTTCTAGCAGTGAGTATCACAGATCAATGACTTCATTTGGAACATCAAGATGTTATCTCAAGTATTCTAATATCAACAAAATCTCACATGAGATATTTACATACTTAAGTACAGAATGTTGACAAAAGTAAATGACATTTTTTTTCAGGTTTGCTCTGCTTAGTGGCCTGTGACCAACACTGATATTAAAGAATTCAAATCCTGAATAAACCATGAACTTTACTAAGTACATCATTTTGCTTAAAATAAAAATTGTTTTGTTTGCTTGCTTATTTGATTTACCAATGAACAATATGAATGAGATAAATTACAGTACAAAAAGGTACAGGTGATATTCTTTTTATGAACTTAAATAGTATTTACTCATATATATGTGTATATATGTACATATGTGTATGTATATATACATATGAATATACACACAAGAAAAAATACTAGTAAGAGGTTTGAAACTGGCCTGAACATAGATTCATTTAACACATATTTATCAAGCACCTGTTACATGTCAAGAACTATCCCAGGTACCAGAAATGTGGCAGTGGGCAAAACACAGGATACTCCCTTCCCACACGGTGCTTACATTCTGGCAGGGAGAGACAGAGACTGGTTTAGTGATAAGTGTACTCTAGTCAAAAGGGCCTAGGATTCAGAGTCAGATTCACTTAGAAATCAAAGTATGGGCACTTAGCAGCTGAGTGACTTTGGCCAAGTTATTTGATCCCTCAAAGTAACAAGTTTTATCTCTAGAATTAGGATAATTATATTGTTTTAAGGGAATTTTGGACAACGGCAGGAAGGATGTCTTTTAATGTATCAAGGTTTGTATTAATCTCTGTCTTTTGTCAGCTGGAACTCTGGAACCTCAGAAAGCGGAGGCAGATCAGTCAGGAGCAACATTTTTACCAAGATTTTTTATTCCCCTGCCAAAGCTAAAATGCGACAGTAAACATAACCGTTGACTCTTTTTTCCAAGTCTTCTGATGATGAAGTTTTTTTTCTTAACGGTTTAAGTTACTGATCCTAGGTTCCAAATGCCATATTTGAGACAGGGTAGACAAAGAGTTTGGGTTTCCATGGACACAATCTGGACATATCCCTTCTCCTCCTTGAGATAACCTCCCTCCCTCCTTTATGCGTAAGATGATTGACTGCGATGACATCTAATTACAGCTCTTTCATTCTCATTTGCATCACTAAGGAGCTAGCTTCTCTATTCACCATCAGTAATACCACAAGGTCAAAGCAAGAAAGACTTTCTCATGACATAATGTGGGAAACAAAAGACAAAGGAACTTTGTATGCTTTTCTTCTATTTCCTTGTTATAACTGACTTAAATTGCCTCATGGGAATGGAATGGCTTAAGGCTGGCTCTAACAGTCTCTCCTTGTGACAATTTACCAATTTCAAGCATTCACAGATGATAAAGCATTGTCACAAGGAAAAGGCCTGAAATCCCTCAGACCATTAGATGCAGGGATGATAAAGTGTCTCTAGGTATATTTATATCGTCTATATCTGTATATTCATATGTGTGTATATATACAAATACATATACACACACATATATATATACAATATATATGCATCATGTTTGGAATGTGTACTAATGAAAGAGCATGTATATTAGTCAGAGTTCTCCAGAGAAACAACCATTAGGATGTGTGTGTGTCTATACACACACACAAAGAGATTTATTAAAAGGAGTTGGCTTATGCAATTACGGAGGCTGGCCAGTCTAAAATCTACAATGTGGTCTGGCAGGTGCAAGAACAATAAAAGCCATTGTTCCTGTTCTAGTTTCTTTAAACTAGAGCAGGCTGGAGACTCAAGAGACCTGATGGTACAGATAAAGTCCAAAGGCAGTCTTCTAGAGAATGCCCTTTTGCTCTAGGAGACCGGTCTATTTTCTCTATTCAGAACTTCAAATCTGATTAGATGAGGCCCACCCACATTATGGAGAGCAATCTGCTCAGTCAAAGTTCACCGATTTAAATGTTAATCTATTCAGAAGCACCCTGCAAGTTAACACTTAAAGTTAAATATCACAGCCGCATATGGAAAGAGCTTGGCTGTTAGTAGCTATTGTTGTACATATATGTATTATTACTTTTAATATTGAAGTAAGTCTCTGTGTGTATATGCATATGTGTGTGTGCATGCATTATGCCATTTTTTTAGTCTTTTAGCCTTATAGTAAAAACAAAATGTGATATTACTTATAAAGAGTTTTGTAAAATGCAAAGTTCAATATACATTTAAGGTGTAATAGCTATTATTATAAAAGGTTTTAGAGTCATAATTATATTGAACATGGTTTTTAGCTACCTAGAGCAAAAGAGAGCCTATGACTCAAAGAGCAATTTAAATTTATCATAATTTTTCCATCATCACTATCACCTTTGCACTATTAGACTTTAAAAATATATATGTAGATTGATTTTCTATTTTATTCTTTTAAATTTTCAATGTGAAAGTTGTCCTGTCTTGAATATTGCTTATAAACATAAATCCTACTTTTATTTATATTGCATATAAACATAAATTCTATTGAATCCACACTCATTTTCATAAACTTTCAGACTCATGGACTATTTCTTGTTTTTCATGTCAAATAGCTGATATTTTTGAGCACACTCCGACATCCTTTATCCAAATTTTGAAACTCAAAACAAAGTTCTAAATTTACCAAATTAAATAACATTCACTGAATGGCATGAGAAATGGCAGTTATGAATTTATGAGATTTAATATTTAAAATTAGACTACTTCTAAAATATTATAACTTGCTTCATGATATCAGGCATTGTATTTTTGCTAGAGTCAGTGTATAGTTGTTTAGTTTCCTGGCTTCATGCTAGGTGGGGAGTATATTCCTATTTATCTGACTGTATTGGGAACAAACATACTAGAAAAGATGTCAGGTCAGAAGGGGCAACATTATTGATTACCTTTGGAAACTATGTAAGTAAACATTGACTACGTTTTTATATTCTAAAATTTAGGAGATTATTTGGTACACGATAAGCACTCGATAACTATTTGTTTAATTTATTGCCTGTAACTATTCCTAGGTCTTGCTGGTTGGAAGAGTTTAGAGTAAGGAGGGTAAAAACAGAACTTAAATGTATTTCATTCTTTAATATCAAAATAGGTAGAAGTACCTTTTTTTGGTCACTCCTCTATTACAAAACTTTGGGCCTGGTATGGTGGCTTACACCTGTAATCCTAGTGCTCTGGGAGTCTGAGGCAGGGGGATCACTTGAAGTCAGGAGTTCAAGACCAACCTGAGCAAAAGCGATACCCCGTCTCTACTAAAAATAGAAAAAATTAGCCTGACGTCATGGTGCACGCCTGTAGTCCTAGCTACTGGGGAGGCTGAGGCAGGAGGATTGTTTGAACCCAGGAGTTTGAGGTTGCAGTCAACTATGATGATGCCACTGCACTCTAGCTGGGGTGACAGAGCAAGACTCTGTCTCAAAAAAAAAAAAAAAAAAAAAGTATTACATTTGGACGCTGTGAAAAAAATCACTTCACTATTAACACTAATGAAAAATAAGAAACCAGCAGCCTGGTGGTGGTGGGGTGCCCGTGGGGAGGGACGATTATGTTGAAGGTACATAAATATTGATGGGCAACTCATTTATTTTTATGGTGAAACATAGTTCCTGTAGAAAATTCAATAATACATATACTATTTCATTGATTTAAGCTAAACATCAAGCAAATCAAACATTTCTAGGTATTTTACCCAATGTTTTACTCAATGCACTGAAGATTTGTCTTTATTTTACTGCAATTTCCTAAAAGTCATGCAGATGTTTTAAATATTCTGCATGCAAAAATATAGGTTAATGATAAAAAAGACTCAAAAGCTTTATTTACAATAATTTGAAATAATTAAGGTTAAGGATTGAGGGTAGAAGAATCCAAACGAGATAACTTCATATCCCTTTGATTATGATATATGTAGAGAATATGACTTAAAATTTAAAACTCTCTTTTATGGAATACATAAAGCATTCCTTCTGGGCATATGTCACAAAATAAGTTGTCAGCCAATTTACAAAGTCGTCACAAATTCATACTATCCATATCCTATGAATTATATTTTTACAAGTGGCATTCACACCATATGCACATTGGATTTTCTATATACAAACCAAATTATTTGATTCACAAGCCAACAAGTGATCATTCCAAACCATAATTTCGTACATAAACAGGTTTGCTGCAATCCAGAAGTTAATCACACTCAAATGAATTCATTAGCTAACCAACATATTTGTGATAAAATTCCAATCTGTTAGGCACACAAAATTGTCTGGAATTGGATTGTGTTGTTGTTACAGCCATACGGTATTTTTTTTTCCTGAAAGCACATTTGGAAGATCTCTTGTTGGGGCTTTTTGTTTGATAATTTTGATTTAAAAAAAAAAGATTCCCAATGATTCCTTTAGCTGTCCATTCCAAATCAGTACATTTTAAGAATGCTTGAAAAAAAATGAATTAAGTTATTGTCAAATGTTAGTAGTGAATAAATTAGAAATGTATAATATAAGCACTGTGCTTATGCAAATAATACTTATTAGGCATCATCTATACATAAAACATTTTACTAATCACTGAGAGGATATGTAAATGTAAGGAATGAATATCTTCATGAATTCTTTGGAGGAGCTTCCACCAAAGTAGAGAGATGGGGCACTGATGATTAAGTGGAAAAAAGTATACAGCCACATATGTTTAAGTAATCAAATACGCAATAAAAAATGCGTTTTATAGGATCATTGATGTGACTGATGGATTTTGGCAAAGGATGCTAAAGAAAATGGGACCCGAGTTTGTCTTTGAGAAAATATGTTGTCTTAATATAGACAGTGGAAGAAGAAAAGTACCTCAAACCTAGAGAACATATTCTTATTGGTCAGGATTGGTGAGGCATAAGAGAAATGACTAGCATGATTAGGTTGCAGAATTTGGTTTGCCTTGGGCAAAGCAGGAGTTGTGGTAGACTTCTTAGAGTCAGGTCAGATTTTGGCAAATGTCACCAGGGAGCTGAAAGTGTCAGACATTTGGTAGTGGATAAAACTGGAACATCAAAAGTTTAAGAATAGAAAGCAGGTCTTTTCTTTTAAGAATTAATCTTGGGCTGGTGCGATGGCTCATGCCTGTGATCTTAGCACTCTGGGAGGCCGAGGCGGGTGGATTGTTTGAGCTCAGGAGTTCGAGACCAGCCTGAGAAAGAGTGAGACCCAATCTCTACTAAAATAGAAAGAAATTAATTGAACAACTAAAAATATATAGAAAAAATTAGCTGGGCCTGGTGGCGCATGCCTGTAGTCCCAGCTACTCGGGAGGCTGAGGCAGAAGGATTGCTTGAGCCTGGGAGTTTGAGGTTGCTGTGAGCTAGGCTGATGCCACGGCACTCTAGCCCAGGCAAAGGAGTGAGACTCTGTCTCAAAAAAAAAAAAAAAAAAAAAGGGATTAATCTTTTAGCAGCATATATACCCACTGGGCAGCCATGGGAGGACTCTAATTTAAAACATCAAAAGTTTTAAAACAGAAAAAAACTGGTATTTTAGAAAGAAACCTCAAAGCATAAGGCACTAAATATATGAATAGTTCTTTGTTAAATTCAAATAAATAGCAGCAAATTTTACAAATAATAAGACACTTTAGTTTCAATACTTCTATTGATCCAGATGCAACAGAAAAAAAAAAAAAAAAAGAAACTACACCAGGTATTTCAACAGGGGATATTTAATATAAAGAATTTGTAACAAAGATGTTGGAAGGCTGTAGGAGCAAAAAGAGAACACAGAAATAACCCAGAGATAACTCCAACAAACAGATCTGGGAGAACAAAAAGAAGAGGTTAGATTGTAAGATGCTAGAATCTCTAAGGAAAGGCAACACGGATCTGATATTTAGATCCTGGAGAAAGCAGTGTAATCTGTTTGTGGCTGGTCCCATTAAGGGAGAATGATGAGACAAGTCCTAAGAGTGTCAAAAGAAGCTTAGAAAACTACTTATTGCTCTTGGAGGAAAGAGCTACAGCAGGGTGATATCATTAGGGACAGCGAACAAAATGCTAGAAGGGCGTCCTTCTCCCCTCCTACTCTATTGCAGTCTCCTACTATTACCCTCTATTTAGAACTGAGAGAAAACCGATAAATAACCAATACATTATTTTGGTTACTTGACATCAGAATATATTATCCTACCAACTATTTGAGTTGATATGACGAATGCAAACAATATGCTTCTGCCCAACAAAATGTAACTCTCCTCGATACAAAGTAAGTCTCTCTCCCCAAAGAGGGTAGATCCAAATTCCCAATAGCCATGACATCCGTCTTTGGCCTTGGTCACAATACTTATGCTAATCTTGCTTAGGCACAATCCCACCTGAATATCACAAAAGGGAAAAGCAACATTAGCAAGTTAACCAACAATCCTTGTATAGAATAATAAAGGAAATGGAGGGAATTGTGAGAAAAGTAGATAAATAATTGGCAAGTTATTGGGGGTCAACGTTGATTGAAAATAATAGCCATAAAAGATCATGACTGAAACATTGAATAACTGAAGGTAAGAAAATTCTATACAAAAATTAAGGGCTTGTGTTCTGTTTCTGTTTTTAATTTCTAATTTGATGAAAAGTTTTCACTGTTGTAAAATAAAGACATAATTTGTTATATGAATTCTTGTGATTTTATTATGTTTCTTATTAATATATATTTTCCATTGCAGAAATTCAGAGGAGACACATGTAATTTTCCACTCATGGCATGATGAGTTACAATAAATAATACCTGTTTTTCCATTTTAAAATTACTAAATTCCTAAAAGTTTCCTAAAATTAAACCTAGCATTTAATTCACTATGTTTCCATGTCACCTGGTATTTTTGATTAACCTTCTACATAAGCTAGCCATAATTGCCATCCATCATAGTCTTTAATAACACAGTTAGGAAATTTAAGATACACTCAGCGGCATTAGTACAACAATGACAAAACTAAGAACTAAAGACCGAAATATATAGGTGAAAATCAGGGTAATTTCTCTGCTTTAATTTTGTGGACATTTGAGTAATATAATGATACAAGAAATTATTAACAACCACTGTGATTCATTTACTTAATCTATCAGTAGTGGGTTATGCTGTATAGTAATCCAAATATCTCACTGCTATATAGACTTTTCAGCTTTTTTTCCTAGGAGACAAACAGCAAAAAAAAAAAAAAAAAAAAAAAAAAAAAAAAAAATTCTTTTACTCTTTTAAACTCAGTTTAATTTCCAACCACACAAGCATGAATTCTTCGATCTTAGGGAGTGATGATCACAGAGGGAGCTCATCTTATCATCACAGAGTTGAAGAATTATTTTGCTCTGTGCAGTTCTACTGGATACATTGTGACAGATCTTCAATTTCCATTTATTTTGTAATAAAAAAGAGTCATATCCTTGCTGGTGGTACTAGTCTTTGTAGTTCAGGAGGAAGAAACAGAATCAGCAGGGGCAACGCATGTATATTTGAAAATAGCAATTTTCTCTAAATTTTGCTAAAAAGTTAAAATGATAGTGAATGTATTCATCTATTAACAGAGTCAAAGCTACTTACATAGAAAAAATTTCAGCGGCTAACCACGTTGATGTTTTGGGGCTTTGAAGCTTTTTGGTTGCTACTAGCAGTATTTATGGGCAAAACTGGCAGGTCTCTGCTATACACTGAATGTGAAAGGAAAAAGAGAAGAAATGACAAGTGAAAAGAAATAAAATATGGACAGAGACAAAAAGAAAAAATAGCAAAAGTAAAGAAATATTTTCATTTAGTGAGAAGTAACCTACTCTAAATTCAAGGTGTCAGATATAGTTTCTATTTGAGATGATCCCATATCTCAGAACAGTTTCTCTTTCTTTTCATATTGTGAAGCTTCACAATATGAAAGGATATTGGTGCTAGTAACCATTCTTATCCATTCTTATCCATGTTTATTTCCCCCACCTTATCTTTTCTGGTGGTGACAGTAACACTTACTGAGCTCTTATTAGGTATGTCAAAGTAAATTACAGGAATTATTTCATGTACCCCTTGCAATATTTTTGCAATCCTTGCAATACTATGAGCTACTATTATAATCTCCACTTTAGATATCGGAGGGCTAATGAGGTTAAGTAACTAATCCGAGGTCCAGGGCTGTTTTAGCCCCTACTGTGCCTGTGAATCACAGGCGGTTGCTATGACCTGTAGGTTGGCAAGCAGAACTCTGGCCGGCTTCTACCTTTTCTTGCTCCTTATGCCATAGATATTGGTACAGAGAGCATCTTGCAAAACGGTGCATAGTGTCTCTGCCAAGATCACACACCTATTATTGGAGGAACTGAGTTTCAATTACTCCAAAACTTGTTCATTCCCCTATTCTATTTCAGACTCTCAACTAACTCTTGTGAATACTTCAAAACTTAGATTGGTTGTTTCTCCTTCCTCCAGGTCCTTTTCTAAGTGTCCCCTTCTAAACTGGGTAATTCACCACACGTTTCAATCCATCTTATAGATATTTCCTACATGAACTTATCATATTGACTGTGACTGTGAAGTTACCTGTGTATTTTCCTCAGTGATCAGTAAACATCTTAGTGGAGATTGCCTCAGGACGCCGCACAAAGACTGTCACATATTAAGATTTCAATAAATATACATCGCATGAATAAAGGGAGCCCCATTACCCAGTAGAAATCTAGTAAATGTATGTCAGGAGTGTACAAAACCTGAATCTGAATCCTGACTCCGAAAGTGTGGAATAATATGAAAAGAAAAATGGACGTATGAAAAGACAACGTCTCTATCAGTCTATCCCAGTTCAGTGTACACGGGAGAATGGACACAGGAACACCAATGGCCCATGAAGAAGAATTGGAGGCATGAAACTTTCTTTTCCCTTTCACTGTCCCCTCTCGCAGGCTTTTTCTATTATGGTCTGTTTCAACTTGCTGGTATTCCATGTTTTATCAAAATAAGGTGTCGTATTATCACATAAATGAAGCCAAAGTACATATTGACTTCAACATATAAAAACTTTAGGCTAAAAACAACTCAAAATACCCTCTGGCCCACATGTATTTTGCTCTTCAGTTTGACATTTAAAAGAAAGATAAGAAAATGCAGTGTCAATTTTTTAAAGTCACTGTTCAGTTGACATTTCTAAATAGCACAGGATTATAACAATATTAGATATAACTCGACTAATCATCTCACATTTGACCTCAGTTCGTGAGCATATTTGTAATCACATGTGATCAAACACTATGACTTTATCAGTTTTAAAATACAATTCAATACCTAGATCTCCATGAGAAATTAAATGTGCACTACCTTTATTTATATATGCTATGTAAAATAATATACACATATAAATTATTTTATCTGTTATTTATGAAGTCAACCTACTATACATTAAGTGGCTAAAACATATGGAAAATAGGTCATTAGATGTTTGCTTGGGATGTTGAAATTTCTTGGATTCTTAATCTTTCTGCACATTAGCTGAAAGGTTAAAAAAATCTATCAAAATTTTCAATATTACATTGATCTTTTACCCTTGAAAATATTTATAATTTAATGGAGTGTTTTCCATATAATAGAAGAAGGTCTAAAGTCTTGGTGTAATTGCAAGAGACAGGGTTATGACCAACCCAATGAAATTTGTGCTATATCCCAGTTTATAAATATTTATCTTCTAACTAGCTTTTTCACAGCAATGTATAGGATAAATGGGGTTATAATTATATATATAATTATAGAGCAGTTAAGTGCTCTATAATTGTTTTTAAGTAAAGATGAATTTAGGGGTATCAGACTTGAGTGCATAAGACAGTATCAGGTTTGGGGAGAAGGAATTATTTTATTGCCCAGTGTTGTCTGTCACTCAAATCCTTTACCAATCCAGCTCATGATCTCATGTGTAGTTACCAGGAGAAAAAAAGCAATCTGTAATTTAAATCTACAACGGTGGCTTGTACCAAAAATTTAGGAGAATTAGGATGAGGGGTAAAAACAGCTTTCTCAAAGTATAAAAGAAGAGATAAATAGACATTAGCTTTTGACCTCATCATACCAAAGATATCATAGCTCCAGGACACTGAGGAGTGGGGCACCATGAAGAGGGGTAAGTAGAGATAGTGGGCAGTGTTGTGGTTGTACAAGGGAGAAGAAAGACAGCATTGCACAGTTAGTAGTAGCAGCAGCAATGTCCAGAGGTTGCCAGTGAATGCATAAAGCAACGATGTCTCTCCCCTGTAACAGGGAGGTGGTCAGTGGGTCAGGGGTAGTAGTAATGCTAAACTACATGTACCACTGGGAAGAGGTTGCATTTCTCATGTCTCTTGTAAGAAATCTAACGAAGAAACACTAAGACACTTGGGCACTATATTATATATACTTAGGAAGATAATAAACAAACACGGATTAAAAACAGCATTTCTCTCTTTATGCAGCTTTCAGCTCCATGAGCATACAGCTATGTAAAATATCTTTATCAAAGATCATTGTCACCATTCTCATTCTGATCAGATTTGTGTAAATGGCAGTTATATCACTTTTTAAGTTTAATTTTGCAAACCGATTTGCTAACTCACTGTCGTTCAAAATCTAAATATTGATATATTAAAGGCCTTGTTTTGTAGCTTAGCTATCTAATTTTATAGAATCTATTTCAATGCATTTTCTAATATTTAAATAGGAAAGCATTTGAAGACGGCAATGAAGAGGGGGAAAAATAATTTTTTAAAGGATATGAATTAGTTTCTTTAAAAGCTCAAAGACAACAAAAAACAAGGAGGTGAAAAGAGTAAAATGAATGAATGTGGGTTGTTACAAAGACGTTAGATGGTGAAAACAAATAATTCCCAAGTACTCAGGTGCATAAAAGAATCATTCAATGTTATCTGAAAAATATACCTTTCGATCCTTGAATTTTCTGAGTTAAAGCTAACTCATTCTGAATTATGAAATATTTTTATGTGTTTGCTTGTTTAATACTTTTTCTCATATATTAAGTTTTATAGTTTGGTGAATACTTACAGTCTTAACTAAAACAATAATGGATCTTTTCTGGGTTTAACAAGAACTCTTTTTTTTTTTTTTTTTTTTTTTTACTATTTCTGGGTATTTTTAATGCCGGTGTGGCTGATGCATCAGTATTCATTCTTCATTTTAAAATCTATTTCCTGTGATTTTTTTGTGCGTTAAACTGGAAAAGTAGAGAAGATAATAACCAAACTAAAACAGAAGCATTACCTATGATCCTACCATTCAAAGGCAAAAATATTTCCTTTTTAATATTTCCCTCCAGCTTATTGCTTTTAAGATGATACGTAATAGTGCAGTTTTCTCATTAAAAAAAAATAAAATATGATGAAGACAACCGGAATTCAGGTGCACTAATTTGAGGCCAAAAGGCCGGCAGTGATAGCTGCCTGTTTAAATCCTGGGTCATAAGCGAAGCAGAGAAATACATTAAGCAAACAGAAAACATGCAGCAACCACAGGGCTGGCGGGTCGGGATGGTTGGGGGCTGGTGGTTTTAGAGCTCTTCCTCCTGCTAGTTTATCATCCACACTTCAGTGATCTTTATGAAAATGACCAATAAGCCAGACGGGTACAAATAAGTCCACCGAGGTAGTTCTTAATACCCGTTCTTATCGAATTGAATCACCATGGAACTAATCTTCCACAAATTATTTCAGAGAGTTGACATTTTATGTGCACATTAAAGCTTCCTGGAAAGGGCCCATCAATCTGGAGAGGGGCACGGCTGATTCCTGTCAGGTTTCAACTTGGTATTTATTAAGCTGAGTCCGCCTATCCTGTAGCGCTGAGTGAAACATGGACATCCTTAGCTGACTCAAGGTAGAGACAGCAGGAGAAAGCAAAGCGGCGAGGAAAGAAGAGAAGATACAATTGAGTTTTTAAAAGAGCTAGATCCAAATAAGTGTATTTAATAACTGTCAGTGTGTTGACTTCAGTAAAATGTGTAGATTACACTTATTCGACACGGTGTAAATGGATGCAATACTGACTGATTTGCTTTCTAACTATTTACTTCAATTAATTACAACTTCTAATTATGCCAGGGGAAGACATAATTATCATATGACCACAATAAGAGATGACAGTACTGAAATTAAAGTTTTCTAGGTATGTATGAGCATGTAATAAACAATAAGTTTATTTAGCACAGTATTTTTGGAGATTTAAATAACATTTTTGAGGCTATCCTGTATGAAAAGTTTTATCTGGGCATTGTAGAAGGACACACAGATATATACAAAATAGACTCTTCATTTAATACTTAAAGTTCAAAGTAGAGAATAGTGGGGAGAAAGGCAGAGTGTAGAGGATGGAATACTGGGTGGTAAGACTGGAGGTAGAGATAATGATACCAAAAATGATTATTATACACAGCCAGATTAATCTATCCTTTACGTAATTTATTTACCTATAACTTTTCAGATTAAAGAACAGTACCCTTTACACATCCTATCTTTTTTCCTTTTTGAATCTTTAAAACAATCCTGAGATATACACTAGTCATTACCATTAAAGCTAAGTTACTCAAGAAAATATTGAGAGGTTCACAAAGATGTACGCTTTTGTGAAGCTTAGCCTTGGCTCAATGTGTTTTACCTTCAGCGTCCAGGTTACCATCACACCAATGGCATACTCTTCCTCCTAACATGAAATGATGTGCCTGGAATACTTGAGAATTATCATTTCAAACTAATAAACATATTAGATAGAAGAACCCATTTCTGGCTGATGAGATAGAATATTTTTCCACTTTACATTACACTTCATATTATATAGTAAGCGAATTAATTCTCTGAACCTAGTATTTATATTAACACAGCCACACTAAAACTTTTGTGCATACAGTTTTGTCCCCATTTCTCTGTTATTTCAGAATCACGAAGCTATGATTTCTGTATCATTAAATCCTAAAGATATTTTTCATGCCTCATTCTAACTCCAAGAAGCTGACTACTCAATTCATCTTTTTTACAAAACTATTTTCATTGGATTCGTCCTACCACTTACACCACATCAGTTACTTTTGCCAGTTCCCTTCTTTCTGGCAAATGTTTGCGTTCCTCAAACGAGTCTTCAATCTTTTCTCCCTGTACTTACTCTGTAGGGAATCTCATCATTACTCAGAACTTTGATTATCAACTATGTGCAGATGACTTCCAGGCTTAAATCTAAATCAAGACCTACCTTCTGTTGATTATAGTCACTTTATTATCAAATACTGTTCATTCTATCTATCATACTTTAAAATAACTGAAGGAGTTGGAAGGTTCCTAACACAGATAAAAGATAGGTGCTTGAGGTGATAAATACTCCTATTTTCCTGATTTGATTATTGTACATCATATGCCTGTATTAAAACATCACATATACCCAATAAATATACACAAATATTATGTACCCATAATAATTAAAAATAAAAAAAATTAAAAGATCTGGCTTCTGGATACCATACCTATATATCTGCCTAACTCTGATATTACCTCTTGGATGTCGGAAACATACCTCAAATGCAACACTCCTAAGATTAAATTTACTTTCTTCTTTTTCTCACATATTAATGATTCTGGCAAAGTAATTTCTAAACAAATGGATGGCCTAGCATTAGTTTCATAACCAACTGAAAAATGATGGCTTGGATAAGGCCTTCTGGAAAAAGTACAAGTAAGAATATTTGAATTTACAAAGAACACCTTAGTTTGAAATCTCATCTGGAGCATTTTTATGCCAAATTCATTAATGAAGGCACAACTGCCAAGGTGTTTTGGAGCTTTGGTAGTTTAAACACTTCACAACTTGCAGCCCAATTTATTTAGGTAAATTTAAAAAAAATCATTGAAAAATATGCTTGACACTGGCTAATTTATTAGAATACGTAAGCAGAGTCGCTCAAAAGTAAAAACTGAATTTTATTCGTGGTTACTGTTAATCTGATCCCATTAAAGTCAATTTTAATCTAAGCTCCATATATCTTAAAGGAATTTTGTTGAAATATTATGTTCTCTTTGTTTCGATATTAAAAACAGGAAACATTTTTCTAATTATAAATTATTTTAACATATTTCTATACAATTGAAGTTTAACATCATTGTGGCTCCTGTGAATTACATACAATATTCATTCTTACTAAATTAAAAGAATATAAACTTTCCATTGGCATTATTTTCATATGAATACGAGCTAATATGGAAGAAGTACAAGAGCTATGTCTATGTGATGTAACTATTTAGATCAGGAAGAATTTATTTCATCAATTTCATTCTGTAGAGGTTGTCCTTACAGCTTTCGAGTGGAACATTGATTTCTATTTTTGTTTCTAGACTATAGCTAAGATGGGCCAGTTAACAACCTTGCTTTCTCATCATAAGTGTACAGCTATTTTTAAAACAAATGTGAAATACTTAAATACAAAATAAATTTAAAATTTATTTCGGTTCTTGTTTTTTGGATGTATGTTTCTATCTTGTATTTGGCCTTTGTTTGAAATTAAAATTTTGTTCAGGATTTTTGCATGTACGTACGTTCATCAGGGATATTGGCTTGCAATCTTTTTTTTTGCATTTCAAAATATTAAGGGCGTACAAATGTTTTAGGTTACATGGATTGCTTTTGTAATTCTTGAGTCATGGCTACGAGTGTGTCCATCATCCAAATAATGTTCATTTTTCCTGTTAGGTTGGTTTTCATTCCTTATCTCCCCGCCCCCCGGCCTGTAAACTTTTCTTGTAGTGTTCTCATCTGGCTTTGGTATCAGGGTAACAATGGCTTCATAAAATGAATTTGATAGTATAACCTTCAATTCAATCTTTTGGAAGAGTTTAAGAAGAATTGGTATTCTTTAAATGCTAAGTGGAATTAAGAGAACTCATTAGGTCTTGATCTTTCTTTGATGGGAGACTTTTTATTATTGATTCGACCTTCTCATTATTGTTCTGTTGAGATTTTCTATTTCTTCATGATTCAGTCTTAGTAGGTTGCATGTGTCTAGGAATTCATCCATCTCTTTTAGGTTATCCAATTTCTGGCATATACTTTTTCATAGTCTCTCATGATCATTTTTATTTGTGTTATCAGAGTAATGTCATTTCACATTTTATCTATACGAGTCTCCTCTATTTTTTTTCTTAGTCTAGCTAAAGTTTTTTTTTAATGGATTCAGAAAGCCAACTCTAGTTATGTTGGTCTTTTCTATTGTTTTTCTAATTTCTATTTCATTTATTCTTTTCTGATAATTACTGTGTCTTCCCTCTAAAAGCTTTTGACTTAGTTCTTTTTCTGGTTTTCTGAGGTGTAACATTAGGTTGTTTATTTGGGATTATTCTTCTTTTCTGATGTAAATGTTTATTGCTATAAACCTCCCTCCTGGACTGCTATTTCTGCATCCTATTAGTTTTGGTATGTTGTTTTTTCATTTCCACTTGTCTCAAGAGATTTTTTTTTAATTTTAATTTTTTTGACCCCTTAGTTGTATAGGGGCATGGTATTTAATTTCTACATATTGTCAATATTACATAATTCTTTCCATTATTGATTTGTAGTATCATATAATTGTGATTAAAAAAGATACTTGACACGATTTCAGTTTTCTCAAATTTGTTAACATTTGTTTGTGGTCTAATGTATGATCTTTCTTGGAGAATGTTCAGTGTGCGCTTGCGAAGAATGTGTATTTAGTGGCTATTGGAAAGCATATTTTTTGTATGTCTTTTAGGTCTGTTTGATCTAAAGTGGAATTTAATTCCAATTTTTTTATTGATTTTCTGTATGCATGATCTGTCCATCATTAAAAATGGGATTTCAAAGTTCCCTAGTATTATTGTAGCACCATCTATCATCTTCTTCAGAACCATGAATATTTGCTTACATATTTAATTGCTCCTATTTTGAGTACATATCCATTTATAATTGTTATATCTTCTTGATGAATTGATTCCTTTGGCATTATGTAATGACCTTGTCTCTTTTTACGGTTTTTATTTAAAGTCTCTTTTATCTGTTGTTTTTGCTAAACTCAGGCTTTCCATTATCATATGGCATAGAATATCTTCCAGTATATGTCTCATCCATGGTTAATAGTTTTAGTTTGGCTAACCATTTACCACAAAGAACAGATTCCCATTTTTTTTTCCATTTCTGATTACTGGCAGAACAAAGCAGTGTTGCCATGGCAATGTAGACTGTGATACATATTTATAGGAAGGAAGGTGAAATAACAGGTAACAGAAACATGAAGTTGAAAAAAAGCAAGATGATGATTCTAATAAAAATGTTATTTGAGGATAGTTAATGTGCTAAATTCAAGTTTTGGACTTTCACAATTATACAATGAATTTTATTTGTGAGATGTTACTAGATATTATGATTTTTATTAGAGATCCTACTTCATTTATAAATGCCAATAATATTCTGAATTGTAAACTATATATACAATAAGACATGACCCAAAATCAATAATAAAGTGTTTTGCTACAAACCTCTGTTCCTTACATTTTCTTAATTACTACTATGAAACTATTCCTATCACATGAGATACATACTTTTGTCAGGTAAAATAAAACAAAACAAAAGAAGTTGGTGGAAACCCTTTTAAAATTAGGGTCTTCTTTGAAAATGTGACAGTTCGCTCTGGGTGAAACTATGGCAGTTATGTGAAAAGATGTAATCCTTTTGGTTTTGAAATTGCCTGTCATTCACAACTGCTGTCCCTTATTAGCAAAACTTTGATTCTTTTCTTGTTTTTAATGTCCCAAGATATTATAGTCCTCTTTTATAATACTTTAAAACCACACATTCAAAAAAATAAATTGACAAATTTATACAGACTTTTTTTTTCAAATTTTTAAAATTTAAAATGGTGTTAGTTCTCAGATGGTTTATGAACATAAACATAGCTCTTGTTACCCAAGCCCTCTCTTTATATTACAGTTTCCTGGATTCCAGAAATTCTCCCATCTCACCCAATACACATCACTGATGAGATCTGAATGTTCCGAATTTGGAACACAAGTCAACTAATAGAGCTCAAGCTACATTTTTTATTTAACGGGCTTTTATAAGCAGACTTTTCTCAAAATATTTTCCTAAATATATTTGTGAATATGAAAGTAATTTATGTGCATGGTTGAAAATTTGCAAAAGAAAGAAATATTACAGACACAAAAATGGCACATCAGTACTACCCAGAGATAAGGATTATTATTAATAATATTAGGTATGAATAAAGAAATAACTGGGAAAATAAGGCAAATGTTTGATTTGTGTTGTTTATGTTTTAATGTGTTTTTTAAATTTTTCTACATGCATTGTCAGCATTATCCTAATTCATTAGCTATTTCTCAATATTTTTATATTTGATTATATGAGCCTTTAAGGATTGGCCATCTCTTTCTTTACATGTAAGCTTTACACAGAGGCTTTGTATTCTACATACTCAGCATTTTTGTATATGTCTTCCTTCTGAAAATTTTAATTAGCATGTAGAAAAAACAAAGAATAACTCGAAATTGGCTATTTTGTAAATCTTCAGACAGTTCTATTTTTAAAACATTTATTTAAGAATCCCCTTGGTTACATGCACAAAAATAAGAACTTTTTTAGTTTCTTTATTTCTGGTTTCCATATGGTGAAATTTTATGTCACAATCTCGATCTCCTTCATTTTGGGCACTTATGTTTGACATAAGCCATTCCAAAACTAGCATGTGGAATTATTAGTTAATTTCTATTTCACCATCCTCTCAGGAGCACTGAATACTATAAAAATTTTATGTCTTCTTGTTGCTTGGTGAAAAAAATATCACATTGTTTTTTAATTTGCTTGGCTTTGAATGAGAATGAATATGGTTCATCTGTTTGTTAGCATTCATATGCATTATATGTGAATAGGATGTTAATGTTTATATAAAATTTAAAGAAACTATGTGTTTATTTATTGATGTGCAGAACTTACAGATCAATGTATTTAAATCTATGCCTGTTGTATTTATTACAAAGAATGTTTTAAGTTTGTCATTCGTCTGGTTTTTTTTTTGTTTATAAATTTTACACAGTCTCATATATCAATGATATTCCTTAAAACTTCTCTTATTAATTTATACTTAGAAATTCTTCGAAAGTAAAATAAATTAGATAAAGTGAGGTAAAATTTCACGTAGAGAGAATTAAATTAATAAAACTTCTGAGTTCTTGACAATATAGCAACATTGGTAAATGTAATATGGCTTTATTCCAACATATTCCCTGTCTTTGACTCCTATTTTTCAATTCAACTAAGGGAACAATTTGGATGTATTTTTTTATCTTCTTTGTATTTCTATGTATTCTTGTGAGATATATATACACACATAAATTATATATAGAGATTGTTTACATATATTTTTATTTTACATAAATGGAATCATGTTATAAACTTGAATTTATATTTTACTTCTACTCACACAGCGCTCTACATATTGTTTTTTACCATGATTTGAAGGAATATGTGACTTCCCATTCACTAGTGATGCTTCCTTTATCAGGTATTGAAATCTGAAATATACTAGAAACTATTTGAGGTCTCCGTATATTGTTGATCTAACTGTTGATTCTTGTACCAGTGTTGCAATCATTTTCAAAACTATTGTATAGATGCTATATTTTAAATATTCTTGCACTTCTAAAGTATTTTGCTTTTTTTTTAAGCCAGTCAAATTTAGCAGTGGGGGGTTGAATACCAACTTTAGTGACACTAATGTGAATAAGTTCTGATAACCCACTACCATCGGACCAGCCTGAAGTATTTTAAATTGTCATAATTACAGAACAAAATTTAGTAGTGCTAACCATATTTTTCTGCACAATTTTTTATTGTCAAAATTATTTAGACACTCTTCCACTAACATGAAGCATATAGTGATTCTAACTTCTTCATAGTATTCCTCAATGAGCATCCAACATATTATACTTACCCATTTTTCCAAAGGAACTCACCCGTATTGCCTCCAATACCCCACTACCTCAAACAGTGTGGTGAACTTCCTGGCATGTACATCTTTATGGACTTGCGTGGGAATTTCCTAGGCATGTGTAACTTATGGCATCAGGAAATCTGAAACAAAAAGTGTACTTTTATCTAATTTGACTAAATATTACTAGATTGCATTCCATAATGAACATACTAATCAGGACTTCCACCTTTGGCGTATAAAGATTCCTAAATGCCCACATATATGCCTGCACATGAGTTTTCAGATTTTTTATTTTTATCAATTTTCTGGGAGCAACGTTAGGTTTCATTGTTGTTTTCATTTGTATTTCTCTAATTTCTAATGAGTTTGATGATGACTTTGTGTAGATATTTTGCTTGTCCCTATCCTTTCATACATTTGCCCATTTTTCCATTGAGCTTCTTTTCCCCCAGAGCCTTTTGGTTGTGTTGATTTTCAGGAGTTTCTTTAACGTTTTTGATAATTATAGATATTGTGGCTATATTATTTAATTTGTCTTCTTTTTATTTACTTCATTTTTTGTTACTTTCATTTTTTGTTTACATTGTTCTTTGTTAAAGATCAAGATTCTTCATTTTGCCATAATCCTATTGGTCAGTTTTCTGCTTGTGATTTTTGATCTGGGGTTTATCAAATCCTTTCATTACATAGTGCAGTAAGTACATTTTTTAAATAGGTGAAGCAATTTATCAAAAGTTACTTTTTATATATATTGAGGTAATACTATGCTTTTGCTCTTTGCTTTTTGGTCTTTATTAATTTAATAAATTACATTGATGCATGTTGTATGTTGGGTATCTTTGTATTTCTGAAATAAAAGTTATTTGATCATGAAATGTTACTTTTTAATATACTATTGTAATTTGCTGGCTAATAGTTGATTTATCTCTAAGTGATGTAAACTTATCATTTTCTTGAATTTTCCTTATATAGTTATTTTAATAAAATAGTAACTGAATGAAATGAGCTGAGACTTTTTCTTCAGTTTCTAGTAATGATTTTTAAATTGGCTAAATAATTACTTAAATGTCCCTATTGAATTAATTACGGTAATTTTACAAATAAATATTTAATGCTTCTGGATTTGATTTTATAACATGGTGAGGTAAATTTTTTCAGATAGCCAAGTTTTATATCTATCTGTTGATTCTCGCACCGGTGTTGAAATCATTTTGAAAACTGTTGTATGGATGCTATGTTTTAAATTTTCTTGCATATCTAAAGCATTTTAAATTGTCATAATTACAGCACAAAATTTAGTAGTGATAGACATATTTTTCTGCACAATTTTTTTTTGTCAAAATTATTTAGACATTCTTCCACTAACATGAAGCATACAGTGATAAGAATTGGGGGACCCGTTTTTACTAAAATTAAATAAAACTTAATCAAAAGGAATCTTTCTCAGTCTTTCTAACTGAAATTTTGTAATCATTTTTTTCCTTTTCCTTCTTTTGGTTGACCATATTGTCCTTTGAAATTCTCTTTTCTTGACTGTGTGACACCATAATCTCCTGGTTTTTTTTCTTCGATGACTTCCCAACTTCTACTAGGTCTCTCCTATAGATTAAATGTTTGCTTCCCCGCAAAATTAATATGCTGAAATCCTCAGCTCCGATATGATGGTATTAGGAGGTGGGGTCTTTGGGTGGTGATGAGGTCATGAGGGCAGAGCCCTCAGGAATGGCATTAATGTGCTGATAAAAGAGACCACAGAGAGCTCCTCATCTCTATTACCATGTGAGGACGCAGTGAGTAGGTGGCCATCTATGAACCAGAAAGTGGGCCTTGTCCAGACAACAAATCTACCAGTACTTTTATCTTGAACTCCAGACAACAAATCTACCAGCCTCTAGAACTGTGAGCAATAGATTTCTATTTTTTATAAACCACCAGGTTTATGGCGTTTTGTTGTAGAAGCCTGAACAGACTAAGGTAGCCTCTTCCTTGCCTTCTCTTTTCTACCTGCCTCTCCAATGGTATTGTCCTCTAAAGGGCACAGTGCTTGGCCCTTCTCACACTGCACTGTCTCCTTCAGTGACCCTATTTAGTCTCATACCATCAATGAATATAACTGTTGTTTAGAAACTTATATCACCAATTCGGAACACTCTTTTGATTTCCAAGTATCTGACTTCATATCCACCTATAAGTCTTATAGGAAACTGAAAGTCAGTTGAAAACTGATTTCATCATCTCCTTCTAAGCTTAGAACATCACCAACACAGAAATCCTCCTCCTTTTTCAAGGTAATATTAATATTGTTAATTCTGTCTTGAAATACATTTGATATGCGTACATTTTTCTGTCTACCTTTAATAACCTTGAACCTTCACTCTTCTTTTTTGCCTGGGCTATTGTAATACTCTACTCTTCTAGGAAGTTTTCCCTTATGCATGCTGGTCTTACTATTCTCCGCAAAGCCAGGGGAATATTTTGAGAATATAAATCTGATTGTTGTACTCTAATGCCCAAAACTCTGTTCTGTAATTTTGTGTGTACATTTTATGATATGTTCATTTTTTTCGTGAATGAGAATGTTGGTCATGATTTATTATTTGCCAATACACAGATTGCTTTTCCCTTGCCTTTGCTTATGGAATATTTATAAAATATTCTGATTTTTTAGACTCATAATTGTAGAAGAGATGAAGTATCTGCTCAAATCCCTAGGATCTAGCAATCATATATCCTATGAAGTTCTGCTGAAGTGAAAGAATTATCCATATTTTCCCTGCTTAATCCTCTGAAACTGTTTGTTAAGAGAATATATGAACAAAAAGATAAATATAATTACCAGCAAATCCTAATACTCCTACAAGCATTGGGTCTATTACTTTCCTTTAAAGTTTATACTTCTGAGTTTTGACTCTCAAATCAGTGTCCTCCTTAGTCCCCCCTACCATGAAAATTTGGTAGTGTTTTCTCTATGTGTGTTCACATGTGTGTTGTTGTTTTTTATTTTATTTTTTGTCTGTTCAGCTAATATCAATAGAGGAGATGGGCTGAGCAGCTTCCAGTTTTCTATCTGTGACAAAAAACTTAGTAATCAAACAGAAAACATCCAAATGGCATTAACAGGATGATAATAGAAAAATAATTTTAAATGTTTATTAAAATAAGAAAAAAGATTCTCATACTTATCTTCAAGTAAATACATATTTAAAATATACATACATGTGTATACATATATATATATATATATACACACACACATATATACATATAATTTTCCCACCTAATAGCCTGAAAAACATTTCAAAGTTTGATTCAATGCTCTCTTGGCCAAGATATATAAAAATATAACTTTTCAGACACTTTTGTGAACTTATAAATTCTTGTCAACCATCTGGAAGGGAAATGTGTTATGATATATCAGCATGTTAAATATACTTCTACTTTAACTCCAGAAATTCTACTTCTATTATTTATACTTAAGTTATGCTAATCCATGTATATAAACATACATGTACATGAATGGTTTCACAAAATTTCTAGTTATTAAATGGTGAAATAATCATATTTTGGAAGATGCACTGAGTAAAACACAGCTATTGTTTTATAGAAACTATCGAATCTTAAAATTCACCACCCTGAGTATATCAATGTCATATAAGCTGTCCATTAGGAATTGTCATAGAAGACTGTGTAATGCTATCATGCATGAAGTTATACATCCTTTCAAGAGTCTGGCCTTCCTCATCATAGCAGCTGTCAGATATCAGCGTTGCTATCAAACAGTTACTCACGTTAAAATTTTAAGAACTGTCAGAAACACTGGTCATCATGTAACCTTTTTCTATTATCTCTTTAACCAAGGCGTCATGGTGCCTTCAGCACTTTCGTTGCAAATAATATTGAGAAGCGATAAATATTATCTGGATTCAGTAAAATTCATGAAAATAGCATTATTATCTAACAAAAAAATCAATCATAAGGAATTTCAATGCAACCTCTAGCAGTAATGTTGACAAAAGTATCAAAACCGCTAAGGTGAACTTGAATAGAATCTAACCTCGAAAGTTCCCAACACAGGATTTTTGAAGATGGAGAGAGGAATTTGGGGGAATTTAATGAATCTTCTGTGTTGCTTTAGATCTGCGCTGCCAATGGAAGCCTGGTCGGGATTTATATTCTACAAACAGCAGCAATAGTCACAAATTTTGCTCACGTCTGAGAGGCAAGGTAGTGCTTAGCTGCACACATACTTCTAAGCATTACAAGGGCTCTGATAGCTTTCATCCCAACACTGGTTGAGATGGGAATCTTTTATTTACTCTGCATTTTTTGAAGTTGTCAAATTGTTCACTCATTGTCATTTAGCCTAAGGATAGAATGACTTACTAAGCTTTCCATCAATACATTCTTCTTGAAGTGACATGTGGCTAAATAAGAGGGTGTGTGTGTGTGTGTGTGTGTGTGTGTGTGTGTGTGTGTGTGTGTGTTTAGTGGGGTCTATAAAAGCAGACTGGGAATCAATTAAGGGCAAGATATTCATCTTATACAATATGATATGCACTAAGCCCATATCCAGCTGTACATGTGGTAGATTTTCAGTATTTCTTAATAAACAAATAGATAAATCCGAATTGTTTTTATATTGATTTTTATGATGATCTTTGTTCAATAAGATGTGAGATTCTTTCTCTCTCTATAATGTAGCCTCCCCTTACCCTTGAAAGATACATTCCAAAATCCCCCAGTAGATGCCTGAAACTACGGATACCAGCAAACCCTATATATACTATTTTTCTCCTATACATACATAACGTTTAATTTATAAATTAGCCACAGTAATAGATTAACAACTAATAATAAAATAGAAAAATGATAACAATATACTGTAATAAAAGTTATGTGAATGCTGTCTCTCTCTTTCAAAATATCTTATTGTAGTGCACTTGCCGATTTTCTCACCATGGTTAACTGTGGGTAACTGCAACTGCAGAAAGTGAAACCGCAGGTAAAGGTGGACCACTGCACACACATACATATGCATATATGTTGGTACTCATGTTTATGTTTTGTATGCATATGTATTTACATATAGATATATATGCGTGTGTGTATATATAGAAAGAGAGAAAGAAGAGTTGTATGTTTTGATATATTCATCCATTCATTTATTTAATAAGTTACCCAATGAGCATTTATTGCAAATCTCCTATGGACAGGGCACTGAAGTAGGTTATGAGAATATTACAATGATAAATAAACTTGATCTCTAACTTAAGATGCTCATCATTCATAAGCTTGTTCATTTGCTCTGTTCGCTGGGTACTTATGCTCACCTACTACTCTTGAGAACCAGTTCTTTTTAACTCCAGCATCTTACCATTTCACACTTTAGCTTCAAGTGAGAATGCTTGTTTCAAATGTGTTTGGTTACTAACCGATTTCTGGAAATGAGATTCTGCTCATTTCCAGACAACAGCATATATTTTTAAAAGTCTTTCAAACATAAGTCCTTAATGCACAAACATATATGTAATAATTTTATTATACAGTTATTGAAACATTCTACATATTTGTGAAATTGTTTGGAACACATATCAGCTAGCCTAGAAGGAAATAAATCTACAGAAAACAATATAACCACCAAGAAAGTGGCACAGGTTATAAAACGGAACATATGTCCTGTTTCAGAAAGATTTGTGTTCTCAGAAAAACTTGTTAGAAATATCTCAGAAGGACTTGGTTGAAATAAAGTTGTACTTCTTGAAAAGCATATGTATTAATGACTCACCATTTCTCCTGGAGAAGTTTCAATTCAAAATAGAAGCGACGATATATCTTTTACTCTGGATATAAAAGACTACAGTTTAGCATTCTAGAGAAAACACAGATTTACATAAATCTTTAAGTAGGTTATGAGAATAATACAATGACAAATAAACTTGATCTCTAACTTAAGATGCTTATCATTCATAAGCTCTTTCATTTGATCTGTTTGCTGGGTACTTAGACTCATCTACTACTCTTGAGAACCAGTTCTTTTTAATTACAGCATCTTACCATTTCACACTTTAGCTTCAAGTGAGAAAGAAACAAAATCCAAGGAACAACCAATTATCAATATTTTCCCTTATTATTTTGGTTCATCGGAATATATTTGTTTAAAATAGCATAAAAAGAGAATATACAGACATTGACAAATTTGGTAAAATATCACATACTTGGGGAGAAATTGATTACTAATAGGTGCTGGTTGACTTAAATAAAAAGTTAATATAAGTGATAGATTTTAAGCAACTTTTTTTAACTCAAGAAACATGGTGAAACAAATTCATCACATTTCTGACTATAATATTGATAAGGAAAATATGGTAACCTTGGAAACATGCAAACATGTAAACAATGTGCAGCTATTGCTATGAAATAATTTTGTGAAGTATACAAAGAGTGATTTAAGTTTATTGGTGATAATTACTGACCCTTTTTTGGATGTTGAAAATAAGAACAATTTATTATAAGCTAAATATAAACTTACAGTTATTGATATTTATGTAAGTTTATACGAGACACATATTTTAATATCCCTGCAAAAACCTTTCCAATAAATATCTCCTGATAGATTAGATAACAATATTAAGTGAAATATGATATGGCCATTGTAGCTTTTAACTTATATTTACATATTTAAAGCACTATTAGATGATATGGCTGGATTCAATTTTGGTATTGAAAATATATTGACCATATGGTTTTATTGCAAGGGTAATTAAAGATAATATATAATTTTCAAAATAATGCTTAATAAAAACTAATTTAATACCCAAATTATTTTTGGTATTTATCCTTATTATTATATTTGGTATTATAATTCAAAATTTTGATTGATTTCACACATAATCAACAGACATTTGACAAGTTATTGGAAGAATATTTTGCAATTAGTTCACCAAGATAGCTCTGCCAGCATGGTATGTGTCCAAAGCCAACATTCCATGGGGATTTTATCATTGCTCGTGGCGAAGCCACAGAAATGTTTATCTCGATTGAATTACTTCACCATTGCCTTCTGATGTAGAATTTTGGGGATACCAAAGTATTTGCTAATATGCACTATTTTACTGACGATGGCTTCAAAAGAAAATTCTGACCTTTACTATGGAACAAACTCATGTAGAGATAGGTTATCCTTTTTTCTAAATGGGAATTTTTCTTAGTTTCCTAACTTTTTACAAAGTATTGTTTATTTTATTGTGGGTTTTTATATGCGTATAAGAGAATATTTTTCCAACTTCAACCTGCAACTCAGAATGCTAACAATTGAAGACTTTTTAAAAGAGAATAAGGTATTTTCTCTCAAGTTCTGATGAAAAGATCACCTGATAAAATAGAATTCGGGGGAAATTTCTGAAAGATGTGCAGTTCTTACACTCTTCTCAGTCCCCTTGAATAAGCCTGACAGCTAGGAAACCCCAAATATTTTCCAGTGTAATATTTCACCTTTATAGAAAATTTATTCAGTATGTTGCATCTTAATATAATGGCATTGACTTTCATCAAAGAATATAATAATAACCATATGAAATAGAACATTACAAGCAGAGCCATATGAAATATTTCACCTTTTTTATTAAAGGAATGGTGTTGAATGGGCTGACCCTGGTAGTAATACTTAACAAATTAAATAATTACAGTATTTCTTTTAGACCTGGGTGCTTAGAAAAGTTTGACTTCTCCCAAAGAATAAGGATACTTTCTCCTTTCTGAAATTGCCACCATGTAATTGAACATATTGTAAAGTGTTTTTTTCTCTTTTGGCTTCAAAATTGGAAGCAAAATTTTTACCACTCAAATTTTTAAAGTCTGCTTGTTTGAGTTCCTCTCTCCAGTTTTCATCACTACTTATGTAGTCTTTTATCCTGCCTATTTTTATTTCTTTTCTGTGCAGCAATTATCCTGTTCTCTTTCAAAACAAGAAACCCAAAATAGCATTACAGAATTCTCATAAAGTGAAGAGTTTCAAAATCCCAAAGGATGATATTTTATTTACTATTTGATGGAAAATAACCTCTAACTTAAATCAGATCTGCAAAAATAAAGTTTATATTCTCTAGATTGAGTTCTTGTTGATCCCCCAGGAATCTCTAAAATTTTGTTATAATTGCTTGACTCTTGAAAATGTACACTTCACATCTATCCTTTCCCTGGCTCTAATTCCCAGCTCCTACTTCTTTTTTTTTTTTTTTTTTTTTTTTGCCTTTTAACTTTCCTAGGTATTATAAATTTCCTTAAACTCAATTTTGTATTTATGCTGCTTTGGGGCCTGTTGGTTTCATTCTTTTCATAGCTCCTGAAGGCATATTTTCTTTTTTTCCCCTTAGAAGCCATAGACTCCATTGCATCTAAAACCTATAGCATAAAAAAAATACTTGCCAGATATTTAACAATCTTTTTATGAATCAAACAGGTAAATGTCTCCAGTTTGAGGTTTCAATATGCCATTTCAATTAGGCTACAGTCATTACTAAACAGTTCTAACTTGAATCTCTGTACATTTGGACTAATTAGGTAGTTTTACCCTTGCTCTTCCCTTTGTTTGAAATGCACTTCTCACAGATTTTTCTGTCTTGTCTTCTTCCCATCATTGGGATCTTCATTGAAACTTAATTCCCTTTGACAGGTCTTTATCCACCCTCCGACCATATCTCAAATCAACTCTCTGAATGAGCAGCTCCTAAGCACTCTCTACCCTGTCTTTTATTTAATTTTCATAGTCATTTTCAGTATATTGTCTTCTTATATATTTGCATATTTACTTTCTATTTCTGTCACTTGACTGTAATTCCCATGAAGACAGGAATTCTATTTGTCTTCTCTAATTTCTAACACCTAGAAAATTACCTTTGGCACATAATTCGAGTTTAAGGCATTGAGTCATCTTTCCATTTTCAGTGTCGTTAGAATTTGATTTTTAATAAGGTATTAATCCAGAATAACAGTGTGTGCTTTCTTAAGTGAGAGGAGCCCACTGATTTCATTGATTCAAAAATGTATAGATATAAGCTCAATTCTTCTGGGAATTGTCACTCAATGGGAAGATTATTATTTAAATAATTTTCCTTCATCCCATCCATATTTCTGTGTATAAAATTATATAAGTAGAAGTAATACTTATTCTTAGGAAAGAAAAAAACCAAATGAATAAACAAAACCTAGTGTTCTCTCCTTACCCAAATACATTTAAAGACATTATGTGACATGCAAATATCTATTATTGTGCCTGTAAATATTCTACTGGTTAACTTTCTAGATTATTGAAAAATAAAGTTGACAAATTCCAAACGATGAATCAAAACTCTTGGTGGTCAACTTAGAACATTATGGGTTAGATAATAGTGGCAGATGTGGTTTTCTTTCCATCTGAATTTGATTGTTGGTTAAAATGCCTATTCTGTGGTTAGTGTAATGCCTGAAGAGATGGATAAAAAATGCTGACTAGAATTGATGTTAGGGATAAAGGACCAAAAAAGACTAAATGGTGAAAAAAGACCTGGCCACCATCCAGCGATGTGGCTTTAACATGTCCACAGGCTGTTTACCAACGATCTCTTCAGTAATAGAAAGACTCATATCTTCAGCACATAAAAACCATACAGGGGTATTAAAAACCATTATTATATTTACATAAAAGTTGTATAGTATTGTAGGAATAAAACGGTTCTCTATTTTTTGAGCCACAAATATGCCTGTAAATAGTAGCATTACGGGAAGTTTTCTGTTTCCAGTAAAAGTTATACATGGTAATGGAGTTTGGGATTTTTTTTTTTCCTTCCAAATATCAGTTTCTCCAAAACTTACCCTGTGTTTGATGAGTACCAACACTAGCTGTGATAAATTCCTCCCATTGTTGGTCTATGGGATACAAATTTGTAAATGTCTAGGCTTACCAGAGACACTTTTTACTAATCTACTTATCCTTTTGAAAGTTATTGAGGCAGTCGGAGAAGGTCAGAACTTTGTCAATAATTTCTTTCCAGTAAAGTTAAAGAGATATCATTTAAAATTATAAACCAGGGGTTATTAACAAAATTTCTAAAAGTTTCTGTTTTGTTAGCATTTCTAACTAATAATTTCAAGTCTAGAACAGCAATCTGAAGAGGATAAAAAGAGAATATGAAAAATGACTAATTTCCAGCATTCAGCACTAATTAATGTAGTTCATTTAAAAACAGGATTTTTCAATACTTTTGTTCTATCGGTCTTGGTACCTGGGAGCTGCAGGAGGAACACACAGAGCCTGGTCGGGTGCCTGCTACCTTCTCAATTTGCAGTTGCAAGGTTGCTGCTGCAGTTGTGATCACAAGGTGCTGCCAGCCAGCCCGTCTCACATTCGGCGACTGGTACTCACTCCTCTGCAATCGATTTAGCACACAGAATCTGTCAGGGGAGGAAAAAATTCACTGAGATTTCTTTTGTGGCCTAACATATGGAAAAATTTTTTGTGAATGTATTCTGAAGATTTGAAAAGAAAGTACAGTTTTGGATTTCTGTCCACACATGCATACATACGTATATATGTATGAGTATCTATGTATCATATTTTTATTATCATATCTAACTGCTATTTCTACTCTATACAATTACTTCTCTTTGTACACACGCCCTGTCTTGCCCAGAATCTTCTACTACTGATTCTGTTTCTACCTTCTTATAAGTCCATGGTGGGAAGGAGAAGGGTGGTTAGGTAGGCTCTGGACAAGGAAAGACCTCACTGGGAAGACGAGTGAGAGCCTGAAGGAAGAAAGGGACAGAGAGGTCACACAGAACCTGGGGTAAGAACATCCCGGGAAGGGAAAGCATCCAATGTATAAAGCCTGACATGAGTTAGGAATGTAAAACATAGCGAGCGCCAGAAAGGCCTGGCATCGGAGAGCTGGGGACTTGGAAGGGTTGGGTAGGGGATACACAATAAGCAGGGCCTTGCTTAGTCAATGGTTTGTACATAGAGAAATAGAGCAAACGTTCTTAAGTTCTGAGAGCCTGATAACATTCCAAATAGCTCAGCTCTCCACACCGCCATCTATCAAAGCCGAATGTATATAATTGTCACTCAGTAAACACTTATTTGGAAATGATATGAACGCAAATGCATGCATTGAAAGGCATAGAGCCCCTGTGAGTCATTTCTCCTGTAGCCGTAGCTGTGTAATTGTCACACGTGGATTATAATGTGTTACCAACTCCTCTCCTATCGAACTTTTGTACATGCACTATGTTTTAGCTTCTTGGGGCTGTTTCTTGGGACGGTAACAAAATATCCCCAAGTGGCTGGCTTAAACAACAGAAATTTGTTGTCTCACAGCTCTGGAGGCTAGCAGTCAGAAATTAAGATGCTGGCAGTGTTGGTTTCTTCAGATGGTTGTAAGGGAGAATCTGTTCCATGCTTCTCTCTTAGCCTCTGGTAGCCTCAGGTGTTCCTTGGCTTATGGATGGTTCTCCCTGTCTTCACATTTCTTCCCTGTGTACGCATCTGCCTCTGTGCCTAAATTTCTGATTTTTATAAAAATACGGTCATATTGGTTTAGGGCCCACTCTAATGACCTTATCTTAACTTGATCATCTGCAAATACCCTATGTCCACATAAAACCACGTTCACAGACACCAGGGATTAGGACTTCACCAACTTTTGGCGGGGGCCACAATTCAACCCATAACTACTCCAATTAATATGCTATCTCCGTATTTCTTCTGCACCAAAACTGTTCTGGGCAAGGTCACTGACGGTTCCACATTTCTGATTCTAGCAGCCAATTTTCAATTCTCTTGTTAAGTAATATTTGTGAAGCTTATCCCACCCCGTCCCTTGAAACACTTTCTTCACTTGGCTTCCATGTTAACACGCTCTCCTGGTTTTCCTACTATATCACTGCTCACCCTTTTTAGACACTTTGTTGATTTCTCCTCATTTCCCCAATATCTTAATGTAGAAAGAAACTAAGGCACAGATCTTGGTCCTCTTCTCCATCTGCGCTCATTGCCTTAGTAAAATTTTTTAAAGGCCTGGCCTTAAATACCGTCAATATGCAAACAATATCCACATTTATAGATCCAACTCAGCATTCTCTCCCATACAGTCACTTGTATATGCAAATACCTACTTGCCAACTTTGCTAGAATGTCTAAAAAAATTTTAAACTCAACATATAAAACATTTATTTTCCGGACTTCCTTTGAATACTTGTTCATCTCACTGCCTTTCTTGTCTAAGCCAATGATAACTACATCCTTCCATTTCGTACTTTAAAAAATATGAAGCCTTCTTCAGTTGGCACCTCCATTCTTTCACTCTCCAAAGCCAGTTTCATACCATATGCTGTTAGCTGCAGCTTCAAAGTATTACCAGAATCTGACCACTCTCCATCCGCACCGCTAGAGCTCTACACCAAGTCGCCATTATCTCTTGCCAGGATTACTACCATCATTCCCTAAAAGGCCAAGTGGATGCTATCCTTGCACTTATAATCTATTCTTGACAGTGCAACTTTTAAAATATAAGTCAAATCTTGTCATGCCCATGTTCAAATTCTGCGATATGTCGTTTTACACAATGAAAATGCCAAAATATGTAAAATGCTTCCAAGGCCCGATGTGATCTACACCTTTCTATTTTGACAACTTTATTTCCTGATTCTCTTCTCTTGCTCATGTTTTGTAACCACATTGTTCTTCTCAATGTTTTTAGTACAGTAAGTCCTCACTTAATGTCATCCATAGATTCTTGGAAACTGCGACTTTAAGCGAAATGACATACACGTCAGGTCCTCGAAAAACATAGTTTCATTCAACATCGTTTTGGAATAACATTTATGAGAAAAAATAAAATTGGTTTTGATATGTGTCATTTCACTTAAAGTTGCAGTGTCCAAGAACCTATCAGCAATGTTAAGTGAAGACTCACTCTACATACAAAAATGTGACTCCTTGGGGACTCTGGCATTGACTTTCAACTCTGCCTATAATACTTTTGCCCTACATATCTGCATCTACTTCATATACTTTTAAGTCTTGACTCAAATATCAATTTTCCAATAAAGCTAATTCTGATCTTCGTATTTAAAATGTTACCTTTTCTCCTCCTTCCTCTATCTTTTGTTTTCTGTTGTATATATTGACTATCATGTTTGTTCTCTTATGTGCTTTTTAAAAACCTCATATCTTCCCTCTCATGTAAGCTCCAAGAAAAAGGTCATCTTTTTGGTTTTACTGTATCCCAGTTGATTAAACAGTACCAGCACCAGGTAATTAACTCAATAGGTTGAATTAATTACCTGTTAATGGGTCTATAGAAAGTGATGGTTATATTACTTCGTAAGAACATAACTAATAGAGACATGTCCAGAGATAAAGAAAATTCAAATTTAAAAAATACAAAATCAAAAACGTGTTCATGTATCATGAGAGCATTCTTCACACCCAGATGAATTCTCTATTTGTTGCTTTTTCAAAGCTACATTTTATGTGTGTTACTGCTTCAGTTAGAAAATGATGTGTAGCAGCTGCCACAATAGTTAAAAACATTGAAGTGATAGACTAGCATTTTTCAATGACTTGCCATGTTTTTTTCTTTTCAGTTTAATTACTCTTCAAATAACAAATAATTGCTATTATGTGCTTTACGCATACACAGAAACTTATTTTAAATAATTTAACAAAATGTTATTTTTTTGAGGCATAAATGTTTAAGAAAAAAAGGAAGATTTCTGACCCTGTTTGTCTTTCTTTCAAAAAATTCTATCAGCAATCTATGTTTACTGAAAAAAAAGTAAGTCGAACATTTCCTTTTACTTGTTACTAGTGTTCATCTCCACATATGGACAAAATAGAAAAAAAAAAAAACCCTGCATCTCAGAGCATCAGTAATATTGCAGAGAAGATTAAGTACCAAAGGAGTTGCAGATAAAAGTTAAGGCAAAAGAAATGATAAAACTCAGACTTTAGCTGAAATATGTTAGAGGAAGAAAAAATTGGGACAATATGATTTTCAAATTATGAAGTCCCAGAAAAAGTTAGAGCACTCTAAGGAAAGAGAATAAACTACCACGGGCCAAATTCCCATTCTCCTAACTCTAGGGAAATACAGTGTGAATAGATTTGATGAGTAGGTATTCCCCTGGAGTTATGAAGGATGAGAATCTGGCCCTGTGTCTTTAATTCATACAAAATATATTTTTATAAGGGAAAGAGCGCAATGAGATGCTGTACCTGAGAGAGTTGGAAATTTGTATTGTATTAAAATAGGTTCAAGAAACTGCTCTATTCCAGTGTCCTGGCATCACAGAGGAGGACCCTTTCCTGAGGTAAAGCATATTTAAAGATCCTTTTGAGGTTTGCTTGATTTCTCCTCAGTTCCTAGAAAGCCAACTTTAGATAAAATGAGGGGCCGGAGTTATGGAAAATTTCTTTGGAAAAAAAACTTTGAGGCCCAAAGGTGTTATATTGCACATAGCAACCCTGACTATCATAATAAAAATGAGTACACAAAAGTATCACCAACAATTTTTCCCAAATTATCTAGGAAGCTGCTGGTTCTTCTCTCCTTCCATCCCCAATCCTTGAATTATATGACCAAATTCTTAATTCACTTGAAAAATTATCATCATCTGCTTCATTAATCAATAGCCGTATGTAATATTTTAATTTTGAAAACTATATTGCTCTATCCCATTATTATCAAGAAGCTTGCATTTTCTTAAAATGACACCAAAAATGTAAATCATTAAATGTTATGTAAATAAAATACTAATTTCAATAATTTTCTATTTTGTATGACATTATTTAAGAAATTTAAGTAAAAGTATTTATATAAAAACACATATGATTAAATGTAATATATAAAAATTAACTTTAGATCAAATTATAAAAACCCAAACTTACAAGGACATGTTTTTTCTTCTTTTACTAACTAGATTAGCAATATGAAACTAATTGATTTTTTTTTATTTTTCCAACTCGTTTTGGACTTCTTGAATTATATAATTAAAATTTATGTTTTTGGATATGTGCTTAATATAAATTAGGTATTGAAAAATATTTTTAGTAAAAATATCAAAATTTTAATTCCATGTAAAAAAACATACTCATGAATCAAATGCTAGATTTAACTATTTGTGAAATTACTACTCGTTGACTCTATGATATATTTTTAATGAACATTTTATAGTGTTTATCACTTTTCTTCATATAGTGCTTAGTTGGTATATCTAGTGTTTGGGAGCTACATATGCCGATTAGAAACACTAGGAATTAGAATACTTTATACTACTGGGCCAATTTATAAGGTGTTTTTGTTCTTATTGTTATCTGGTCTTTCTGGTAAAGATGAACAATTTGATTTTCTGTAGTGAGCTTGCAGGATTATTTTGATTCTTATTTCTGCTCCATTTAAAAATATTTAGAAACACTTGTATTTTTTAAAGATTCTTTTTAAAATCAATTTTGTAACCAATTTCTTACTTTTGGGGGGGACCATTTGGAGTTGTTATTTGTCTTTAAATTTTATTTATTTATTTATTTATTATTTATTTATTTATTCAAAATACTAAGGGGGTACACGTTTTTCTTACATTGCTCGAGTCACGGCTATAAGCGTGTCCATCACCTGAATAGCGTTCATTGCACCCGTTAGGTAGGTTTTTATCCTTCCCTTCTTCCCCGCCTCCATACTGCTTGATTTCCAATGACTTTTACTTCTCTCTGTGCACTTGTGTGCCCATCAGTTAGTTCCAATATATTCAGGAGTACATGTGGTGTTAGTTTTTCCATTCTTGTGATATTTTGCTTAGGATAATGGTCTCCAATTCCTTCCAAATTTGCTGCAAAAAGCATTAATTCATCCTTTTTATGGCTGAGTAATACTCCATTATAGATAGATAGATAGATAGATAGATAGATAGATAGATATCACATTTTTTTAATCCACTCATGAATTGATGGGCACTTGGGTTGATTCAACATCTTTGCAATTGCGAATTGTGTTGTAAGAAACATTCGAGTGCAGATGTCTTTTTTATAAAATGACTTCTTTTCGTTTGGGTAAATACTGGGTAGTGGGATTGCAGGACCAAATGATAGGTCTACTTTTAGTTCTTTGAGGAAACTCCATATTGTTTTCCATAGAGGTTGTACTAATTTGCAGTCCCACCAACAGTGCATAAGTGTTGCTTTCTCTCTGCATCCACACCAGCATCTATAGGTTTGGACTTTTTAATAAAAGCCACTCTAACTGGGGAAAGCTTATTTCTCATTGTGATTTTAATTTGCATTTCCCTGAAGATTAGTGACATTGAGCATTTTTTCATATGTTTATTGGCCATTTTAAAAGTTTGTGTTCATATCTATTGCCCAGTTTTTAAATGGGATTGTTTGTTTTTTCTTGCTGATTTGCTTGAGTTTTGTAGATTCTGGATATTAGCCCTTTATCGACATATAGTTTGCGAATATTTTCTCCCATTCTGTAGGTTGTCTATTTACTCTGTTGATTATTTCTTTTGCTATGCAGAAACAGTTTAGTTTAATTAAGCTCCATTTATTTATTTTTGTCGTTGTCGTATTTGCTTTTGAGGTCTTACTCATAAATTCTTTGCCTAAGGAAATGTTCAGAAGAGTTTTTACTACATTTTCTTCCAGAATTTTTATAGTTTCAGGACTTACATTTCAGTCTTTAATACATCTTGAGTTAATTTTTATATATGGTGGGATATAGGGATCCAGTTTCATTCTTCTGCATGTGGCTATCCAGTTTTCCCGACACCACTTATTGAACATGAGGGCCTTTCCCCAGTGTATGTTTTTGTCTGCTTTGTCAAAAATCAGTTGGTGATAGTTAAATTATTTTATTGCTGGGTTCTCTATTCTGTTCCATTGGTCTATGTGTCTACCTTATACACATACCATTCTGTTTTGGTTACTAGAGACTTGTGTATAACTCGAAGTCAGGTAATGCAATGCCTCCAGATTTGTTCTTTTTGCTTAGGATTGCTTTAGCTATTCAGGCTCTTTTTCAGCAGTCATATTAAATTACTGGCTTGTTGGAAGTCATAGTTTACATAAATATCTTCATATATGTCAAATATTACAATATGAATTAAATTAGAATTGAGTAGAGCCTTAAGGAATCTGGTGGTATTTCTACTAGATAGATAGATATATTTCATGTGTGTGTATGCATACATATTACACATACACACACATACATACACACATATACATATATAGGGCTAAAGATATAGATATAGATATTAATAGCATTAATAACATTTTTGGCCTTTTCCTTCTTTCCTTTGCATTAATATATCTTTGGAAATACTGTTTGTTGAAGAACTATTGTTTCCTATATTGAGGGGCATGCTAAGTTTTCTGGCCAAACTTGTAAGGATCATTGAGAACAGACATGAGTAGGAGAACAAAAGCCTGCCGGTGGACAGTGAAGGAACCACAGGGGAATTAGTGGGATAATTATTTTCCCATCACCAGAGGTCTGATTCTTTATGAAAAAATGAAGTATTTTTTCATAGGTGTTAGACATTCTCTTGATCATAATAACACCTGAATCTTTTATTAATGAGAGGATTCAAAATATAAATATGACATATTTAAAAAGGTAGAACACAATCTAATCAAGTACTGCACAAATCCAACATTATTGGTCTTTGGATTGATCTTAATTGGTAATTAGTAATTAAATAAAGGTGAAGAAAATGCCTTGCAGGTAATTAAAGCTCTGTGAAGGGAAAAAAGAGTATCTAGAGTTTACAGGGTAAAAAAAAGGTAATTTATTTTTAGTAGTATCCATTTAACAATAGTCATAACACCTACCAGAAAGAAGACTGACTATATTCCTCTAATAAGTGTATTTAAATGGGTATGAATGATAATCAAGTATGTCTATAGTGAATAATTTCAATTCGCTTAGTGTAGCTGGTCTGGTAAGATAAACAATGTGTAATAGGTTTTAATTCAGTGAAAACCTTAAAGAATCAATATTTATTTTCTAATAAGATCAAATAATGAATTACATACAATAGATTTGATATTCAAAGGACAAAAGTAAAGGGTATATATTGAAAAAATTGTAATATGCTTTTCACAACATTATATTTAAAAAGAGTATTTACTAAATTCCTTAGACACACTGAGCTATTATGTATGAATAATTGGTTATAGGAGAAAAGACTGAAAAGCATTAAAAATAGGATAGTCTATGAATTCTAAAATATTCATTCTCTTACTAATTTTAACTTTATTAAATACATGGATTTATTAACCTAAACTCTAAAATCGTACAACTGTTCATTATGATATATTTGTATGTAGTATTCCAAAGCATGTTTTCACATCCTTTTATATAATAGGCAGTTTGCGTACTCATTTATTGTACAAAAGGTGGTATTGGGTCTGGCATAAGGTGTCACTTTCAAAATTTATATTTTCAAACAATTGGCAAGATTCTTATTAAATAGAATCCACTGCTCTGAAGAGCCCACCTTTTGAGTAATATATCATGATGGTGCCTTTGCACCAAAGATCTATTACTTGAACACTGCAGCAGTGTGACAGTTCTAATGATGTATGGGATAATCCATCATGAATGTTAAATTTTGTTGTATGCCTCAAAGAGTTCTACACTTGCTGAAGAAGTATGAGACTTAGAAAATAAAGTAGGTTCAGCGCCGTTGAAAGAATTTGTCAGTCATTAAGAAGTCTATAGTGCATTTATTTCCCTGACTAGAAAGCTAAAATAGGAATAATGAAAACTCTGTTATGTGAAGCAAATGAGGCAGAGTCATTTTTCCCCCCAAGTACTGTATAAACAACGTGAGGATTGAAGTATTTCTACTGAGTAAAAGAAACTTTGGTCAATGCACGACACTTTTAGCATCTGCTTTTATGCAGAGTATTCTAAATGCTAGTATTTGAAGAAAAAAAGATATAAAAAACATAGTTCCTGTGAGGAACATTCACTGGAATTAAGAAAATTGAATTTAATTCAGTTGAATTTAATTTGATTTAAATTATAGGCATAAACCACGTGCGAAAAATCCTATTTTCAGAATTAATCCCTAAATTATCCTTTCTTATATTTTGCAGTCAAAATAAGAGCCTATGCTTAAACAGGACCAGGAAGTCAATAATGATTTTTGCTTAATGTGTAGCTATAGGAAAATGTTTGAAAATACTAACTCTTGAAATAACTTTATGCCATATACATGAATGACCTTTAGTGGATAAGCTATTGTGCTCCAGAAATTTCATTCTCAGGAAAGCTGATGTGCTGAAAAACCCCCAGTGAAATAGTGAGCACACATTATATTTCTGTGGATCTCCTACTTTTGTATAGGACAATACAAATTTAGATTACATATACAAGATTATATTAAATTTAGATATATCCATAAAATCAGGCCAAAAGGAAAAGAGTATTAAACAATAAAATTAGGAGTACATTTGTCCCTCACTATCTATGGAATATTGGTTCCAGGATCCCCCATGGATACCAAAATCCACAGATGCCCAAATCACTTATATAATGTGGCACGGTATTTGCATATAACCTGTACACATTCTCTTGTATACTTTAAATTATGTCTAGATCACTTAAAATACCTAATGCAATACAAATGTTATATGAATAATTTTTACTGTATTGTTTTTATCTTTATTATTTTTATTGTCGTATAGTTATTTTTTTATTTTTTTTTCCAAATTTTTTTTTATCAGCAGTTGGTTGAATCCACAGATGTGGAACACACAAATATGGAGGGCTAACTGTATATTATGTTACTAAGAAGAACGTGATCATATCACTTTTCTGCCTAAATTTCTTCAAAATTTCCCAAAAGCTCTGAGAATAAAACTCTCTTAGCACAGCTAGCAAGACTACACATGATCTTCCTTCCTGTCTACCAGCCCATCCCTGTCTCACACCTCTGCTCCTGATGGGCTCCACCTGAGCACGTTGGCCTTCTTTTAGTCTCCCTTGTATGTGATATGTTTCTTATCTCTTGCTACTTTCATATTTTTTATTTCAAAATATTAACAGGGTACAAATGTTTTATTACATGCATACCTTGTATAATGTTTAAGTCAAAACTTTTAATACGCCCATCACCAGAATAATATTCATTTTACTTGACAGGTGAGTTTTTATTCCTCATCCCCTTCCATTCTCCCCACTTCTTGGTTTCCAGTGACCTTTATATTTCTTTGTGCCTGTGTGCACCCATTGTTTAGCTCCTAATTATGCAAGGCATGAAACCAAAATGGTTTCTTGTCTCTGATTTTTTTTTTTTTATAGCTAGACTATTATGTGTCTTGGTGAATTCCTCTTTGGGTTGAATTTGATTGGAGATTTTCGTGCTTCCTATACTGGATGTTGGCATCATTTCCCAGATTTAGGAAGGTTTCAGCCATTATTGATTTAAATATCATTTCTAGTCTTCTTTCTTTCTCGTTTTCTGAAGTGATTAACCAAAAATTAGGTTTTTGATGATGTACCATAATCTAAAAGGCTTTCTTCATTCATTTTTGTTTTTTTTTTTCTTTTTGCTCCTCTGACTGAATTATTATAAATGTTCTGTCTTTGAGCTTAGTGATTCTTTCTTCTGTTTGAATGAACCTGCTATTGATGCTTTCTATTGCATTTTTCAATCATTGTGTTCTTCTCTAGAACTTCTTTTTGAGTTTTTGTTTTATTTTTCCTACTTCTTTGTTAAACCTCACTTTGTGTATTGTTTTCCAAATTTCATTTAAGTTTTAATCCTTATGTTCTTATAGCTCATTGAACTTCTTTAAGAGAATTATTCTGCATTCTTTGTCTGTCATTTCGTAGATCTCCATTTCTTCGGCATCCATCACTGAAGCTTTGTTAGTTTCTTTTGACAGTGTCATGATATCCTGATACTTTAAAATCCTTGTCTCCTTGTGTCAGTGTCTGCATATTTGAGGAGACAGCCATCTCTTCTGGCATTTTCAGGTATTCTTTGGCAGGGATAGATCTTCTATATTTAGTCTAGCCTGTGATTCTGGGTGGGCCAGCTGGTAATGGCCCTGGGCAAGTAGAGCTTTGTTTTGTTTGTCTAAATAGCTGGGCCACTGCCTTTGCTCTGTTTCAGATGAAACTGCTAGCTGGGTTCCACTCCCAAGCAAAGCTATGAGCTGAAATTTGCAATCATGTAGAGATGTTGGCTGGCCACTGCAATCACCTCTGACAGGGCCAAGCCACAGGGTGTATTTTCTGGCCAGAGTATAATGTTATTTGATATCTGCAGTTGGACAGGGTTGTAGGCTGGGCCTCAAGGTTAGGTGGAGTTGCTGCTCAGATAGATGGGACAAGCTGCAATGCCCAGTAGAAATTCATAATTGAGGTTTGATCTCTGCTAGGTGGGGCCTTGTGGTAGGCTTTGAGACTGAGCCAAGCACTGTTTAAATTCCAGGTTGTGGCAGAACTAGCCCCTGTTCTTCACTGAAATGTGCTTGGTAGCAATCTTCTTCCCTGCGTGGGATCTTGAGGTAGGTTTTGAGGCTATGCCAAGCACTCTTTTAACTCCCAGGTATGTCAGAACTAACCCCTGCTCTTTGCCAAGTTGTGCTGTGGCAAACATTTTCTCTGGAAAGGGCCTTGGGCTAAGTCTGAGGATGGGGCCGAGAGGCTGGCAGTCTAGGAATTTAAGCCAGGTTAAACTTTCTGCTACTTCTGGGAGTGATCGGCTTGACTTTGTGAGTGGGCTGTGCTGTCAGTGATTACCTTTGATCAGGCACCACTACAAGCAGGTACACTGAGCTACCACCAAGATCTATGATGCTGGTGGCTGAGAGCTCTGCCTCCTTGATTTGTTACTACCTGACCCCAGGTGGTCTAGGCTTGCCATTAATCCCTGTGTTCCCCATGAAATGAGACAGGAGCAAGTTTCCTAGGAAGAATCTCAGAATGCTAGGAAAGTTGGATGTCTTCTTCTGGTTCTCATTTCCTACTGTAGAACCTGTGAGCCCTGGGGAATCCTCTCTTTGTAGCCCTGTGCCAACTTTGGGGAGGGAGTGGGACACTGTGTTCAGTAAGACCATTTCTCTTACCCTCTCTTGCAGCCTTTATTTGGTCCATGCAGGCATCTCAGGCTTATTCCCAGGTTTTCGGGTTTTCACAGAGATGTTCTCATCTGTTGGCAACTGATAGTTGAACTTTCTGTGGGCAGTAATGAAACTTGGGACCTCCTATTCTGACATCTTATTCCAAAAGCTTATTTCTTTGTCTAAAGATAACATGTAGGGTTTTAATTTCCTTTTTTCCCCCCTCCCTCCCTTCTTTCCTGCCATTTTTCCTCTTTTAGGGTGTTAAAAAAATGCTGATATACACAACGTAGTATATTTTCCTTTGCATACATATGTATGGCTGGATAACATAGGATGTACGAGCGTCTTCAACTTTCCTAGAAATTGTCATATTACTGTCTAAAGTGGTTGGACTAGTTTGCAATTCCCTTAGTAGAATAAAAGGGGTGTTTTTTCTCTACATCTTCATTAACATTTAGCATGAAAAGTAGCTAAAAATCTATTTTTAGTCACACTCTCCTGATTCTAGAAAATTTGACCTCATTTCGAATGTTATTATAATCATCTATAAATTGCTGAATTAACTATTTTGCTTATTTATTAGGTTGACTTTTTGCTTACTAGTAATTAGGCTTAAAAATATTATGCATACAAACTCTTGTAAATTTCTCTGAGTGAGATTATATTTTAGCTTTCTGGTGTCATTTTATGAAGGTAAATTGTTGTTAATTACTATCTTATCAAATTTATCAATATTTTTCTTTAAAGTTTGTGTTTCTTATGCCTCATTTGAGAAATACCTCATTTTATAAAGGTAATCTCTTGTATTTTCTTCCTAAATTTAAAATTAGTCTTTAAAATTAGGCTTTTAATATATATGGATCCACATTTTCCCCATAGGGATAATCAATTTTTCCAGGGCATGGGATGTATTGTCCATCTTTTCACACCGATCTGCAATGTTTATTCTATTATACTTCGCTTCCTTATAAACATAGTTCCATTTCTGGATTCTCTATGCGTTTCTATTGCTCTGATCACTTCTTCATTGGGTAATACCCTATTTATATGGTAGGACAAGTTCCTTCAACTCACTCCTTCTCTTTTTCAAGATTAACATTGCTTTCTTTGCACTTTTGCTTTTCCATATAAAGTATAGGAGCAGCTTGTCAAACCTTATTAAAAATAATAATATAGTTTTTATTTGAGTTGCAAAAACTTAAGTAATACCTAATAATCTTTCACATGTAATTTATTATAATTCCTCCATTTATAAATATTCTATAACTTCTCTGCAAATATTATATTATCTTACTGAAATATACCTCTGCTTTATTGAATTTAACTAGAATTGCAGTTTTACATTTGTCTCTGGGATTAATTGCCCATGTCTTTTCTTCCATTAATTATAATAGCAATAATAATAATAATAACATGATAATAAAAAAACATAAGCAGGCCGGGCGCAGTGGCTCATGCCTGTAATCCTAGCACACTGGGAGGCCGAGGCAGGTGGATCACTCAAAGTCAGGAGTTCAAGATCAGCTTGAGCAAGAGTGAGACCCCGTCTCTACTAAAAAAATAGAAAGAAGTGATCTGGACAACTAAAAATATATATATACAAAAATTAGCCAGGCATGGTGGCGCATACCTGTAATCCCAGCTACTCGGGAGGCTGAGGCAGTAGGATCGCTTGAGCCCAGGAGTTTGAGGTTGCTGTGAGCTAGGCTGATGCCATGGCACTCTAGCCAGGGCAACAGAGCAAGACTCTGTCTCAAAAAAAAAAAAAAAAAAAAAAAAACATAAGCGCTCGTCAACAAACACAAAGACACAAACTAAGTTAAATTTCAAAGTAAAGCAGTCTACTATAGTGACTTACGTCACTGCTTTAGTAGTCAGATTACCCAGCGTAGACTTACACCTTTCAAAGATGATCTAGGAACCACAGATGTTAAATAGTGTAATTGGTTTGTTCCTACATTTTTATTTAAGTGTATATCAGTGTATAAAAGAAGTCAAATGTGAAAAGGAATCATGCCTCATTAAAACTTTGTGCTGATTTCATTCCTGAGAGTTAGATCTCTACTATTTATCTCTCTGTCTAATATCTTCATGTAGAATATGAAAGTGACATTAATTTGGTGAAACATGTGAGCATGCTCCAAAGGAAGTTTTTGTCCAAGCAATGGAAACCACAGTTTGAATATCCTTTATTCTGTGGAGCAGCTGTTAAGTTTGCTTACTGTAATTAGCTGTTAAAAGAACCTAAATGATAATGAGAAGACTGTAGGAACCTTCACAGTTAAATTTCCAGACTAATATTTTTCACTTTTCCTCATTTTGAAGATTTTGCTTTCCTTAAATTCTGTGTCTTTATCTTCTGATCTAATCAGATCTTATCTCTCTGAAAAGCAGAACAAAGACCGATGTCTAGAAATGACCATTTATATTTTCCCAGACTATCTTTGTCAAGGAAAATATAATTTTCCCACTAGCTATTTTTTCATATTTGTCTCCACAGAAGAACATTTAAAAAGTGGCGCCAACTTCCATGGCCACAAATGTTGTGCTCACTAGTAATTTCTGTCTGGACAATTTTGACTTAAATGACAAAATGAATATTAAAGAAATTTAAAGAACGACATTAATATACAATGAAATGCAATAAAGATGGAGATATTTTTAAGATGCAAAAACTCACATAGAGCTGCCAAACGTACTTACACTAAAAACAAGTGAGAAAAATGTAGACTGCCTCCTGAGCTTTCAAAAACCATCAGACACTCAATGCGTAGTAATGACTGAACATATTCACTGTACTTAAAGCCTATATAAAAAGAAGTGTCTAGAGAAATTTGAATTAAAGAAGATTCTGTGAAATTTGCCTGAGTACAGAATGCACATCTATTTTGAATTTTCTTGCCTTTATTTAAGACAAGTGGCAGATAATTTCACAGCTGTCAGTTAATGCACATAATGAATGCCTTATAAAAGGATGAAAGCATGAAGTTGTATTCATGTTCCCCAAGTATGTAAAATAAATTCAAAAGGATGTCAAGATCTGGTATGAAATGAAAAACGCAAGAACACTTTGGTTTAGCAGTGGATGGGGGTGGGGTGAGTTGGAGGTGGGGGTGAATATTCACCTCTTGTCTCCCTATAAATTAAATCCATAGGAGAGAAGGCAAAGCTCTAGCTGCTTGAAAGCACATAGGTTTTTGCATCAGTTTCTCAGGACTTTATTATATATTAATAACACTTTTATTTGACATGGGGGCAACTTTAATTAATTGCTTTGAAACACTTTGTCCCTTAAATTTAATTCTAAATTCCGGGATTCTTTAGCTTTTAGAACCTGCAGACATTTTTTATCTGGACAAGATGGATAAGGACATTCTCCCACTGGGGAAAAGAAGATATAACGATATTAATCAAAAAGAACTGCACAGTGTTAACATTGAGTAGGTTTAAAAAGCATAAATCTCATCCGTCTAATCTCTTATAATGGCTTTCCATGAAATTGCACCAGAATCACTTCTTGATTTCTGAAAATGAAATGCTTAGATCTTATTCTTTAACAGTATTGTGGTAATTAGTGTGTTCATTTTAAAAAAGTGAGTCAATAAATAGAACATATGATATCTGTGATCTTACTTCAATTTACTTAAAGCAACGACATAAAATTTATATATTTTGGACAAAGAATGTAATCACACACTTAAAACACAGGATTATATTCTATTTGAAGATAGAATGATATCTCTCTTTCTTATTCATTTTGTTTGCTTCTTTGGACTTCTCTGAAAATCAACATGGCTTTGCAGTCTTAAACTTCACACTTAGCCTGGTGTTATAATCCAGCCTTATGAGGAAAGGACAATAACATCAATCCATTAAATTGTTTTAGAGTTTCAATTGATCCTGCCAAATATTTTTTAAAAAAGAAGTCATTCTAAATTTAAACTTTTTCAGAAAATAGAGTGATACATTTCCTATTACATTTTTGAAGGCCAGCTCACTCTCATAACAAAACCAAACAACCATATTTTTTGTCAGGACTTTATTATTTATAGCAATAGAAGTATCCGAATATACTGATATATTTATGTCGGTCCTGTAAGTCCCAGTTCCACAAGGAGATACAAAGAGGGCCAGGTGACACCAGGCCTTTGCTTCAGAGGTAGAGACTAGACCTTCTAAGAACATAAGCTAAGTAGTTTCTCTTTGCTTTCCAGAAAGGCACTATCTCTTATCTTCCAAGACTATTTGCTTTACAAACACCATTGAAAAGTTAAAATGGAGCAACGGAAGTTCATTTATCTGCTTTCAAAACAAGCAGAAATGTGACAGACAGGTGGAGAAATTTCTTTCAAAAACATTGATATTTGTTATAAAGCACAGTGAATAAAATACTCTGATATTGCCTAAAGAATAGCCAAATAAATCAAGGAACCGCACCCCCAGTTATAATCTTTGTTTCCAAAATATTTACATTTGGTACTCCTAATTCACCACTTATTAAAGGCAAATATTCTGTTATTTTCAAGGACCCAGGATAAGCCATGATCTCTCACTCAAGAATAAATTTCTCAGAGACTTGAGAATATGACACAAAGGCACACAGAGAAGATGGCAGCAGGTCAGGGGCGGTGTCTTTGGAGCTCACCCAAAATAGGAGTGCCCTTCAAACAAATACAAGGGGAGTAGAATCAAGAGATGATGAGCAACCGATAGAGGTGATGATCCCTAAACCTGTACTTTAGGAAGGAAACAAGCACACGTTTATTTCATGTGGCTTGAAGAAGATAGAAATTTTTTGCCTTGGGGCCCAAGTATAGTCCTGTTGAGGTTTTGCAACAGATACCATTATCATCTTATTGTAGGCATCTTATGGGTTGATTTGACAAACTTAGCACAACACGGATGTGATGATTAATTTTAGATGTTAACTTGACTGGATTAAGGAATACCTAGAGAATTAGTAAAGCGTTACTTTTGGGTGTGTCTGTGAAGGTGTTTCCAGAGACTGGCATGTGAATCTGAGTGGACTCACGTGTGGGCAGGCAACATCTAATAAGCTGGGGACCTTAGATAAAACAAATATGTCTATTTTGTCACGCTGTATGCTTAGTTTGAGATAAACTCCTTCTGTTCTTTTAATTGTACAAAGTTACCCATTTTTTAAGCTCAGCTCAGCTTTTACATTGCCCACAAATTCAAAATTTATTGTTCTAATTTATACTAATGTTCAAACATTGTGAGCTAATAGGTATTGCTATGCTATTGAAGAAATCAATTATTTTCTAGTATTTTGACATCATTTGTTTTATATCTCTAACAAAAATATAGATCTTCTAAGTTTTAGAAAGATTACATTATGCCTCTCTTTTATTTTCCCCAATAAGTTAGTACTGCAGTAACTCATAGTAAAACGGACACAATAATAATTTTATTGGGTCAGGTTACATGATATATTAACACATAATACTAAGCGAATTCTTGACACGTAAGTATATGTTAAATATTAGCTAACAATGGTTAATTAATTTGTGTTCTTGGCTTGATTTTGCTAAAACTACTCAGAATGTTTCTCAAAATTTGATCATTTTGAAGATTTAATTTCATATATAACTAATCAAAAGTGGATTTTTACAAGAATGAATGTGAAGTATTTCTTCTATGCAAAGTAAAGTAATTTTGACTGAGAGCGATACAAGGCAAAAGGTGAAATAAGTCTTCATTAAACGATGTACATTTATGCATATACCAATGTTTGGCTGACTTGATCCTTTAGTGCATTCAGTTATATCATTTTAACTGGGAATATGTGACATAGTTGTTAAAAGTGTTTTAAGATCAAATGTGGAAAAGCATCAGGAATCCTAAACATGGCCTTAAAAATGCTAACCAAATTATCTCCGTATGATTATATGGATATTCTAACTCTGAAGAGTCCATGACTTCTGAGCTATGATGGTGGTGGTGGTGGTCTGCGTATGTGTTTGTGGGTCTGTTTGTGATATTACTGAACTTGTCTCTCCTTCCTCATCTAACAGGAGGAAAAAGAAAACATTCATGGATACCTTCCCACACCGATTTGTTGCCAGTTGAACCTATATATTATGGGTCACAATACCTGGCTAACGAGTTACAAGCTCATAAATTTCATTGAAAAAATTTTATGTTTCTATAAATAAAATAAATACAATAATTCTATATCGTTTCACCTTTCTTAAGCCATCAGTAGCGATTTATTTGTCTATAATGAATCATACAGTCAAATAGGACGAGATGAAGAGAATCTTGTTACTTCTAGGTACCCTGCTCTGTTTCTGTGATTTGGATCCGATTTGAATATTTAACTTCCTTTTGGAAAAATCATTAGTAAATTACCAGAAGCCTTTTTAATTGTGCTAAGGATAACAAAATAATGATGACTATTTAGAGAAAGAACTAGATGAATGAATGAAATATAAATAATCTGGTCAAAATAACGTTGTGGTCCTGTACCATGTTACCTTCCTATAAAGCATCTGGTACCATTTGATGTGTAAGAAACAGTTCACCAGATGAACTGGGCCTGTTTTAGTTATGAGATTGTTATGTTCTCATGGAACCCTTTTTATGGAAAATGATATCATTGATTTAATAATAAGGACACTGTTGGAGAAGATGTAACAATATGCTATTTCCTCTCTAACAAACAACAAACGGGATTTCCAAGGCAAAATTGCTAGAGTTGATGCTTTCCATCTGGTGGAAGGTCAAGGAAAATAGCAACAATGTAATGTTACCAAATAGCTCAATTTTGTGAGATGCATCCAGGTTTAGACGAGAAAGCTTTCTCTAAATGTCTTGCTACAGAGGCTGGGGAAAAGCCTAGATTTTTATAATTATTTCAAACCTTCCTTAAACTTTCTGCAAAAAAATTCTAAGTGGTATTTAAGGCAAGATTGTCTTTATCACTGATATCTTTATAAAAATAATTGAGATTTTTCTTATTATATGGAGTCATATTTTGGTCCCCATTTTTTCCTTTATTATTTGTGGAGATAACCGATAGCATTAAGTTTTACATGTATTGTACCTGTTTTGTCCTTATAATTGGACATGTGCAATTTTTAATTATTCCAGTGAAATAATTTAGAAGTATATTAAATATAAAGGTTCTGTAACCATTCTGACTGAGGTCAAATCCTAGCTGAGCCACTTACTTGCTGTGTCACGTTGGACTAGAGACTCAATATTTCTGTGCTTCAGTTTCCTCATCCTACTCCACTGAATGGCTATGATAATTAAATACTTTAGTTCACATGTAACATTTAGCCACTGACTAATACATGTATATTTGTACTTGAAAGTTAAAAGTATAGACACTTTTGGAATTATTAAAATTATTTCATCACAATTCCAATTGGTAACATAAAGTTTTTGTTGTTTATTTTCTGGAGATGTAATTATCCCATTACCACGGAGAAGTACACCAGATAGATCATAGAGTTCTTTTGTATCTTAAAGTATTTCTTCTTGATTTTTATTTATTTGGAAGTTTTGAAGTTACAGACCCTTAAATTATTAAATGCAGAATCTAAGTAATAAGGTAGAATTCAAGATCTTCTGATTCCAGCGCTTCGAGTAATAATTGAATTAATATCTATTATTTTGATCTCAGGTTCTTAGGTACATAATCCTTCCAGTGTTGCAAATATCCTTTAAGGAAATTATGAGGGACTAAATGTAATTTTTTTTAAAAAATGAAGTACACAGGACTAAATGAAATTCCCAGCATTCACTTGGAATGGTATGGCCTGTCTAGAGTAGGACAAAGAGCTTTCCCTCACCGTAAACTTCTTCAATGCTACACATTGTAGTTTTTAGGTTGACTGACTGGTCAACTGAAATCCCTGGAACGTTTGTGCATGAACTGATGTGATTTCAAGATCACACCTGCATTCAAGATCACAAATGCATTCGACTGATGCATTTGCTTTTTGAAACCATTGCAGATATGCATAGTTATTTCTATTAATTTTTATCTCTTAAGTTCTGTCAATTTTTTCCTCCTGAAAATATTATTTTGACCTGAATCATGCTATTTTAAATGTGATATATACTGAGCACTCATTAATTCACAGGCACAATGCTAAGCATTTATTTCATTAAGTCCTCCCAACAACGAAATACAAAATATATTATTACTATTTTCATTTTATATCTAATTAAATGGTCTCAGATTTTTGTCACCTGAAAATTTAGTAACCCTATGTTAACTCATCTTCTAAGCCAAGGATTTTTTAAAAACTTAACAAGTTAAGAACAATCACTAAGTTGCTTATTATTCTACCAAAGATGGTCCTCTTATTTTAAATTCAAATAGATTTGATTTAAACCGCTTTCTTGATAGAGCTACCTACATATGTCATGGATATTGCAAGCTTATGTGTCCAACCATTTACTTGTCAATTTCTTCACTGCCTTTCAAATTACTCCCAGTTTCTTCAGCCATGAAACTTGGAATCGAATCCTGCCTTTCTACTGCCTGCATAAATTCTAACTCTGTTCATTTCTTGCTATCACCAATGTTATTATTCTAATGCGAGTGAGTAATTCCCATATCCTCTCTTCCTGCCTGCCAAATCTATACTGAAGACTGCATCTGGAAGGATCATTTAAAAAGAAAAATCCCTGAATATAACTCCCCTTGTTAATACATCTCAAAGTTTTCTTACTGTAGTAGAATTAAAGTTATTCTTTAAGATGGCCTTTAAAATCCTTTATAACCTGCCTCTCTTTTGGCTTTGTATGTAGAAAGCCAATAGAATTATGTAAATAGAATAGAATTATGTAAATTTTACAAATAGTGTTCAGTATTCAAGTATGACTATTCTCTCCTCCTCTTTCTCTTCTATTTATTCTTTCTCCACTTCTTTATGTGCCAGGCATGGAGCTAGACAGAGAGCACCCATCGATGAATAAAGCAAACACAGATCTTGTGATGCTTACACTCTAATTTGAGAAGATAGAAAACAAGCAAATATACAAATAAAAATATTTATTTACCAAATCTTCTTCTACTGCCTTTTCTGACTGAGGTGTACTGATATTTTAATGTGAGAGCTTAAACAGAAGCTTGACCTGACCCTGCAAATCGTTATTCCCATATCTTATGTTGGAACAACATCTCACATATTCCATTTTTAATCATGTCATATCTGTCCTGTTTAAGGTATGCCATCTCTAATAACCTGGAATCTCTAAAAAGGTGGGACCCATAACTAATTGTCCACTACTGTATCTCCATACAATTGTAACGTTCCTGGAAAACAGAAAGAAATCAATAGCCACATACCAAATAACTGATTCATCAACTACAAATCGAACACAAAAAATACATATTTTTCAATTTAACCAAATTATTCTATTTTTTCTGCAGATAAACTGCAGAAACATTAAGTTTTTTTTTTTTTTTCTTTTTGGGAGAATGTCTGAGTGAGAAAGATGTCAGGGATAAGACTTTACACCTTATTAGATAAAAATGCATATTAGAAAATTTCCATAATCAGAACAATGTGATACTTCTGCAAAGATAAGTGACTGATAAATGAAATGAATGGAACTAAATATACCTAATTCTACTTAATTTATGTCAAGTTTTATTTAGAAAAATTGTTAATATTTCATATCAATGATAAAAGAATGGGTATTAAAAACACAGTGTTGGAACAACTCATTATTTGAGGAAAGTCCCTAAATGTCTGTTTTCAATATCAAAGTAAATTACATGTTTCAAATAAAAATATATTCTGGATGGATTAAAAATTTAACGGTGAAAATAATTAAACCATAAAAATACCAGAAAAATGTCTGTAGATAGGTAAATAATCTTGGAGACAGAAAATCCCTTTCTAAGAAGGATGATGGTGTTGTTTAACTATGGGGACTCTCACCTACGACAGTAAGTAATTGTTGCCCTGTTTCCTGAATATCATGTGAACAGTGTTTTCTGGAAGGCAGCTCTGTAGCCTAATCCTTAGGTGCCATAAAAACTGGAAGCAAATCATGATTATTTTTCCTATAAATATTTTGAAACATTGGAATAGCAAAATTTTTATTAAACTACTTTGAAATGACATTCATACATTGGGAAAATTAGTTGATTTGTGTATTACACCCTTTGAAACTCCTCATGTAAATTGCTCTTAAATATCAATACAAAATAATACATACCACCTTGTAAAAGAGTTGGATATTTTATTAAATAATTCATTAGAAAATAATCAAGATACAGTATTCAACTGCATTATAAAGAAGTGCTTATTAGAATAAGCCAATGTTTGTTACATTGTAAAATGTTTTTTTTTTAAAAAAAACACCTAATTTATCAGTAATAAGTGTGAGGAAACAGGCAAACATTATCTGCTTTTTTTTTTAAATTCTAAAAATTGTTTCCTTGCTGAACTGCCATTAAATATATCAAAATGCATTTAAAATATGTGTGCATACTTCTGAACAACCAATGGGTGAAAGAAAAATTCAAAAGAGAAATAAAAAATATTTCAAATAAATAAAGTTATCAATGAAAGAAGAGACATTACAACTTATATCACAGAAATATAAATGATCATAAGAGACTTCAATAACAATTAAATGCCAACAAATTGTATAACCTAGAAGAAATAGATAAATTCCTAGAATCATACAACCTACCAAGACTGAATCATGAAGAAATAGAAAACCTGAACAGATCAATAGTAAGTAAGAAGATTAAATCAGTAATTAAACACCTCAAATCACAGTAGCCCAGGACCACCAGATGGCTTCACAGGTGAAGTCTACCAAACATTTAAAGAATAAATGACACCAATCCTACTCAAAGTCTTGTGAAAAAATGAAGGGGAGGGAGTACCTCTAAATTCAATTTATGAGGCCAACGTTATTCCGATTCTGAAGCAAGATAAGGCTAATACAAGAAGAGAAAGCTACAAGCCAATATCCCTAATGAACACAGATGTCAATTTCCTCAACCAAACAAAATTCAACGGCACATTAAAAAGATCATACATCATGATCAAGTGGGATTTATCCTTGCAATACAAAGATGGTTCAACATATGCAAATCAATATTCGTGATGTGCCACATTAAGGGAATGAAGGATAAAAATCATATGATCACCACAATAGATGAAGAAAAAGCATTTGTCAAAATTCAACAAGTTTTCATGATAAAATGCTCAATAAATTACTTATAGAAGGAATGTACCTTAACATAATAAAGGTTATATATGACAAGCTCACAGCTAACATCGTATTCAATGGTGAAAACCTGAAAGATTTTTCTCTAAGATCAGGAACAAGACAAAAATGCCCATTCTCACCACTTCTCTTCAACACAGCCAGAGCAATTAGACAAGATAAAGAAATAAAGGCATCTAAATTAGAAAGGAAGAAACCAAATTGTCTCTATTTCTGATGACATACAGAAAACTTAAGACTCTACCAAAAACACTGTTAGAACTAATAAATTTAGTCAAACTGCAGGATACAAAATCAACATATAAAATCAGTAGCATTTCTATATACTAATAGTGAACTTTCTGAAAGGGAAATTAAGAACTCAACCCCATTTATAATAGCAACAGAAACTCAAAATATTTAGAAATAAATTTAACTAAGGAGGTGAAACATCTGTACATTGAAAACTATAGACATTGATGAAAAAAATGAATAAGACACAAATAAATGGAAAGATGTTCACGGATCAGAAAAATTAATATTGTTAAAATGTCCATACCACCCAAACTGATAAATAGAGTAAATAAACCCTATCAAAATTCCAGTGGGATTTCTTCAAAGTAATAGAAAAAAGTTAACCCTAAAGTTTATATGGAACCCAAAAGACCCCAAATATCCAAAGCAATCTTGAGAAGGAAGAACAAAGCCAGAGGTGTCATACTACCTGGATTCAAAATATACTATAAAGCTATAGCAGTAAAAACAAGATGACACTGGTATAAAAAATATACAAAGACCAATAGAATGGAATTGAGAGCTGAGAAATAAACCCACATGTATATATATATATGGTCAACTATAATTACACAAAGGTGCCAAGAATGCACAATGAGGAAAAGGTAGTCACTTCAATAAATGGTGTTGGGAAAACTGGACATCCAAATGCAAAAGAATGAAATTGCATCCTTATCTTTTCCCATCCACAAAACTTAATCTAGATGGATTAAAGACTTAAATATAAAACCTGGAACTGTAAACCTCTAGGAAAAAAACAGGATAAAAACTCCTTGACAATGGTCTTGTCAATGACTTCTTGGATATTACATTTAAAGCACCAACAACAGAAGGAAAAATAGACAAGTAGGATTATATCCCACTAAAAAGCTTCTGAACAGCAAAGGAAACAGTCAACAAAATAAAAAGGCAACTTACAGAAATGGTTCGCTGTTTTGTGTACAAGGAGAGAAGACAACACTTCAAAATGATGATTTTTTTTTTTTATTTTTGGTCAGCTCATGAGGCACCCACTTATCCAGCTTTTTCACCTTTCCAATTTGCTTCGGATGCTGAACGATAGAACGGTCGATATTCAGTTCTTCGGTATCTTCTCGTGTAGTTGTAAGAGGATCAGATTTGATGATTGCTTTCAGTTGATTGTCAACTTCTGATGGCCAGCCACTGCGCTACTCGTCTTCAAGGCTCTCATCTCCTTTGCAAAACTTCTTGAACCACCACTGCGCTGTGCGTTAGTTAGCAGTTCCTGGGCCAAACGCGTTGTTGATGTTGCGAGTTGTCTCCGCTGTTTTATGACCCATTTTGAATTCGAATAAAAAAATTACTCTAATTTCCTTTTTGTCTAAAATCATTTCCATAGTCTAAAATAAATATAAAGTAAACAGCAAGTATTAAGTCATTAGTAAAAACACGCAAAGCCAGAAATGTGCATTAAAATGATGTATAACATAACGACATTTATTTAAGAATGTGTTCCAACATCAAACGGCAAACGTCAACGATGCTAAACTGCAATAACGTTTGCACCAACCTATTGTAATACATAGAAGAATATTAAAGATATATTTTAAGTATGGAAAAAGATTATAAAACAACATCGTAGCATATATGTGTACATATGTGTTTATATTAGAAAAACTTCTGCAAGAATTTACAAAAAGCTCTTAACAGTCGTTATATCTATATGATGGGATTTATGATGGTATTAGCTTTTGAAAGATTTTATTAGATCTTCAGAGGGGGATCTCTGAATTCAAAACCCTGTCTTCACAAATTACAAGATGTGAAAATCTCTGTGGATTATTTTTCTCCATTAAGAATGATGTAGTAATAGTGCCTGCCTTAATTATTCTAATGATTAAAATATTTAGCATATGTAAAACCCTTAGAAAAACTTTGTACAGGATAAACACTCAAAAAATATACTCTTTTTTCCTTTTGTCATTCTAATTATTTTTTACAATGATTATCAATTACTTTTTTAGTTAAAAACAAAACTCACCTCACTAGAAAGTCTCCTATGTAACCTATTGATAAGATAATGAGAGCAACTTGAAGACAAAGCTTAAATTACTAAATTTGCTAGGCAAGGCACCTATATTCAGAAGAAGTTTCTCTAGATAGTGGTTGAGCTTGTCCTATATATAATATATATGTATCTATATAATATATAGTATATATATTACAGTACATAAGCACAGAGGGTTTTCATTGGTCCTAAAATAAGTGATAAGATTGCAATAGGCTGTAACTTCCAATCAGGCTGCCTCGGCATTTTGATTTGTCTCAATTTAAAGATATTTTACTGAGATCATTTTGTCCATGATATAGTTTCAAAGACTAACATTTCTTAAGGTTTTTGATTTTAAAGAATAGATTTCTCAGTACAATTTCCTTGAAACCCATTTGAATCAAAGAGTGAAATTTCTTCACAATAAATCCGTCCTTAATGTTCTTAGGAAGTGCAGGTCCTATTGGTTTATTTTAGTTGATTTCCTTTTTTTTCTTTTTCATAAGTATTACGTGTAATTTTATCAAGTATTTTTAATAGTTTTCCATCTGCTTGAGAGTGATTTCTTTAGAGTTTGTTTTATATCCAAGTCTACATTGTTCTATTCCTAATTTATCTGTTCTTAATAGTCGTTAGCCCCTCAGCTCTTCTATTCTGAGCTTGAATAACTGGGATGTTGCTATCCAGATCCCTGTTAACCTGATATAATACATTTGATCATTTTTTTTTTTTTTTTTTGCCACAGCCAATTTCGGTTCCAGAAGTTTAATCCTTTGGAGGGAACTCTCTATTTCTTTGACTTTATATTACCATTTAGAGGAACAGCCTCATTTTCTCTCTGCTTCTTACTCTTCTTCAAGAGTAGAGTGACATATTTGTTAGGTAAATTGGAAAGAAGGACTTGCTCATACTGACACAGAACTGTCTGTGCTTCTCTTTTTTATCTGCCTGTCTGTAGACAGTCCAGTCCAGTTTGCTCTTTGCTTTGAGATTACCTTGAAGTAGTGGTCTCAGACTCACAGAGTGGGGTCTGTAGTGTCCTACTGAACCAGCGAAAGGGAAAGAGTTGGGGAAGGATGGTGGGTGGTAAGCTATCTATTTCAGTAGCAATATTAGTAAGAATTTTGTCCACAGGTCAAAAGTTGTGACCTAGGGTATGGTTTTTGACTAGTAGCTCATGTAATCCCAACACTTTGGAAGGCCAAGGGAGGGGGATCCCTTGAGGCCAGCAGTTTGAGACCAGCATGGGCAACATAGTGAGATCCCGTCTCTAAAAAAAATAGCAAGGAATGGCGGCATGTGCTGTAGTCCCAGCTACTGAGGAGGCTGAGACATGAGGATCACTCGAACCCATGAGTTCAAGGCTGTAGTGAACTATGATCTTGCCACTACTCTCCAGCCTCAGTGACAGAGTGAGACCTTTTCTCAATTAAAAAGAACAAAAACAAAAAGCTGTGACCTCCACCCAGCTATTTCAATAATAGAAGTGACATTTTGATCACAATATTGCTACGTTCAGTTCAAAACTTGAAAGAGAGAGATAGATTATTATTTATTGGGCCCCTCTACAATCCTAAAACAATCTATTATTGTTCTTTCATCTTGTTTTAGGAAATAGGAGCCGAAGCAGATGTTCTAATTAAGCCTCCCATCAGACCTCAATTGCATTTTAGAACTGTTTCTGATATAATTTTTCTTGGATTTAAGGAATTATTTGTAGGAATTTTCATCATGCTCTAAATTTACTTCTTCTCACTCTAATTTTTGTTATCTTTATATACATTTTCCATATAAAATTGTGGTTTAGCACGTGGTAGCAGATACCAAGCCTGCCAGTCCTTGAATTCATCTTCTGTTGCTTATTGGCTGTGTGAACTTGGGTAGGTTTCATCACCTGAAAAATGGAGACAAAAGTAACACTTAACTATTAATGTTTTGCTGATTAACTGAGATAATATGTATAGGGTATATGAAAAAACATGCATGCTTCGTTACAAAAAAATAGATAGTATCCTTGCTTTTATCTTGACCCACATTGCTTCCTAGAAACTCATATAACTACTATCACCTGAAGATGTACTATTAGACCTACATACATCTACTGTATGTCAAGTATTTTTCTAGAAATACTGATGTAAGAAGAAGATATATTAAATAAATATCCTAAGAGTTGGTATCTATCATTAAAACTATAAATTGTCTTTGGTATTAGAAAAGCATTGGCCATAGAAAACGATTTACAACTTATCATGGATATCAATACTCATCCATGTATTCATTAAACATCGCTTAAAATTAATAATTTGACAGAGACTTGAGGGGATAAAGGGGCTTATATCTTATTCTCAAGTTACTTATGGATGGACAGGACAGGAATGAAAATATAATACAATGTAAAAATTAGTGACAGTAGAGGAACATAGCTAAAATGCCATTGGTTCTTGAGGAAAAGGGAAACTAACTTTCGCTGGAAAGATCAAAGCAGTGACATGAACTGAACTTTATTGCATTTTTTTCCTAGACATTGAAGAGTTGATAAGATTTACGCAATAGTAAATAAAGTTTGTTAAAAATTTATCATCATGGCATAAATTTTACATTTAATAGTAATTTTAAGTAACTCGGTTATTATTTAAATAGGAACTTTAAGTGAGTTAATTTGAAATTTGCCAATTATTTTTTTCTATAATAAGAGTAGTCTTCTGGAAACATCTAGAGTTATTTTAAATCAAAATATTAACTACAACAGAAGCAAGAATATCATTTTGTGAGAAGGCTGGTATAAAAAGTAAATGATATAGAAGTATTTCAATGAATAAAAACTATATTTTATCTGCTTGTCTTGGATAAAACATATTTTTTCCAACATTTGCCTATGTAACATTTATCTTACTTATCAGCTGCTGTATTTTTAAATGATGTATTTCAATTATCCATATCCAATTTTCTAATTTCTTTTTACTTTGTTGTCACATCTGGGGAACAGTTTGGGTTTTGTTTTGTTTTGTTTTTGCTGTTGACAAAAGCAATCTGTGGTAGATCGCAAGCAATACCACAAAGGAAAGAACAACACTTCTGAAATACCCAATTGCCAGGAAAAGAAATTATTTGACATACTTGCATTTTCTTTGCCATCTATCAGCAGTACAATGAGTGAAGACACAAACTTTATTAGCTATTTATGGAAATTACATGTTTACAGAGAGCCTGACCATGTAATTGGATCCTAAATGGATTAGTGTCTAAGTCTTTTGAAGCAATTTTCATGATGTAGGAAAATAGTCAAGTGATTTGAAACTCCGATTTCGTTTGAGGATTTCAAATGTGCCAAATATCATATAAAACTATAGACATTGTTGAATTATGGCCAATTTGTTGGTGATATCCAATGATATTTTTCTTTTAAGTAGAAATTATAGGAGGGAGTTGCATTTGTCCTCAGCCGAGGCATCATTTTAAATAAGCACTTGCTGTCATCTTGAATGCAAAGCCTTCCTTAGATGGAAAACCAAAATGGACACATTATTTGGAACATATAGAAAAGGAGATCTAAAACATAGTTGTTTATTAGGGTTTCTAAGCATGAAGCTCTTTGAAGTCTTGAGGACAGCAGTTTGTTTCCAGTGAGTTTGGGGTGAGGAGGGTGGGAAACATCTCATGGTATTTCCTTTCTCTCAGAGGATCCATTTTGTAAAAGATTACAAACAGATTGCTCTGCAAAAATCAAAGTCAAAACTGAAATAAAACAGATGCTTCCTATTGATAGGATGAAAATCAGGGTCTTTTAGGAAGAGTGCACTTTGTTTTACAAGTTCTAGATATATCAAAATATATTTATATGTAGGCTTGTGTGAAAAGGGTGTGATTTTTTAAATTAAAAAATGCTTTGAAATAATATGGAAGACAGTTTCTGCTGCTATACGCCTCAACCATGTTTCCACGTTCCATCTTTGATGGAAGACTTCTTACAAAACTCTAAAATTTGCAAATACCACATGCTTTTCCAGATTCTCTTGCTGGTAGGGCTATTTATGTAATCCAGTCCTCGCCAATGGGATCTGAAAAGTCTGGAGGGAAATTTTCCTCCGCATTAAAAGTGAATAAAAGAGACACATCCTTTTCATTGCTTCATATCTGTATGTTAAGCCTGGAGGTGGACCTGATCGAATTGAATTTGTGACCATGAGGAAAGAGACAGCATGTGTGCTGAAGATGACATAAGGGAGAGATGACAGCTATCGCTGTCATTGGCTACTTTATTAAGATGCAACATTGGTGTTGGAATTGCCCTACCATTGTTCTTCTTACATTGTGAGATAATAAAACTCTATAATTTTTGTTTATTTTTAGAAAGGTATTCTGATACTTGTAATCACATATGTCCTAACAAAAACATAGAGTGATCCTATTTTCACTGTGAGAACCATGCATTTTGGTAATCTGAGGACTAGTTTTGATACATAGTCCCTAGAGTAACCCCTAATGAATCATGCTCTTGTATAATCCCTTCCCCTTAAGTGTGGGCAAAAAGTGTAACTTGGTTCTAGACAATAGGATATGAGAAAGCAATAGGATGGTCACTCCCTAGATTAGATCATATAAAACTCCCTTTTAGCAGAATAGAATCAGAATCTCCTACCGGCCTTGAGAAAGCAAGCTGCATGTTGCGGGAGGGCCACAAGCAAAGAATTAAAGGTGGCCCACTAGGAGCTGAGGGCAGCCCCTACCTGAGAATTAGTAGAAAATGAGGACCTCAATACTTTAACCACAAGAAATTGAATTCTACCAACAACCACATGAACTTGAAAGAGGATGCTGAACTCCAGAAAGAGCACAGTCCAGGTGACACCTTGACAGCAGTCTTTAAATATCCTGAACCTAGGATACAGCTAAGCCATGCTTAGAATCCTGACCTATGAATATTGTGACATAATAAATATATGTGATTTTAAACTTCTAAGTTTTTGGTGATATGTCATAATTTATATCTAACACATCAAATCACTAATACTTGCTTGGATGGGTAATATTTATTTCACAATCATGTCTAATTCACCAAATCTAAAATTGAGCCTGCTTTTCTTTCTCTTTTTTATAGCCTTGACCTTGCCCAGCCTTGGATGCACCCAAAGCACTCTTGTTCATGCACACCAACCATAGAAAAGTGTCCTCTCTCCCCAATTTAAGACTTCTATGTTGGCCTGCTGGCGGGGTGGCTCCCGCCTGTAATCCTAGCACTCTGGGAGGCCGAGGCGGGAGGATCGTTTGAGCTCAGGAGTTCGAGACCAGCCTGAGCAAGAGTGAGATCCCATCTCTACTAAAAGAAAAACAGAAAGAAATTAGCTGGAAAACTAAAAATACATAGAAAAAATTAGCTGGGCATGGTGGCACATGCCTGTAGTCCCAGCTACTTGGGAGGCTGAGGCAGAGGGATCTCTTGAGCCCAGGAGTCTGAGGTTGCTGTGAGCTAGGCTGATGCCACGGCACTCTAGTCTGCGCAACAGAGTGAGACTCTGTTTCAAAAAAAAAGGACCTTCTATATCTTGCAACTTGAATATTACCACTGACAGAACTGGACAGATCATCCAAGCAGAAAATAAATAAATAACTGCACTAAAAAGGGACACTAGAATAAATGGGACTAACAGACATTTACAGGACATTTTACCCCAAAAGTATTGAATATACATTCTTTTGATCAACACATGGAACATTCTCCAAGATTGTTCATATCTTAGGCCACAAAATAACGTCTCATCAAAGTCAAAAAAATAGAAATCATACTACGTGTCTTCTCAGAGCACAGTGGAATAAAACTAGAAAGCAACTCCAAGAGAAACACTCAGTTCACAAAGTCATGGAAACTAAACAACTTGCTGCTGAACAATTATTGGGTCAATAATGGAATTAAGATGGAAACTAAAAGATTCCTCAAACTGAAGGACAAAAGGGGACACAAGCTATCAAAACCTGTGGGATTCAGCAAAAACAGTCCTGAGAGTTGGATATTTCCCTTCCTCCTGTTCAGTTATGCTCTGGTTAAATAGCCTCTCTATAGAGTACACCTTGTTAAGAAGAGCAGAACGCCCTAGTATATTTCAAAATGATTCCTTTTTCCCTTCCCTTGACAAAACACAAGGATATTTTCCTTCAGTATTCACTGTGAGAACCTTGTTGAGCTTCTGGAGTAAAATTCACAAAATTTGGAGACCTCTCATGACTGGGTCCTCTTGGAGCGTTTATCTCAGCTTCTTCTACATCAAGCCTCCAGCGATTTGTTGGTTATAGTTCGGGTTTTCCTACTACAGCACTTTTTCCTATGAATATTTGTGCTGATGGATTTCTGACAAGCCAAAATTTTCTGTATTCACCTGTTAGCTTCTCCAATTTTGAGAACAGTGGCTTGAGCTGTGACCTCATCTCTGTGATTCACCTAAGAGTTGTTGATTTTCAGTCTGTTACACTTTTTACTTTTAGGATGGAGTGACAACTTCTAGTTTCTTACATGCTGCATTTTAAAACAGAATTCAGGCTAAGGGTTTGGGAGTAGAGATATTGCCTTAGTGTGTTCAGGATTCTATAAGAGAATGCCATAGACTGGGTGAACAGAAGTTTATTTCTCACAGTTCTGGAGGCTGAGATGTTCAAGATTAAGGCACCAGCAGATTAGCTGTCTGGTGAGGGCCTGCTTTGGGGTTCAGGGACATCTTTATGTAACAGGTGAGGCAAAGAAGTACTCCAGGATCTCTTTTATAAGGGCATTAATCCCATTTATGAGGGCTCTGTCCTTACGACCTAACCACCCAACAAAGGCCCCACCTCCTAATACTATCAGGGTTAAGACTTTAACATAAGAATTTTGAGGGGAACACAAGCGTATAGGCATGTGAATTTTTTCGGTGGGAAGGAACAAGCATATCATGTTAATGAATGGAAAAATTAACTGGAATCTTTCTATATTGTTATTTTCTACTGAACTAAATCCAGGGTACTTTATTCAATTCAGATACAAGCTTGAATTCTGAATCTATCACTTAATGACTGTGACCTGGGGTAGTTTACTTCTCCCAATTCACTTTTCTTATTTACTAAACAAATATAATAATTATACTGACTTCAAGGTTGTTGCACATATTAACTAAAACTTGATATTTTATAATGCTTCGTATAATATTTCTCACAGAGTAAATGCTGAAAACACGTTAGGTATCATGTTGTTGCTCTTGTTATTGTTCATGTAATGGCAAATGGGCCTTTAACATATTTTCATTGCTAAGCTAATTTCAAAATTAATGCTGCAATAAAACTGTGCTGTAATTGCATTTATTAGACTATTACATTGTTTTCTATACAATTTATGTCTATTTGCAAGTGCAATGAAAAGGAAACTATTTATTGCACTTGCATTGGAAACACACTATTTTAAAAATACAGAATAGGAAATTCCACTAGAGTTTGTGGAAATGATCAGAGATGATCCAATCTGTCACAGAGAATAGGTTTTCCTATAATATCTGGTCTTGCCTTTGTAAAAATAGTAACCATGTGAAAACAAAAGGAAGATTAGGATAAAATTTCCATTTTATTAAGATTTATCATTTGAGATTGGTTGATTTTTTTCTCTGTTTCAAAAATCCAATTCTGCAGTGGTTACATTAAGCATTTCATTCATATAATACATTTATTAAGATAACTAAACATACCATGTAGGATATTTATCAACCTTGGCCATCTAGATTTGGTATCATTCCTTTCTACTAATTAAGTTCTTTGCTTTAGCTTCTGTGCACAGCATAGAACTACTGGTTATCCACAAAAGTTTCTAGGTAAGAAGAAAGGTACTTTGACATAGGAATGCATTGGTTACTAAGGACATTGCAACAATGACTGTAGCACACATAAAATGATCTAAGAATAATTTAATTCATATTCAATGATTGGTGCTTTTCTCAAGACCATAAATAGTTGTCAGAATATTAATTGAAGCTATATTAGGTTGAATTATATTCATCTACTTAATTATTGTTACATATCAAGAATATATGAAGTTCCACCTCTGTCAAAAGCTGTAGCAATCATAAATTCTCCCTCATTCTTCACATTTTGTCTTACAAGAATTTAATCTAGATAATTGCTTTGAAATTAGCTTAACATTTGATAAATATTTTAATTGATGAAGACAGCTTAAACTATTCTTCTCTCTTCTATTCTAAATTTTTTTCCGTATTGGATCAAAATTGATTTAGGCTTTGCATTTTGGGGTCACGGGAATGTTATACGTAGTTTTTACCTTTTGTTCTTACTATTTTTGTATCTCTTATTAATATGCATTTAATAAATAATAATGCTGCAATTTCATAATTCAATTACATTATAAAAATTCTGTATGCTGGTGAATGAGAAAACAAAAAGGAGTCTCGTGCATACAGTCAATCCAAGTGGGGACTGTATCACTAGGCAAATTATATTAGGTTGTCCACATCTTCATTCAAAATCATTTTGTTGAGGTTAAATCAAGGCAAATGAGCACCATAATAATAAGAGCTCATATATTACTATGTTTTAAAAAAACTTTAAACCATTATCCTTCAATCATGCATACACCTATATATAGTACTATCATCCTCCTTTTACAGATGAAGACATTGAAGAGTTTTAATTAAATTTGACCAGAGTTACACAATTAATTAGTTGCTGAGTATAATGTGACCCATGTCTGCCTGACTCCAGAGCAGGTGCTATTTTTATGGTAACATGATTCTTCTTTCAAATACAAGCATTGATTAAGGAGAAGCAGAAACACCAGGGGGCATGGAAGTAACTAGGGACTAAAAATGTTCTGGAAGAGGAAGGAATCAGATTGATTTTACTATATTGAGGGCAAAGTAGCTTCTGAGGCAATTTTAGGAAAATAAGTTATAGAGTTTTGTTTCTTTGAATGTCCTTGAAAACACCATGAGGTCAAATACACATATGCGTGTATACATGTGTGCACATACACACTCAGACATTATTCTCCTCATTTAGAGTAATCACCTTTCTTAACTTGTACAGCTTCATATATTTTGCAGAACTCTCCAGAATTCCAGGCATGAGATTTACAGTGTTGTATGAAGAACTCTGTTGTAAGGATGAAATTAAAATATTTTTATTATTTAGCTAGTAATATAGATTTTTCTTTTTTAAGTATTTAAATGCTCTTTTTTTTTTTTTCCATTCTCATAGAATGAATTTGGAAGTATTCTCTCCTCTCTAATTGTTTTGGAGTAGTTTGAGTAAGATTGGTACTAGTTCCTTGAATGTTTGGCAGAATTCAGTGTTGAAGCCATCAGGTCCTGGGCTTTTCTTTGATTGGAGACTTTTTATCAGTGCTTTGATCTCATTGCTCATTATTGGTCTGTTCAGGTTTTCTATTTCTTCCTTATTCAATTTTAGTATGTTGTATATGTCCAGGAAATTATCCACTTCTAGGTTTTCCAATTCACTGGCATACAGTAGTTCACAATAATCTCTTATGATCCTTAGTATTTCCTTGGTATCAGTTGTTATGTTGCCTTTTTTAGGTCTGGTTTTATTTTCTGGCTATAAACTATACCTGAGCCTTTGCACATGCTGTTTCTTGTAATGAACTTCACCCTTCCCAATCATGGACCTTCACTGACAAACTCCTACCACACTTTACCATGTATCGGAGTAACTTGGAAACACATTTTTGCTTATCTGTAGTCCCTACTGAGTTAAAAATTTCTTAAGAGCAGGAATTATTTCTCCAGAGCCTAACATAATCCTTACCATAGGGTTTTATGTGTATTACCTGAATGAAAGGTTACTGAATAAATAATGTTAACTAATTAAGCTTTTGACCAAAAACTAATATCTGTGTACTTGTTGCCGCTGATTTAAAGTAGTCATGAATATATTGTTTAAGGACAACACAAGGAAAATCAAATGAGAAAATTATAACTTTGTGAGCAGGAATAATAAAAAAAGAAATATTCACTGATTATAAGAGGATCAGTGTGCTCATTTTTACCTAGCCCACATAAGTATCAACAAAGTCAAAGCTGGGCCTATTCATATGAGATTGAGAAATGCCTGTGTCCCTTTTAGAACTAATTAAAAACCAAATAAATATAATAAAATCAACACTCGATACATAACACAAAAATAACCTCTTCAAACTACTTTATTTAAAAACAGTCAAGTTGAGAGTACAATAATATCCTGCTAGTTTCTGTAAATATCTTCACAGACTCATGGGAACTATATCTATGAAAGATATGCCATAATTCATATTTCGATTTTGCATTACTTGTTTCTCCAGTGTTAGCCACTGAAAACAAATGGTTCTTAGCATTTCTACTTTAACTTGACCTGGCCCCATCTCCATCATCCACAAAATTATAAAAATATAACGACTAACAGACCTTAACATAAATAAGAAATTGATTTGAAAAATAATTTCTGATCTCAGAGAGCATCTCGGTAATGCAATTTGTGTTAATGAGTCAATAACTTTAAAAATAGATGAAGGTCCTGATTTCCCTCATTCTCTTTGAGCTTTTGCACTTTTCAATAAAATAAAATAGCATTGATTTTTTTTCCTTCACATTTCTATGTTCTTACGACTTCATCATCTTTTTCAATAATTTTTACTAATGCAACCTGAGAATGTCTACAGCTAATGGGTAAATGATTAAGGTTAGGATGCCAGGAAGGGTACTGCTATGGGAGAAAGCTAGAGTACAAGTCAGACCCTCATTTCTATGGAAATGAAGTGTTAGAGAATTTTTTTTTTTTCCTTCTGCTTCAGGATGAATGTTGGATCCATGGCAGTAATGCAGCAAAGATCTGTTAAGAGACTCCGGGATTTTGGCTGGTGCCTTCTCTACGCTTAGCCGCACAGCTGGTGCGGGTGCATTTTCAGCCATAATAACTAATAACATTCCCGGTGGAAACATTCAACTGCGGTAAAACAGACAGAAATCTATTATAAATGTGAGCGCAATGTCAATGTTTACAGAAGGAGGTCAAATAACAGAATTCTATTTGGTAAATGTCAGTACTATATGAGTAGAAAGCATTCACAATATTTGCATTCTTATTAGAATGATACGTGCAAAACCTATAAATATTTCATGGATTTTTTTTTAACTTCTATTTTTCCTCCCTCACCAGAAATTACTTTTCTTGCCATTTCTCTGAATCTCAAAGTGCAGTCTGTCGCTTCTGTGCTTTCCAGCATTTGAGGTTGTATGGTAAGTCGCTGGACTAGTGTAACATTCAGATTGACTGTGACTTATTGTGACACAAAACATGTTTACAGTGATATGTAAACCCCTAGAACTGAAAGCTGCTTCTAATGTGAATCACTCAAAGGCATAAGCAAATACTCACTTGGTCATCTTAAATCAACCATTTATATCTTGCATTGATTCATTCAGTCTCTGTAGCCTTTAGCCTAGTGAAATGTATCACATGTATTGCAACTTTTTTTTTTATCACAGGCAAAAACCAAAAACTATTTGATTTAACATAAGGCGTATATGAACACTTAGAAATGTATATTTTAAATTCTATGTACAAGTGATGTCTTAGGCCTCAATGTTGTTGATGAATAATTATTTAAAATCAGGACTTGAAAGAGTGTGAAATAGTATAGACAACACAATAGTAATTTTTTTATAAAAGCTTTTTTTCTTGCAGAGTATTTGCTTGGTGTTCACCCTGTAGGAAGCACTGGGCTAGATGTTGGGTGTAGATGATATTAATATGAATGTGTGTTCTTACTCTTAAGAATTTTAAAATTCAGTGGCAGAGATAGTTGTGAAAATAGGAAAATGCTAAGTCAGAAAGCTCTGAGGGCCATGATAAGTACATGGAAGTATAAACTCTTGCTTGAAAGAAAGAATAAACGCTAGTGAAATAAGGGTGTGTTAACAGAATTTCTACTCTCCAAGCCATTCACATTTCAGGGGATTGGCGGCGAAGGGAAGAGAGAAAGATGGTAGAAACTAGAGAGGAAATGGAGGATAAATGAAAGATATTCTTTTCTTTTATAATGGGAAAGCATGTTCATATATTTTGGGGAAATAACTTATTTTCAAAAGAGAAGTGGGGCTTTAAATGTAAACAATAGTTAAAATTATTGATGGATTAAAGTACCAGTGGGAATAAGAAAAAAAAAATGATATGAACACAGGTGCAAGAATCAGCCTCAAAAAGAAGTTAAATATGTCTCCCTATACCTGTACACTGTTTCTGAATGTACTAGAAGGACATTCAAGGGCTGGGCCAAGGGTATCTACTCTTTGGCCATGTCCAGCTTTGTTTGGTTACCTGGTTCCTTCTCGCTCTTCACATACAGAAACTACTCTATGAAGCTTATTAAACTGTAGAAGACTGAGGCACAAGAATGCTAAGCTTCCATGCTGAATGTGAATATATGCCTCTGGCATTGCCTAATTTAAATTAGACCTATAAAAATATGTCCTATGGGATTTGATGATTAACTTAAATCAATTTAATCGATGAGAATAATCAGGACTCTAATTTATACCATAGAACAAATTAGGTCTATGAAACTTACAGATTACAAACTCAGTGCCAGGAAAATATTTTTCTCTTGTGATTAAAATATTGTTCTGTTAGTTAGAAATTTGAAATTAAGGTTTACATTCATTTGCAATAGCTTTACTCTGCCTAGATTTTCAGGTGGGATCATTGTCCTTCAATATATTCTTTCCTTTTGCTTTTACAGGTAATGTTTTTAAAGTTTTATTTCTTCCATGTTTTAACGTAAGTCCCTGTAGTAAAATTAATCTTCCAAGTAGATAAAGCAAATTGCCATGAACCCAAAATTGTTTAATTATGTGGCTTGTATTGTTGTGTGGTCTCGATCCTTGCTACTCCAAGTGTGGTCCGTGGAACAGTAGCATCAGCATCAGCATCATATGGGAGCTTATTAGAAATACCCCACTTCATATTTGTCCAATTAGTATCTTCATTTTAACATGTCATGACTCCCAGGTAATTTATGCGCACATTAAATTTTCAGATATACAAGTCTAATTTCCTTTTTTCCCCCTTTGTCTTTCAAGTTGTATTGGATTTCTATCACTACATAACATAGCACCGCAAACTTAGTGCTTTAAAACAACATACATTTATTATTTCACTGTTTTAGTGCCTGAAGAGTCTGGAATAGTTTAGCCAGTTCCTCTGTTTAGGGTGACCTAAAGCTGCCATCTAGGTGACAGCCATGTTGTGTTCCTTTTTAGACCTCTTGCTCCCCTTAAAAGCTTGTGTGGTTGTTGGCACAGTTCATTTCCTTGGAGATGTAGAATTCATAGTGGCTACTTCTTCAAGTCCAGAAGGAGAATGTCTCTGATACTGAGGAAAGAATACATCATTTTTAAAAAGTCTCACCTGATTAGATCAGGCCATCCTTCAAGACTCCCATTAGATTAAGTCAAAGTGAAACCGATTAAAGACCTTAATTGGATCTGCAAAATTCCTTCCTCATGAAATGTAACCTATCAAGGAAGAGACACTCCTCATATCCACAGGACCCACCCACAAAAAAGAAGAGAAGATTATAAAGGGTGTTTTACAAAGGAACTGGTAATCTTGAAGGCCATCTTAGGAGCTGTCTGCCCACTGATATGGACATAGAACAAAATAAGAATACGCATAAAATAAAAAAGTGTAATTTATTTTCCAATAACTTATGCATATCCCATGCTAAATAAATATTCCAAAAAGTATAATTATGAATATATATTTGTTAGCAATCATATGAATGTAGTATACATATGTGACTGATTTTTATTCAAAATAATACTTGTCAACCAAAGCCGCATACTCTATCCTTCCTACTAAGTCTATTGGTTTGTTATCCAAACTAAATATATTTAATTTGCTTCACTTTTAACACTCCATGTGTGCAGATTTATATAACCGATTTATACCACCAACTATATAACCAAGTATATAAAAATTCACAATTCTTTCTTTTTTTTACGATTAGCTGTGATTAATTTGAATTTATTTCTGTATGTGTGTATGTCTGTTTTTGTTATTGGAGATAATCTAAAAAAAAGAGGATTAGCATTTTCTTGGACAGAGAAGGCTGAAGTGAGGGTGAAATCCTATTGCTGTTGTGACAGAAAATAAAATTTTTACTTTCAAGCTGCTCTGATTTTCAGTTGTTACATTTTGAAGCGATAATTAGCGGTTGGTGTTGCTAAAGGAGAAGCAATGGAATTTCTGCTAGCCCTCATCAGCTTGCCCTGATGGGGAGATACAGTTATCCCCTAATTATAAGGTTTTACTGAATACATGTGACAATTTTAGAAGTACAGATTCTATAAATACACCAAGCTTCATGCATCATAGACAATATCATTTATTTTGTATGGTGAATTATTTGATTTTATATGCGTACTCTTTAGTCTCAGAGAAATTTAAAAGACAAAGTTTAGCATGTGATGGAAGGGGAATATTCTCTTTCTTGAGGATGTCTCCGAGGAGTCTTCATATTTTAGTGTGCATTCGGAATTCCTTAATTTAACAAATATTTATTGAAATTCTACTCTAGTCTCAGTATTATTATATGTGCTGGATACAAATTCTGAAGTTTTAATAAATTGAGTTTCAAATTGGGATTTGAGTACTAACAAATGAAACACTTAAATTTTAAATTAATTGTTTTTAAAAAATTAAAGAATGAGTAGTTAGAGAACAAAATGTCAGCTTTCTACTTATAGAGACTCTGGACTTCCTAATATTCAACTCTAGAATCAAATGGGCAGATTTCCTCCTGCAATTTAGGCAGTTTAGCAAATTCTACTTAAATAATTGGGATGGTTACTGGCTGCTGAACTCCTCGGTTCTTGCTTTCTTGAGATGGAAGAATGAAAAGAAGAGACAGTTTTGAAGCAGTAAGCAGCAAAGTTTACTAAAGCAAAGAAAGTTCACTCTTAACGGGGTTAAGAGCAGGGACGCATCCGAGCAGATTGTGGCACTGGAGTCTCTTTGGGTTTCTAATAAGCAAGCAATGGTGCACTCCAAAAGGGTAGGAATGGGCACACATTCCAGCGGACAGTGGCACGGGGGTCTCTGTGTCATCCCTTTTTCTCTCGTCTGTACTCTCCATCTTCACGATGTTGTCTCTTCTTTTTCTCTTGACCAATGGAGATGTTGTCTTCTTCCTGCTGTCGGGCAAGGGGAAGTTTTTCCACCTTATGTGGTTATACCATGATGTGCTATGGTGTCCAAAGCCATTGTGGGGCAGGCGGGGTGACAAATTGTGTTGTTTTTGTTATGTTTCTTGTGATAGTCGTAGCTACCCTTATCTTTTTATGGTTACAGTGTGTTCTCTTACTCAGCATCCCATTTATTTACGTTGCTTGTTTTCATATTTTCTCTGCTCAGTCTCACTTTTCTTAAGCTAATATGTGTGACACTTATGGCCACCCTTATCTTGCAGTGTGTTTTCTTACTCAGTACCCATTTGCTCTGTAATTCCTCTGTTCATACCTCACTTTTCTACCTATGCTAGCAGTATAATTGTGTAAAGTATCTGTGGTAGGTAGTCTTTGATTATGACTACAATTAGGGTTGATTCTGCAGCAATTGATAACTAATACAGAGATTGGTTCATGGATTATTTGAAATTGAATGTTGCTGTAACAAAATCCTAAAACAGAGAACATGGGCTTTGGGACTGGTCACACGTGGAAACTGGAAAAGTAATAAGGAAACTGCTACTGAAGACTGGAGATGATAATCTGAAAAAAATTAGCAAGACCATTGCTTTCTGTCTTGAAAAATAGAAAACTGATTTACTTAAATTTGTGGATCTAACAAGGTTTCCAGACAGGTTGTTAAACATGTCCGTTGGTTTTATTTACCACCTGTGATAAGGAATTGCAAAAGAATAATGGACTAAAATCAGAAAATATTTACATTTTAAGTGTTATTTAAAAGGAATATTTTCAACCCAGAGCTTTCTGGGTTGGAACATAAAACTCATTTTCATTCTCAGCCTTTCCATATGGCAAATGATTCTTAAGATAGAGGTGGCTTTAGGGCAGTGTCTAAATCCAGACTGTTGCCAGTAAAAATGCCCTCTCAGGTTAAAGAGCTTATCTAGGGGATGCCTGCGAGACACCTTGTTAAGACCTCAAAGATTCAAGGCAGGGCCTCTAGATCCTCTCAGCTAAACAAAACAAAACAAAAACACCTGTTGATTTATACGGTGCCTTTTTCCCCCCCTTTATTTATTTATTTATTTTTTATTTCGGGGTATTATGAGGGTACAAACATTATGGTTACACTTTATGTCTTTGCCTCACCCAAGCAAGGGTTAGGGGCATGCCCTTCCCCACTACAATGCTCCCCATGTCCTTTAGTTGCGCATTTACCTCCCATCCCCCAATCCCTGGAGAGTATTACTGCCATGTGATCACCCTAGTGTTGATCAGTTAGTACCAATTTGATGGTGAGTACAAGTGGAGCCCATTCTTCTGATCTTGCGGTGCCTCACTTTGGATAATGGGCTTAAGTTGAATCCGGGAAAGTATAAGAGGTTCTAGATCACTGTCATTTCTTGTGATTGAGTAATATTCCATTGTAAACATATACCAAATTTTAATAATCCACTCGTGGATTGATGGGCATTTGGTTGTTTCCACATCCTTGCAATAGTGAATTGTGCTGCCATAAACGTTCGGGTGCAGATGTCTTTATCATAGAATGTTTTTTGCTCTTTTGGGTAGATGCCTAATAGTGCTATTGCTGGATCGAATGGTATTTCTATTTTTAGCTCTTTGAGGTATCTCCAAATTCTTTTCCACAGAGGTTGCACTAATTTGCAGTCCAGAGAATGTGGAGAGACAGGAACACTCTATATGGTGCCTTTTATCTAAAGGAGTAGATTATAATCTGTTATATAAAAATATCTCAAAGAATTTTAAAAAGTTGTCCAGTTTGAGCTAAAAGACCAGGGAGAGATTAAAATGAATACAGGCCTCTGGGCCCTAATTTCTACTTATGAAAAGCCAGGCAAAAAAAGCTTTTCCAGAACAAACATGAGCCATTTCTTAATTTTAAAGAAGCATGGTTCATTAAAACAAAATAAACAAAACAAAACAAAACAAAAAACATGGAGGGTAGATCTCAGAACCTCATGGGGCACTTCCATCAAGCAGAGCTGGGCCTTAATCAACAGACTCTGACAATATGCAGCCATCTATGGACCAAGGCCTCACATTTCTCTCCTTTTTGAATGGGAGTGCCCACTATATTAATCCCATTAATCCCTTTCCCCTCTTACCAATGGACGCTTAGTGTTTGGGGGCAGATAGCATGTCTTTTTAATGCAGAGGTCTTTACTTGGTAAAGAGCCGCCCCTGAGAAAGCTCATTTGCATTTGGTCTTGATGCAGGTGGTGAGATCCTGGACTTCAAGTTGCAACATAATGCTACGAGATTTTTGGAGCCGAGATGAATGTATTTACATGCAGGTGGGGCATGAATTGCTGTGGCCACAGAGTGGATTAGTTTGGAGGCTCTACAAATTTGGTTAGCAACGATTTCTCCCATTCCTGTATGTGAGCATCCATTCACACATTTTCCGGTGGAGTCTGTTACTCGTTCCCTTGAATCTGGGCTAGCCTGTGAATGAATGACTTTTACTGTTAGAAATTTGTGGCAATGATGTTGTAGGGCGTAAGAGGGCTGACAACTTGAGACCACATAGTGGGGAGAGATTAGTAAGGACCCGTGGGCAAGCAACATAAGTTCAAGGCTACTCTTCCTTCAGGCTAGTATTAGTTCAAAATATGCAAAAGCAAAGGGTTTGAACAGCTTATATAGCATTGCATGCTTAGGCATGCACTAACAATTTAATAATTAAACCTTGCTAATGCTATGCAGCAATAATGGAACTAAGCTCACATTGAAGCCCAAAGTCCTGGCCTGTGGACCTGTCTGAAAAATGCACTAGAGTTACAACATTGTTCTGCAGACCAAGATTCCTAAGGGCTGATCTTTATTTTAGTCTCCTGAAACACCAAACTGCTACTCTATGCCTCCATATTTCAAGGTTGAGCTACACTAACCCACACATAGCCAGTCATCTGCTAAGGCCAGTGAGGCCCAAACCCATTTTATAAGGTCAGTGCTTGTGACCTTTCTGTTTTCAAATGCTCTGCTATATAAAATACCTGACATCTGTGCGAAGGAAGTTGCAATTAGCTTTTCGAATTTACCAAGGTCAAAACTCAAGTCCTAAAGCTATTTGCCCAGGCTTCACTAGTTAAAAACCAAACTGCCCCAACCAAAAAAGAAAAAAAAAAATTGCATAGTTCAATTATCCAACTACAAACTGCCAAGAAAATCCAACACATAGGCCTAATTTGCTAAAGTCCACTGGCTAAACATAAACATCTTGGATATACTAATTACATTATTTTGATTAAACTCAATGTATTTTTTTTCAAGCACAGTTACAACAGAGTTTAAATGGAAAGTTGCTAACAGTGCATTTTGGAATTAAGCAACCTTGCCTATGGGGGTCAGAGGCAGTACTGAAAAACTTCATCTGAGAGTTAAGATGCTTAAGAATGACCAGACACAAACCAGACCATGTTCTTTATTCATGCAGACAGGTCTCAAAGAAAAATAGTAAGGAAGTGGATAACTTCTGCTTAGTTCCACTGTCAGACTCACCTATCGGTTAAGTTACTCGTTTCCCAGACAAGAAGAGAGTGAGGGGCAAAGGCTAAGAATTATTCTAATATATGTAAGGCTATATCAAACATGTAGCAAAATCACTCCATTCATGGAGCTGCAAGAATGTGTGTTTGGGACTATGCGAGAAGGTGGGTGACAGTATGTCAATAAACAAGCAGAAAAATGAGAAAACTACATAGTGGTTAGATAAGGACATGGGACTGTGGCAAGGAATGCTTGGAGCAAGTGTGGAACCACTTTCTGTAGAGTGGCTGGTGAGGGCCTCTTTGAAGAGTTGGCATCTGAGTTGAGTTCTAAATGACAATGAGAGTTATTCCTGCAAAGAGCTGTCAGACAAAAAAAAAAAAAAAATCCCAGGATGCAGGGCAGAACAAGTACAAAATATCTAAGAATGCCATGAACTTGACAGTACAGTGGAGCTGGGAGTGCGGAAAGATCCCTGCACCCAGAGCTCAGAGAGAGAGGGAGGATGTTGCACAAAATGAGGTTGGAAGAGGGCCAAGACTAGGTGAGGAGGTATCCCATAACCCACGCTAAGGAGCTTGCTTTCATGGCAATATGAGGCAAGAAGAAGGTTTTAGATTGAGCTTTCATATAACAGGTTTTCATTTTGAAAGACCACTCTGGATTCTGCATGCAGTATGGGTTGATGGGGAAGGTAAATGGAAGGCATTGTAGAAGCCTAAGAAAGATGGCTTTCACTGGGAGAACAGGGAAGACAGAGTGAATAGTTACTGATTTAGACTATATCGAGGTAGTGACAACATAACGTTATTATGGATTGACTATCAGAGATAAGAAAAAGAAAAAAAGGGTAGTAGCGTCTGGGCCATAAACAGCAATGGCTGGTGTCATTTATGAGAATACTGAGGATAAAAGCACACTTGAGTGAAAAAGTGATGGTATTGTGTGTGGTGTATTATGTTTGATACGTTTAATAAACATGTAAGAATGCACTTGGTTTAATGAGTCTGGAAATCAGTGTAGAGAAAGACGTGCAGATAAAAACATTAGGCTTGTATGTGACAGGCTAGGAAGGGTATGAAAAAGAAAGGACATCCTAAAACTGAGCCTTCAGGTGTTCCACTAATAGACGAGTAGGGGAAGAGGAGTCAGCAGAACAATCTAGGAGGAAAGGTCATTTAACAGGAGAATGGAAAAGGGAGAGAGGTAAATAACAGAAACTAAGCAAAGACATTGGTTCAGGATGGGAGGATGAGCTAACTCTCGGATGCAAAAGGCTTCAAGAAGTTAGGAAAGATGATGCTACATGAATGGCTGTAGTCCTTTCTTTTTCTTCTCTTTCTCCTCCTTCTTCAAATTAGAATTTCAAGACCCACCCTCAGAAATTCTAGTTCAAACTGTCTGCAGCAGGGCCCCCAGACCACAGATGATTCTGGTTCAAGTCGTCTGAAGCCCATGTTTAGAAACATTGTCACAGAATTCTTAGAGAATGAATTGTTCCTTGCAAGGAGTCAGAATTTTCTTTTGGTGTATTTATGCGAATAAAAAGAAATCGGTTAACGAAAGACTATTGCATTTTTTAAATTCTTCCTGTGTGTTTCCTCCTGAGGATAGCAGCAGCAAAGGTATCGAAATGTGGAAAGAAAGTGCAGGGTGCCTCAAAAGTCACCATGCACAGAAAAAAAATGGGAAATTGTAGCTAAATGCACCTTAATTTACAAAATATTCATTACAAAATTTTTCCTTTGTATGGAGCCTTTTGGAACACCCTGTAATGTAATTAATGAGATTAAAAGGGTGGGTGATAGAAGTAGCTTGCTTCAGTGCTAACAATAAACAGTGAGAAATTTAGAAACAATAAAACCAATTAAAACTGGCCAGCTTTTTACTATGAACATGTGCTGAGAATTCTGAACTATGTCAGTAATAAAATGTTGTCTAAGCAATTGCTGCAGTTGCTGTTAAGTTCTAAATGTATATTTATATTTACATGTTCACATATATATGTACACTTTCAACTTAGTACATTTTAAAGTATTTACCTTTTATCAAATGTATTTTATGTGGAAATTAAATGCGAGAACTGAGAGTTTTGTCGTTTGCCCTCGATACATACGGACTCAACAGTATGCATTTGTTTTGAAAGGAAATTCATTAAGATTTGTGATAATTCTGAGCTCACCTTTGGAGTAAAGCATGACTCTAATTCTTCTGGTGCTACATACTTCAATATTAAACTGTAAATTCAAAATAAACAATGATAGCACAATAATTGTAAAAGCAAAGGAAAAGAACATGAGCTAATTTCATTCTGTCAGTATAGGTGATCGCTTGGAGTTTTAATTTGTGTTCTTTTTTCTATTTTACTTCCTTTATCAAACATATATATGTATATATTTGCATATATGCATTTTTTCCTACAGAGATTTTTGAAAGTTGCTATAATTGTTCCTGAAGAAAGAAACGTAGAATTCTTACGCTACAGAGTTTTCATTTCTGAAATTCATTGTGAAATGGCATAGTTATTAATTTTTGTCAAAATTATGTTTAAGACTTTTCAAAACTATTTACATATCTGCTTCTTCATGTCAGAGAAACTTTTTGAAATAAAAATTAGTGAAAGGCATCCTTCAATCAACTATGAGCAAAGTTAAGATATACAAAGTGGAGTACACTATCTATTGAACATGATTATGTCAAGATCAATCTTGTTGAAGGAATTGACAGATTTCCAGAAGTTACAGCTCAAAAACAGAAACTAGTCATTATTCATTAGCATGACAAACCAGTATATAAGTTCATTTTTTTCTGTTTTAAAACACACACTTATATAATTGAAAATGATGGCTCATAATTTTTTATCTTTTTTTAACTATAACATTTACTTTATTTATATTTTTTATCATTTGTATTTTTACTATAATGATTATACATAAAGTTTAATAACAATGATTTTTCCCTATCAGCATTTCTTTTCTGGCCATTATTATTATTCATTTCAAGTCATGGTTATTACTGAAAATAATTTTGTCATATAGAGAAGTGTGCTATTAAAAAGATCATCTGCTCTAGGTGTCAAATATGCTAAGTACAGCACTGATGGTAATTCCTACAGGGTCAAAGAGAGGATTGAGGTTTCTAATCAAAGACAAAAGTAGTTCATGTGCACAAAAGTAAAATCAGAGCCCTCATTTTCATTTTCAGAGACTGTGATTTAAGGATTATTAGAATGAAAAAGAAATAATGTTGATTATATTTATATTTCTTAGCATCCTCTTGGGAGAAAAGAAAATTAATTCTGTTATTAAACGCCCTTTTAAACTAATTAAAATCATGTAGATAAAGGTAAGCTTTTTATTAAGTTAGACATCTAACGTGCCATAAGAAAAATTCAAGGCGAGTGAAGCATAGGAACAGACGTGGTTAGAGGTAAATAGCAATAATATATCTCTGTACACATTTTTTAAAATATCAGTGTGATTTTCAACACACAACTTTATTTAATCATTTCAATCATCCTCTGTAGGGAACAGGTCAGGACAGACGTTTTGGGCAGAAGCCATATGTAGTGGGTTGACGAGTGAATGGACTTTGATGAAGTAAAAAAAGGAAGAAGGTAACTTGATTAAACTCGGATGACTCTAACATCTGACTAATCCTAATTAAAGAGTGTAAGACACTGGGAATTTGAACTACAGATTTGCATTGGGATGTGATGTGCAAATCTTTCAGAAGGACTCAGGATCCTATTACCCCAGGTGCTGAGGGTCAACCCTCTTCACAATTATCTTGGCTGAATAGAACAGCTTCACCCAAAGTCACTTCCTTTGCAAGGAGCTTTGCAGTCAATGAATGTTCAGCACAGTATGGAAAGACTTCATCCCAACCCAGGACAAATCTGAACGGCCATCCCATAGTTAGGGCTACCCATGGGATCAGCTAAGGACTTTGTTGAGCATTTTCACAGTCCAGCTTCTCCCAAAACATGAGTTTACATTTACCAAGGTGGATACAGCTACTGCCGTTGCCAAGTGTCCAACCTGCCAGGAATAGACAGATGCCAAGTCTCTGACACAACAACATTCCTTGGGACACTAACAGTTACCTGATGGAAAAGTGATTACACTGGACCCCTTCCCCACTAGAAGTAGCAAGAAATTTTGATAGGAATGCATACATATTATGAGTATATGTTTGCCTTTTCTGGTCACAAAAACTCAACCAATATTATTACCTAAGGATTTACAGTGTTTTTGACCCACTTCCAGAGAGCCACACATGCTATCATCTTAGATACAGGGATATAGAGCAATGAATGTGTGGGGGTGGGTACAAGATCATGGACTCTGCTGGCCAGATTTATGTACTGTGTGACACAGAAATTGTTGGCCTGATAGAATGATAGAGCAGACTGTTGAAGGCACAGATGCAGCACCCACTCACAGGCACTATCTTGTGAGGCTGGGACATTATTCTCCAGGAATCAGTACAGATTTTAAGTAGACAAAAAAATAAAATAAAACAAAAGTAAAAAGTAAAGGTTTCCTAAGAGTTCGCATAACTGGATCCGAGAATCCAGGGTTGAAAGCCGGAGTGAACTCTTACAAATTTGTGCTATGTGAGTTTAGAGGTTCTGACTCCCAAAGTAGGGCACAGCAAAAATTTCATCAATTATAGGTGTTGGGTTCCTCATGCCCAGGAACCAGCAGATAAGAAAAGAAGTCACCAATCCAGCTGGGATAATTGACCCTCATCATCAGGAGGAGCGAGTACTACCACTACATAACGTGTTCCATTTTGGTTACTCTTTTGACCAATTTTGACACTAAATGGAAAAATGCGCCTGTGACAACCTGAAAAGGGCAAATGACCAGAGGCTCAGATCTCTCACTGATGAAGACCTATTTCCTACTACCAGGTACACCTCTAAAACCATCAAAGTTCTAACTAAGAGTAAGGAATCGAAAATGGAAAGAAGAGAAGGAAAACAGTGACTGTTGTTTGTGGTCCAAAAATGGGTTTCGGCAATAGTATTGTAGTTCAGTTCATCTCTGATCAATTTCCTGAAAGGAAAAAGGCCCACCAGAGTTTGCTGAGAGGAGCTGCTCCCAGGAGTAATGGAAACATTATATTTTGGCAGTCAAGAGGTGGGCTTCAATGGATGCTGAGATGTTTCTCTGATTTCCCTTCATGATGAAGACATATTCCCAGCCTCTGGGAGTGCTACAGGCAGATGACACTCAACTGTCAAGTTCCCTTCACATTGCCTTGGTAGAAGAGTCATTTGCTAAAAGTCATTCCTCGCTTTCAGGGCAGCCCACGTTCAATGACTGTTTGACCCAAGATGAAAAAAGGTCTCACCTGTTAGTTCACTTAGGAATACCTCCAAAGAGTCACGACAGCTTCAGACCCATCGATTGCCGGAAGCCTTCTTTGCGATTGTGTTGCAGTCTGACTTCTTCCCTAGCCTGGTCCTGCCTCCTTTCTCTTTTTTTCTTGCACAGTTATTGATCCTAAGAGTACTCTCCAATAACTCTCTTACATGATAATCTTTGTATCAGATGAGTTTCTCAGGAAACGAGCGAGCTAGTAAAATGTTCACTGTTTTAAACATTTTTTTTGTAGTGGATGTGAACTATCTTATTTTTACTGAATAAACAGTTATTTAAATTAAACTAAATTAATTGAGAAGTTTTATGACCCTTGATCTGTGTAATTTCAAAATGCCATTATGAAAGTATTTTTCCTATGCATTATTCTTTTCAGATCTAGTTCAAATGAGTATTTAAATCCTCATTATTTTATAGCTGTCATTGTTATTACTAAGGTTAATTATCTTAATTATAAGAAGAAAAAAGCACCTGATTTGTTCTCTTTTGTCCAAAGACTCAATTTTTTGTCTGTTCTATTAATGCTCTCTAAGAATTTGTAACAGTGATTCTCTGTACAAACTCCAGTTAAAGCCCTCATAATGATGTCAAGATTTCAATCGGGAACATTTTGCAAGTTGACCTTGCAAATGATTAGGTGAAGAAAAAGGCAGCAATAAACACAAATCCAGAAAGAGATGGGGATTTCAATGAAATTTACTAAGGGTTTGAGGTTTTTCTTATTGTCATTTTTGTTTCTTCTTAACAACAAAAAATAGTTTTTCTGCATTTGAAATCTAAACTGTCAACTTGAAAAGTAAATGCGAGAGTAAATTTTTAAAAGAGAGAGAAAAAAACACAAGTAATCGTTTCGGATTGCCTAATTTAATTTGGATAAACCTTGTACTTGCTTCTAACATGATGTGTATTTTGATAATTGTATTGGAATGCTTGATTGATTATACAATGTACTTTGTTTGATCATGGTTTGAATTGTAATTTTATAGCTTGTGGTGTTCATTGTCTGAGAACCTCGGGCTGTTGATTTTACTCTGTGATGTATTAAATTGATTTGATTCATTCAATTGTACCCTAACTATCTTTGATCCTTTGCTGCTACATTTCATGGTGGCAATAAAACAGAACTACCTAGAAATCTCCAAATTCCTGTAATTAAAACTTATCGGTTTTGCTCATAGGATCTGTGTCAAAATATAAAGCGCATCGTGGAAAGTACAGAAAATAGAACAGATGCTGCCGTGATTAGAGGGAAAAAGAGTAATTTCATAGGAAGACATGTAAACAGGGTCATAATGAAGGAAACACAAATGAGTACAGCACCTTTCAGATGAACTTCTGCCTTAAATTATGTCCTTGACTAACACCCTCAGTGTTTAATAGGAAATCTATTTTCTCAAGCCTAACCTTTCTCTTGCTTTAGGATCTGCTCAATATTTTCTTTGAAGTTTTCTGCCATCTCTACTTAATTTCCAAAACAACTAAATCATTTCTCTTGACTTCTTCTACAGATCTCCAAATACCTTCCCCTTAGTCTTGGTCACTTTCTCAGTCACTCACGTACCAAACTGAATTGAAATTGGCTAATAATGTTCATTTTCCTTAACTTACAGAGGTTAAGGAAAATATGTGTGTGTGTGTGTGTACATATATATGTGTGTGTGTGTGTGTGTGTGTGTATTTGTGTGTGTATGTGTGTGTATGAAGCAGTATTGAAATAGTATATAATTTTTTTCTTTCTGTATTTTGCAAATTCATTATGTTTATTAATACCACAGATATTCATCATTTAACACCAGGATTATTGCAATGACTATTTCATTATTCTTTTTTATTCAAATATTTACAACAGTCAATTCTCCAGAATTGTCTTGGATTAATTATTCTTTTTTTCCCATATAAATGTAACGGGTACAAGTACAATTTTCTTACATCAATACATTGCATACTGATGAAGTCTGGGCTTTTATTGTATCTGTCACTCGAATAATGTACAGTGTACCCATTAAGCAATTTCTCTTTATTTACCCACCTTTTATCCCCACCACCCTTCTGAGTCTCCACTGTTTATCATTCCACACTCTATGTTCACGTGTATACATTATTTAGCTCCCACTTATAAGTGAGAACATGAGGTACTTGACTTTCTGTTTCTGAGTTATTTTGCTGTAGATAATGGATTTCAGTCCCACCCAGATTGCTGAAAGGCGCATGATTTCATGTTGTTTTATGTCTGAATAGTATTCCATTGTGTATATGTATCCCATTTTCTTTCTCTAATCATCTGCTAATCCACACTTAGGTTGATTCCATATCTTTGCCATTGTGAGTAGTACTGTAGGTATCTTTCCGGTATAATGATTTCATTTCCTCAGGTTATATACCCAGTAGTGGGATTGCTGGATCCAATGGTAGCTCTATTTTTAGTTCCTGGGTAAATCTCCATACTCTCTTCCATAGATATTGTACTAATTTACATTCCTACCAATAGTTTATAAGTGTTCCCTGACAAAAAAATAACAGATATTGGCAATGATGTGGGTTAATTATTCTTCCTTTTTATTTCTTAAACAACAAAAGAATTTTGGTCGTATTTTCATTTTTTTAAAAAGTAGTAACTTCCTGACTGATTCAGAATCTAAACTGATTAAATGTAGTCATATCTACTTTTTCATTTTTATGTCATGATTCTATGTAGTTATTTTTATGGGTAGGAACTTTACCTTTTGCTAATATTAAAATTGTTTTGAGCTTTATGGCTCATAGTTTTTATTACATAGATTTTTATTAATTCTTCACATTAAATGAACAAACTAGGGATTATCAGCCAGTACTTGCCAACCTCATCTACTGAGCCTCTGATCAAACCACTTGCTCAAGTTGACCCAACTTGCAGAACACAGATAAGAACTCAGTTTTCATGACACTATCACTTTTTTTAAATCACTACTTCTCCATTCAATGTACTTAATTTCTTAAAAGATTTTTATTCTTTTCTACATCCTTACTTTGGTTTATACTTCTCCCTTAGCCTATCATTTGTTTTCAACTAATATAAATTGAACTTTATGGTATAGATCGGATCGAATGTCTAACATAAAGCTTTCCTGACAATCATAGAAATGATCTTTCCCTCTTGGATTGCCCATTATATTTATAGTTGCAAAATGTAGCCAGTTATTTTTTTGTTGTTGTTGTTCAATTGTTTCACTTAAAATTGAAAGACAAATTATGTCAAGCATTGTGTTAGTACCCAATTAATAAAATATATTTCTCTCCTGGAAATACTTACAACTACATCCTCAAGTGGTACCTATTATTTATACCCTGCAATTGTGTTGCTTTACTGTACATGTGTCTCTCCTACCCAAGTAGATTGCAGGTTATTTGAGGGTAGGGACTACCATGTCTTTAGCTCTGGTACTCAACAAAGCTTTGAGAATATGATTCTGCCAAGCAGTCAAAATTGTTGTATGTTTATAGACTACACTTGCTGCCTATTTAAATGCCAGAAATTGTTCTAAGTTATTTATATGTATTAACTTACTTCTTTCAATAACCTTGTAACAGAGGTATTTTATTTTCTTCAATTTTCTGATTAGGAAACTGAGATACAGAGAGCAAAAGTTGTGAGTTCAAGTTTTCAACAAACATGAAATAGCAGATCGAAGAGTCAAACCCAGGGATTCTGTCAGTAGCCATGTTCCTCACCACTATTTGAGTCTAGCTCTTCTATTTCTCATACCAAACACAAACAGTAAAAATACGATCTGATAAATAGCACAGCTTATAAAAGCCACACACTGTAGTGTACTCGAGAAAATACAATGTAACATGAGAGAGTTTTTTTAAAAAAAATTAAATAAGTTAAGTCTAAATTTCATTCGTTTTTTTCTTAGAAATAGAGGCTCGTAAGGAACAAACATGATAAAAAGAGCCTTGCGGATGTTTGTGGATGTCACCTGGGAATTCCAGGTAGCAGGAAGAGCAAATGCAAATGCTCTGCAGAGGGAGAAGCTCATTGGTTTAAAGAGCAGGAGGAAGTCTGTGTAGCTGAAGCAACGACTGAGGGTGAGATTACAGGGTATCAGACAAGGCAGTGGTTGGGATCCAGATCTTTGTACACATATTAGGATTTTGACTTTATTCTTCATGTGATTAAAAGCCACTGAAAGATTTTAAAGAAAAGTGTCAAAAAATATGACTTACTTTTAACAGGGATAGTGGATGCTACATTAAAATTAGACTGAAGGGAAAGGAGGAAGTGGTACAACAAGTTAAGAGGATATTGACTAATCAAAACAAGAGAAGACTGCAAGCTAGATTGGTAGAGTAGCAACACAGATGATGAGATACACCCAAAAAGATTTAACGAAGCATTAGATGTGGTATGAGAGAAAAAGAAAAGAATAAAAAATGGCGCCACGTTCTTTTGCCTTGGGCAATTTTGAAGAAAAATTTTCCATTAACTGAAATGAGCCACGTGAGCGACCCGAGCTCAAGGTGGATAATGATGAGCTGAAAGCAGTAGTGGAAGTGAATCCATCTCAATGAATTAGCAGCAAGGTTTGATGTTACTATTCTGACAATGTTGGACCATTTGAAACAAGATAGCAAGGTAAAGAAGCTGAATAGATGGGTACCGCATGAATTAAACGGGCATCAGAAGAGAAATAGTCTTGAAGCTTGCCTTTCTTTGCTGTCATGACATAAAGGTCAACCATTTCTGAACCATATTATTATCTGTGGTGAAGAATGGATTCTTTTTGACCATCGCAAGCATTCAGCACAATGCTTGGATCAAGATGAAGTGCTGAAACACAGTCCAAAACTGAACATTCATCAATAAAAGCTAACGGTGTCTGTTTGGTGGTCCAGTGCTGGTATTATCAAATACAGCTTCATGAAACCTGGTCAACTGATTACAGCAGATGTTTACTGCAACCAACTGGATGAAATGATGAGGATGCTTGCAATTAAGCAGCTGACATTAGTCAATAGACACAAGTCAATCCTCTTGCAAGACAATGCTCGACCACATGTAGCAGAAACAACACTGCTGAAACGACAGAGGCCGGACATGGAAACTGTCATCCCTGTCATCCCGCTTATTCACCAGACCATGTGCCAACTGACTGCCACTTTCTTCCAGGCTTTGGACCACTTCTTGCAAGGAAAAATATTCAATTCTCAACAAGCTGTGGGAAATGCCTTTCACGAAATCATCGCCACTCACTCTCCAGACTTCTTTGCTGCTGGCATAAACAAGCTACCATTAAGATGGCAAAACTGTGTCAACAGTTTAGGCACATACTTTGATTAATTGTACTGCTTCTTCGTTGAGATATAATAAACTAAACTTTTGACTTGAAATAGGATATTTCATATTTAATGGCCTAAATAGTTCACTGTTACCCGAGTTCAAGATGTGTGAGGACTGGAGACAAATTACGCAGTGTGGGAAATCCTACAACAAGGGCCAGTCGAAGCCAAGAATATATAGTAAGATGACAAAAAAGATGGAGGAAGAATACTGCAAAATGACAACTTCTAAGAGTGAGGTAGAGGAAAAGGAGCCAGGAAACTAAACTAAGAAAGATTTGGAAAGTTAAGATAAGAGCCAGCTGTTTGAAGTGTCATAGAATCTATGAAATCTGTGAAAAACTGTTTCATAACAGAGGGTGTGATCGACTGTGTCAAGTGCTTCTGAATCACGTGAGTACTGGCTGCTGGGAAGTCATTGTTGACCTTTAATAGAGAAGTTTCAGTAAAGAAGAGATAATGGCACTGGTGGAGCATACAGAGGAGCAGTGGGAAAAAGAGTTGTGGATGGAAAACATGGCAGATGAGACAACATTGAGGTGAAAATATTTATGAAAAGTTTTGTGTGCTTTCTTCTTTTAAATGTTTCTAAGTAAGCTTTCACAAAATGGCCTCATGGCTAAAGTGTCATTCTCAAATATTTCCAACTGAAATCATGCCACGTAATTTGTAAACAGCTGTAGAAAATGAGTGTAATGATATACTGTTTAAACAATTAATGTAGTCATTAAGGGTGGCTACTTAAATATCGCTAAATTGAGTAACCAAGGGAATTTTTCAGGACGAATAGATTTTTGAAAAGATCACTGCTAAAAATCTACCAATTAAGTTCTTATTATATATTCAATTTATGAGTCATGCTTTCAGAGATAAAAGGCTTCATAGAAACACAGGTAAGGAGACTTTTCTTGGAGAACCATATCTTGAATGAATGGTCTGTGAAAGTTGACAGAACAAATCTGCAATCTGTCACGTCAACGTGCATACAAGGGCCAAGTTTGTCCAGATGTCTAATATGGCACAGATGGGCAAGCAAGGCATTTGGCTGTGGTTTTCTTGTAAACATAAGAGAAAGCAGTACCCAAAGCTAACTTCTGAAAGCAGTAGCCTTCCAATTGGGGAAATGTACCAAGCTGGCTGACTGTCATAGCGGTAACTGCCATCAGCACCCTGTGGCTCTGCTGCTTGGCATCCAGAGAGAGGCGTAGCCCCTATGCACACAGCAAAGCTACAGCCAGGAACAGCTGTCAAAACCTGCAGCAGCGCACTCACTAGGTTCCATGACCTAGTTAAGGACCTGGACAATATTTTTCTCTTAGCTTTGTGAAAGCTGGTATGGTTTTTGCATGTAAGCTGTCAGATATGAAAGATTAACTTCCATGGCATACAGCACCAAAGGGGAAGGAGGGAGGGAGGGATAGAGAGAGATAGAAAATAGGGAGAGGTGTTTGCATTGATTGTTATGCATGAATTTCTGTCTCATTCAGATAGGAAGTCAGCACAAATCATTGGAAGATACAGAAATGTAAAAATTTCCAAACTTTGAAGTCATGTTCGGCTGTGTGGGTATACATGCATACATGTAATTTTTGCCCCCAGATCTCTTTTGTGCTAAGGGAAATATAAATCTTTTTAGCACTCTTTAAACATCCTATGTTATTTAATTTAGGGAAGCAAAATATATTAAGTGTATAAATGTGTTTTCTCTGGCTAGTTGTCAAGATTTGCCTTAAATAAAAGTAGCTTTATTCAGAGAATAGCAATACATTTGTTAACTGAAGTTCTAAATTTCCTGTCCTGTTTTGAATTTTTAGCTTCTAAAATATTCTCAGTCACAGTTTTTATCAGTTTATTAAAAGATAAAAAAATACTCTTCAGATATAAAGAAACTTCAGTGTACCTGTACTAGTATAATAAACAGTTACAATGTTCTCAGCTTTTAGTGTCCTTCAAATCAAGTAGGTATTAAAAGTACTTATTTTCAGAAAGGTAGCCTGAGGGGAAAGGAAAAGAAAATTGTAATTGAAACAATTCTCTGCGATAGAGAACTTTGTCTAATCAGGTCCATTTTTTTTGTTCTGTGCTTTGAGAATTAGCAGATTCTGTTTCTGCAAGCATTTCATGTTTATCAACTCACTGTGGAAAAATCGAAGCTTGGCATAGATGATCATACACATTTCTTTGCTTTCAGATAATTACAAAATACAAATATTACCTCAGATTGTATTTATTTATTTCTCATTTTAGAATTGCATGTCAATTTATGATTAATTTGAATGAATGCACCAATAATACTTGTTAGTTAAGAATTTTATAAAATCGTATATTTTAGGAAATATATCCTAATTGAAGACATTTTTAACTTCTTATTCCTTAACAAAAACTTTTTCAAAACTTATAAATATTAATAATGGTTATGAGTAGACATGGAACAATAAATGTGTAATTTATCCAATTTTATTTATTTCAAAGATAAATTTGCAGCATTATATATAAAGCATAAATACAAATCACTAACAAGTAAAGCCTGGTAATGGTGGTTTCAAAGCTAGAAGCAGCACTGACACTTTATCTGTTCCTCAAAAATTTGGCTTAAAGAAAAAAAAAAAGATGTTTACAAAAATAAGACATAGGAAGTATTAAATGAAACATCAACACGAATTTATATAAGGTGGACCAATTAATGGATAAGAAAGAAAGATCTAAGAAATAAGAATATTTAGAAAGAAAAGTTGTAGTACTTAAATATTTATATGAAAAGGATGTTTGACCTTCAAGGACGCTAACTGTAGTCTTTTGCTTTGAGAGGCTGATTCTAGAAATCATTTCTTTTTATAGGGGAGTCATACACTGAGCCAGGGAAGGCACATGGAAACCTCTGCCTCTAAATTTCTGTTCCCCCTAAAAAGAACAGAACTTAATTTGAGTAAATTTTAGCTTCTAGATAAATACCAGGTTTTTAGTGAATGGTATAGTTAGAAAAATTGACGAACAAGAAATATATAAAACCTTAAGAGAAGCAGAAGTCAAAAGCAAGGTAACATATACATTGGCCTTTACAATGTGTGACATATTGGAAAAGAATTTTGGTAATTTCAACCTTTTTTGTTCCACTTCTAAAATGCTTATGCTAACCTTTTTTTCTGTCATATCTAATAGAATATTTAAATCTGTGTACAATATTGAATTTGTCAGCGAGTCTGTGAAAATGAAACAACACGGAGGGTGACCTTTAGCTTCCATGAGCTGTGTTACACATGTTACAGTCACAAAACCCAGAAATATCCAAGTGGTCTAGAATAAGAGGGAATCAGTAATAAATCTGAACTTGACAATGTTTATAGACATTTTACAAGTGCTTTTTGAATCTGAAGTTTTGATTTACTGCACATGGCAAGATATTGTTTTTGCTTCCTCCCTCTTGAGGATCATTTTCAAAAACTCTGTGTCCCTATAAAATATTTTGGATTATTGCTTTAGCAAGTAATGTCTTGAAGACTGAAACTGAATCTTTGGTTTGCTTCTCACACAATGGTTTGATTATACTGAATGTGTTTGTCAAGGATTTTCATGGTTGACATTTATGAGAAGATTTATCCTTTGATCTTCAAAAGCCATGCAATATAGCTCCTTCTGTAAGAAATGAAATTTTTGTATGATATTATGGCTCCTTCATTGCTGCCTGGCATTATGCAACATTTATTAATTTGATATTATTAAAGATTACAGACGTAAGACTACATATGTGGCATCTGGACATGAAAAACTCACCAGGAAATTAATATGTGTGCAAATGGATTGCATATATTGATTTAATATAGGGAACATAATATAATAAATTCCATTGGATAATTCTTTTTTGTGATAGCATGGTAAAGTGCAAGTTTAGTGGTTGTTAGTCGTCTGTTATTAAAAGATTTCTGAGTGCCTAACTTAGTGCAAATTATAGACTAGGGTCCCTAGGCATTCAATAATACTGTTTAGAAATATTGAGCAGGAAATAGTGATTTCCAGTCCAAAATACCATGCCTCAGTCAGTTATTCATTTAACAAATATTTGATGAGCTCCTTTTACCTTTTTATTTCAAAATACTTTTAGACTTACACAAGAGTTTCAAAACTAGTACAAAGAGCTCCAGTATGATGATTAACAGGCTTTTCCTATTTTTAGCATCTTGTGTAATCAAAATACAATTATCATAACTAAGAAATTGACATTAGTACAATACCATTCACTACTTTTTTCAGATTTCACCAGTTTTTCCACCACTGTGTATATTTTTTTGTTCCAACATCTAATCCAGGAATCCACATTGTATGTAGTTTTCTCTTTTTAGTTTCCTCTGGTCTGTGACAATGCTTCAGTCTTCCCTTTTCTTCCAGGACCTTGAGACTTTTGAAGATCAGTTGTTTTACAGAATGACTTTCAGTTGGGTTTGCCTAATGGGTTTTGTGATTAGATTAGATAACACGTTTTTGGCAAGGGAGTGATATGCCCTCTCAGTGTATGCTGTCAGGGCATGCATGACGTCCCATGTGCCATAACACTGGTCCCATTAACCTTGATCATTTGGTTAAGGGAATATCTGAGGTTTCTCCACTGCATGAGACTTTTTGATACAAGCCATGGTACTTGTCCTCAGCTCTCCTGTTGTCTGAAAGAAGATACATAATTATGATACATCACAGATTTGATAGAGATATGGCTATTGTTAAAGCACTTAAAAGGAAAAGGTAACGATATATTAAAATCAGGCAATTTTTCCTGGAGGGTGTAAAGTGTAAGCTAAGATTTGAAGAAAGAGTAAGAATTAGCCAATTAAAATAGGGTGAGAGGAAGACAAGAAAATATGCTCCAACCATTACAACCCAGATAGGTAAAGCCACAGATGTGTTGGAGAACCGTAAGCAGTGAAAGATGCCCAAAATAGGAATTACTTCCTGGTAAACCTATTAATTAGGCTGAAGAAGTTGTCAGGAGCTAGATCACAAGTGTACTTACTATATGCTTTTCTGATAATTGGGACAATATCCTATAGATTTTTATTTTCAGCAAAACAAAATCTAATTTTTAGAGCATGATTGTCAATTTCTTGAATAATAATGTCTTAAGCTTCTTTTCATTCTCATCCTCTACTAAAACACTCCATGCATCTTATACTTCATTCTTCTGGGTGCCAGTACTTTATAGTACTTAAACCTGCTATATGCTTTAAGCGTTCTGTGTTATTACTTTGGCCTATAGTATATTACTCTTTTTTGTCTGGCAAAATTCTACTTATTTAATAAAATCTAGAACAAATACCAGCTTCTCCAGGATCACACTTTTCCTTTGGAATACATTATTTCCATCATACTGGTATAAGAACATTCATCATAGTATGATTTTTGCATATGTTTGTATGTACTCAACAGCATATGAGTGTTTTAAGTATAAGAATAGCATCCATAGTCTTTCTATTTTCATTTTCTATGTCAATGTTTGGCTGATGGTCAGAGTCCAATAAATCCGCAGTCCCCAATCCCCAGTCCGTGGTCTGGTACCTGGCCACAGAGCTCCACCGCCACTCCCCCATTGCCATACATAGAGCAATTGTCTTCCATGAAACTCAGGAACCTTGGGCAATGGTGGGGTGGTGCACGGCAGGAGGTGAGCAGCATAGAGGAAGTGAAGGGAAGCTTCATCTGAATTTACAGCCACTCTCCTTCCCATCACTCCCATCACCACCTGAGCTCCACCTCCAACCACCCCCACCTCCCTGGAAAGATTGTCTTCCATGAAATCAGTCCCTGGTGCCAAAAAGGTTGGGGACTGTGGCAATGAGTGATTGGTGAATGAATGAATGACTTTAAAACAAACAAACAAACAAACAAATACTCGGCTTAATCATACATGAAAAGCTCCAATTGAACCAGTTGTTTTTAGTCTTTATTCTAAGAGTTAATAAATGAATCCGGTTCAAGAGCATTATTCATGTTATTACCGCAATAAGAATCAGCATAGGGAGAGAAATGAATGTGTCTTCTAATTTCCTGTCATAAATATTCAGTGACATTTGGTGAGATTGCAAATGCTTTTTAGTTGCCTTCATAGTTTATACGTTAAAATCAAATTTTATAATTGCGATAAAAGAAATATGCAGTAAGTTATCACTGAGGCTGTTACATAGTTAAGGGCAAAGAAATTCAAAATTATTTTTATAGATTTTTCTTAACTTTTTCTGTATTTTAACATAATAATCATCATTGAAAGTAAAAATCTAAACTCTTTTCAATCGATGAATAAGGCAATTTATCCCATATCAAACCTGGGAAAAAAACAAATGTTAGTTGGAGGATATAAGTCTATATGTATAAGCAGTAGTTCATTAATGGTAAAATAATATAGAGGTTTCAGTGAAGTGTTTACTTTGGTCAGTTTCTGGAAATTTCTCTTCAAATCAAACCAATTAGCTAAATTTGTTGCTGAACTCTCCTTTTTTTTTTTTTTTTTTTTTACAGAATCCAATTTGAATTAATCTCAATGAGTTTCTTAAGCTGCCTTATATTATCCCATGTGGGAGACATGAAATCAGAAAGAAATCGAGCCAGTTGTTCAAAGTCACTACAAAATCAACGTTGCTTCTTTCATAAAATATAGATTCCCGTGTTACACATAGAAGTGGTAAGCTGAGAAATTAGCAAGATACTGAGAAAATTATCAGAACCATAGTCTTGCTTTTACTAAATTGATTTTAACAGCACGTCTTAAAAAGTTTCATGTTGATTATTTTTTCAGGGAAAGTTAGAGTAGTGATAATGATATTGAGAAAATCAAAGCCAGTAAAGAAATAGTTGTTATGGATTGTTTGTATTAGAACAACTATTGAGTAATCCAAGCAAATCATCATTGGGGTGGTGGGTGGAGGCGAGGAGAGACAGACACGATAAACATAAGAGAATTATTACACTATCAAATAATGATAAGTCATCATTTCAAATGGTACAAACAAAACATTCTCAGATTGGTAGAATCAAAGAGAGGTTAATGGAATAAGATAGCTATCACAGAGCAAAGATACTGAAAAATGAAGGTAAAATAGTGTCAAGTAAAACTTGAAATCCTGGACCGAAATTATGTAAAAGAAAGCAGAAGTTACTGAGCTATTCATCATCTTGGAGCTCTTTATGACGATGAATGTCCACATTTACTCTCTAGAGTAAGAAAAATTTTATCCACATGCTGCTGGTCCAACAGCAAAGCCTTGGTAAACAAGTTCTAAATAATAGAAATGAAAACAGCATAAAAAAGATAAGCAATGGTATATCCTAAGGGGAAAAAAGAAAAAAAGCAAGTTGAAGGCACAATGCAGAATAAAAAAGGAACAGGCTTGCCAAGGTTATAGCTTCTTCTAGATTGTGTATTTTGATGGGCATAAACAAAGTGCTTTATGATAGGTTTGACTGCTCTTATGGAGACAGTGTTCAAGAAGCACAACTAAAGAAAGGGAAGAGGAAATAATTCAAGCTTTTGAAACGAGAATTTAGTTGCAGAAGATAAAGGTTTTATGGTACCTTCCCATAGAAAATGAAACTGCATGAGAATTTTCTGCGAGGCATGCTTGAATGAATGGTAAACAGCCAGGAAGGGAAAACAGAACATAACGATGGTGATAGAAGACCTTAGGTATTAAGTTGCAGGCATAGAAGAATATAAAGTTTCCCCCTATGCTAGAGTCCTTCTAGAATATGACAATTTCTGCCAAAGGATTTATTTCAGGCTCACTTTATAAATCATTTCTTTAGAGCATGCACTTTTGATGAGAGAGCCACATGGTGACTATTTCTTAGACAGGTCATACCAAACTGTGTCGAAAGAGCATAGGACATTAAAAAATAAATAAATTATTTCAAACTATCTTTGTGCTTGAAATTGTAAACTAGAATTACCAAAGTCCTGCAAAGGAAACTGTTCATATAAGATGTACTAAAAATATTCCACTTTTGTCCAAAAATAGAAACAAGAAAGGAATAGTTTTCTAATTTAATGTTAAAGCTCTCCACTGCCAGGCTTGAAATTAGACTGAAGATGTCAAAATATAAACAGCCTATTACATTTTTTTGCTTTTTAAAAATAATAGAAATAGGGCATAGGTATGAAATGAGAAATATATTAGCATAAAATTTTCATATTAACACATATGAATAATGAGGTATTTGAATGTATAATTATATCAGTTTGATGTCTCAGGTTTCAAAGAGCTAGTTTCCTGACATAATTGACTATTTTCATGTTTTGGTGGAAAAGTTATAACACAGAAAATTCCAAATGTGACTAATTTTCAATAAGAGAAAGTGACTACTTTTGCAACTTACATATTTTGTCTATGGACACATTTTCCTGGCTTCTATCCCATTTATAGAGTTTTTTCTTTTTTCCCTGTACTGAGATTCCCACCAGGCCATCTGTGAGAGTGTCCTTGTAGCATATTGTGAAAATAAAAAATAAAAGCAGAATAGGAAGTATTGTTAATGATAGTGAATATTTATTGAATGCTTTTTATATGCCAAGAATTTGACTGATTTATTTGATTCAAACTTTGCTATATCCTTTTGATAATTTTTCTTCCTATTTTAAAGATTAGGAAACAGGGAGCCTTAGAAAGTTTAAATAACTTCCTTGAACTAATTCTACTAATAATTGATAAAGTCAATTCAACCTAGGTCCATCTGACTGCAGGAGCTGAGTTTTCATCACTGCAGAGCCAAAAGGAAATAGATATGGAAACCTCTGGTTATTTTCAAGGCTTGCATTTTGAAATATGAAACTGAATGAAGACTTTTCCAAATATGCCAGATATGTTTGGCCATACACAAAAAGAAACTCGAATGTAGATTTTCTGCATTGCAACATATTAATTAGGTTGAAGATTGTCTCTGAAATGTTCCTTCCATATGCTAAATTAATTAGGTCAAATGTTTCTCAGGATTACATGAATTTAAACAACTTGCTTCAGTTTACAGATTAAAGTCCTGCCTAATATTCAGGGTAGTTCTAAATTTTCAGTAGCCCTTACAAATAATGCTTAATTAAATCAATGTCCTGTCTCCAATTCCTCAGAAATTGTTCTAGTCCCCCCTTTGAAGTACCAAAGAGTACAAATGTAACCAAAAATAACTGGATAATTTGAAGTATCCCCAAATAGGTTTTTGTTGTTAGTCTTTGGCCAAACTCTTTAAGTCAAATTTGCATTCTACTGGTAGTCTTTGCAACCTATCGCATAGTTAAATTCTGTGTTGCCACCTCTAGGATTATTTGTATTGAGCCTCATCTCTACTTGAGAAATAAAATAATTTGTCTTATGCTAAACTAATTTTAGGGATCTGTCAATTGTGGGAAGGCCTTTTCTGTAACTTGGGCATCATATATATAAGCCCAGTCTTGGCACTCAGAATTCTCTAAATTCCCAAAGAGTGAGTGAGACTAGAGATTAAGTATAGTGAGCATTCTTGCCTCTGTATGTTTGTGTGTGTGTGTGTGTGTGTGCGTGTGTCTGTGTGTGTCTGTGCGTGTGTGAATACTGGGGTGGGGAGATAGGGAGGAGAAATAAATGAGGAAAAAATGAGGAAAAAGAGAGAGAGCCCATAATATATGATTTCTGCCATATTCTCCTTTTAAATGGGGAACCTTACCAGATCTAGACTTTTGTCTTAATTCATTTTTCTGCTGCTATAACAAGATATCACACACTGGTTAATCTATAAAGAATGAAAGTTTATTCGTCTCATGGTTCTGGAGGCTGGCAAGTCTGAGAGCATGCATGGCATGTCATCTGGCAAGGGTCATCTCTTGGTGGAAGGTATTATAGAAGGTGGAAGTGAACATACCAGACAGAGAGAGAACAAGGAGGGCAAACTCCTGTGATAATTAACCCACTCCTTAGATAAAGGCATTAATCTATTCAAGAGGGAAGAGCCCTCATTATTCAATCACCTCTAAAAGTCCCACCTCATAACACCGTTATGACAACAATTAAATTTCTACACGAGTTCAGGCAGGGACATCCAAACCAGAGCAACTTTCAAAAAGTCACTTAAACTCTGATTTCCTGGGACCTATGCATAACCCCTAAGATATATTTGAGAAGGTTGCTACAAACTAACCTCATACATAATTAAAAGACAAAATACAGTGTAGTCATATGCAATTGGTGTGTATAAAGAAATATGCTTTAAATAATTTCGGCAATCCTCAATTATATTAATATATAAAAAAAAAAAGAGAGAAAAATCTACCTTAAAAAATTGTGGTAATTTCAGTGTTCCTTGGGGTTCTATCTTGTATCCATTTTTTTTTTCCTGCATCCTCTCCCTCTTGAATGACATCCGCTGTAGCTCCAACAATGAACAATAGTCATCATTCCTCCAAAATATTTGTCTCTATGCTGTTAGTCAAAACCAATATCCCAAGAATCAGACCCCATATCATCATACCTACTAAAGGTTTCTACTTAGATACCTGCTGATATCTCAATATCCCACGACAAAAACTGAACTCCTTATTATTTCCTTAGACATAATTATCTCCAAATCTTCAAATGATCAATATTAGTCTCATACCCTAAGTATTTCCTGGAAGCAGATTGAGAGATACTTTACAAGTATTGGTAATTATCTGTCCCTTGGAGCTACCACGAGGCATCTGTGACCTTTCTTTCCTTGTGATATGTCTATAATACTGCTTAGAGAATCACAGTTGCTCCTGCCCACCATGACATTGGCGATATGTTTGTTATGATGTGCTCTCTGGTGCTACCAAATGTTGTTTTAATCCTCACAGCATAAATCATATACGATACTGGTTCATTGTGGTGAGAGGGGTCTTCCTTTTCCAACCCTCTGCTTCACTGGGCTACCAGGGCCCATGAAATATCCCTTCTTGTGCTCGAGGCTTACAGATTCCCCTGGGCTTCTTGCCCATGCTCTTTCTTCAAGAGCTTCCAAAATATTCCAAGTGACAGTGTTTGCGGCAAAAATCATTTTATTCTCTTCTAAATTTTGATTTCTCATCACTTAGCTCCTTTTTTTAGTAAAGCTCCCTCCAATTTTCCCGGTCACTTCATTAATTTCTATGCCTATGAATGGAAAATAAAACACCCAATGGAAGTTGGTGAGGGGAAAAAGAATAAATTAAAGAGGGGCGTTTCTTTTTACACTTATCATATAACCAATCCTTATAAATATCACCACCATTATCCCGGTTACTCCAGGTAGTAAACCGCTAATCATCGTGGATTTCTTTCTTTTCAAAATGTCCTCGTTTTACTCATTCAATCTACTCAAGCAGCCTATTAAATATTTTCCAGGTCTATTCCTCTTTTCAATTTCAAGGCTTAACCTTTTACTTACATTACCCTCGTTAACTTTTAAGCTATTTCATATGTTCAGTCCTACTGTGTCCTCCTGGACTCCATCCTGCTATACTCTGCCGCTACCATCTTTATTACACAAGTTGGATCATGTTTTTATCCTTTACTGAATTTCCTTCAATGGCTTTCTCTTGTCTTTAGGAATATGGAATCCTTCTCTTTTAACAAGATATTGTTTAACGGTTATGTATGGCAAGGTGAAAGTGATAAAGTAACATAATTATAAGCTCCAATGAACACTGACCAGCAATGCCTTGAAGTTTCTAGAGATGAAGGTCTTTAAAAATATAATGCATTAGGGGAAAAGGTCATAGGTTTTCTTGGTGTAGGCAGCATATTCTCCTGGCTGTCATTAGAGGGCACTTGACTAATGTCCAAAAGTTTGTAACTTGCAAGATATGCATTATTTCTACAATCAATGCCACCACCCCAGCTTATAAAACAACATCCTGTTTACCACTGCATAACAACTAATTACTATAAAATAAGCCACATACCTTTGCCTCTCTACTGCGGCATCAGCATTAATCTGAAAGATGTTACTCCTGAGTGTGGTGCAGGTTTGCTTTGTTAGTTACTAAAGTTCTCTCTCATTTTGCTCTATAATTGGAGTATTCTTGACATTCACTTATACACCTTTCATGTAAATGATTTTGTCAGGGTCTTCTGGGCATTCCATTTCTTTGTAAAGCATGTATCCCTCTCAGTCCCTTGTGTATCTCTTCCATGGTCTGAAATGCATTCATTGTCCTTATTCTTTATGTGAGCTCACTATACTTATATATTTCGCTTAAAAATAAGAATAATAACAAGTCCTTTCTCTATGGGAGCAATTCAGTATCCAAACTGCTTAATAGAGAGGTGGCGGCATTGAACACCATGGCAAGGAAACATGCTTCTGCAATAGCATTAGGCACGAGTAACTATCACAGTAGTTTGACCTACACAGATCCTCGGCAAGAGCTAATTGATCCAGGTCTTTACTACTAAAAAGGTTGGCAGCCTCTGAGGCTGACCTTGAGTGACATAGAGAAAACACAAAGTCTACTGAACAGAGTCTTGATGTAAATCTCCATTGGAGATTCATACGTGCTCTCCAAGTTCCAAGACATTAGTCAGTGCACAGATCTGAGAGCTTGAACGAAGGTGAGTCTGGGTACCCATGAGAAAGATCAATAAAGTCGAAAGTGTACATCTTCTTTCTAGCCTTTCCCAAGAGTTCTTCAGCTATTTAACTGGGAATATTTATAGCAGGGAAAGGGAAATGCCACCCAGGAACTTTTAGAGGTTCATACGTACTGGAATTAGGTTAATACTAATATCTGAGCACCCCAAATCCAATATGGCCCATTCATTTGGGGGCTTATAGAGACCAGGGGATAACTGGAATTGGGCCTGAGTTTGTCTCACAGTGTGGTGAGGACAGGGGTTTTATGAGCATATTATATGTTCCTGTATATATAGCTACTATATACAGCACAGACAGAATCCTCATGTCGTTTTTCTGATTCATTGAGTGAGGTTTATTCTAGTAGGAGGCGCCAAGAGGAAACCCCTGAAGATTCTTCTCTTTACAGAAAGAGTAAACTGAGAGCAAAGTTACCAGGGCCATTGGAAAGATTAGTGTTACCATCAGAAATATGAAAGACATTGGGTGTTAATCTCTACCACACCCTCATAGAAATTACCTGTTTCTCATACCAATAATAGGTAAAATCCAGAAAAGGAAACAGGATTATAGTAAATGTGATCAGGTAGTAACACCACTTGTAGCTGCTCTTTAAGAGGCATGATCTTTTCATTAGTGCTCGTATTTGATATGTGGCTATAGAAATGACAGATGCATTTTTTTTTCTGCATGTTGCTTTGTGTGTAACATAAGCTGCTTATTTGCAACTGACAGGAATACAGTATACTTTCACTATTTTGCCTCAGAGCTACAACATCTATTTTATTTGGTGCTGTAATTTAGTCTGGGGAAATTTTGATGATCTCACCATCCCAGGGCATGTTATGCCAGTGCCATGAGTTGATGGCATCATAATATTTGGACTGGGTGATCAAGAGGTAACATATTCCTCTATGTCATATGCATGCCAAAGGCGAGGAGGAAGAAAGGCAATGTTTTTGCTGGCAAGCTTTGTCATGGAGGAAGCGGTTTGTTTTGTTGGGATGTGTTTGTTTGTTTTTCCCTCAGGAATGGCAAAAAGTTTAGTCTTGATGGATTATATTGGTGCCGAGAGGCAGAAGGCAGAGCTCAGGGCATCCCTTTGCTAGTCAGGATTATGGCTGAAGCAGTGTGGACCTGGGACAAATATTTGCAGGATTGACTTCCTGATTCCTGAATCATGGAAGGGATGATGTGGTCTCTACCTAGAAATTCAAGCACAGTTTCCACGAGTCCTCAACTTTCTAGTTATGGCAGTAATTGCAGCTTATGAATCTGTTCTGTGGATTGTTCTAGGAATGATTTCCGAAAGGCTAGTCTGGAGTCTGCATCTCTCTGCCTTATAATTATTCTCTAAGAATCCGATTTTTAGTCTAAATCCTTTGCATATTAACCAGTAAACTTGGTACTTGACATCTGCCATTAAAAATTAATTATTATGAGATCTGGGCATATAAACCATACATATATGTTAGGAGTAAGAGCAGGTGTGGAATTATATTCCGATGGTATTTAATCCAAATTCTTCCTTTTCGATCACCTTTCTTATCCCCTCCTTCACCCAAGCCCCATTGTGTTAAATCCTAAGGGAGCTATACATGATTCATACAAGGTAATTAACTCATCACTGAGCTAAAGTCTGTTCAAATCAAATGTAGAACTTAGGTAAAAATTCAGGGGACCATGCGGTTTAGGCAAGAGATAAGATAGTTCTTCCATGCATCTCAAATTTAAGTACTGGAATTTTTATCATGTTTTGTATGGTACATTAAAATGTATCTCAAGAGAATGGAAAGACAAGTCACAGACTGGGAGAAAATATTTTCAAAAGACATAGCTTATAAAGGCTATGTTATCCAAAATATACAAAGGACTCAAAACTCAATAATAAGGGAAAAAAACAATTAAAAAATGGGCAAAAGACTTTAATAGATACATTAGCAAGGAAGATATATGGAATGGCAAATAGCATATGAAAATATGACTCATGTCATATATAATCAGATGAATAGAAACAACAATAAGCTACATCCATCCACCTATGAGAATGGCCAAAATTCACAACACTGACAACAACAAATTCTGGTGAAGATGTGCAGTAACCAGAACTCTCATTCACTGCTGGTGGGGATTCAAAATGGCGCAGTCACTTTGGAAGACAGTTTCGTGATTTCTTACAAAACTAAACATACCATACAATCCCTCAGACATGTTTCTTGATATGTGCCTAAAAAAATTTAAAAAAACTCATGTCCACACAAGCAAAAAAACTGCACACAGACGTTTATAACAGCTTTTTCACAATTGCCCAAATTTGGAAGCAACCAAGATGTCCTTCCATAGGTGAATGGGTAAATCGATTGTAGTACATCCAGACAATGGGATAGGATTCAGTGCTAAAAAGAAATGTGCTATCAAGCCATGAAAAGACAAGGAAGAAATTTAAATGCATATTACAAAGTGAAAGAAGCCAAGTTGAAAAGGTTATACACTGTTTGATTTCAACACTATGGCTCTCTGTAGTAGGCACAACTATGCAGATAGTAAAAACAACAGTGGTTGCCAAGGGTTAGGGAGGCAGCAAGGATGAATAGACAGAGTGCAGAGGATTTTTAGGGCAGTGAAATTTCTTGTGTGATGCTATAATGGTGGACTCATGTCATTATGCATTTGAGAAAACCCAACAATGTACGATAAATATCAAGAGTGAACACCAATGTAAATCACGGACTTTGGATGATTATGATGTGTCAAAGCAGGTTCTTCAACTGTAATAAGTGTGCCACTTTGGTGGGGCCATTGATAATGTGGAGGTTCTGCATGTGTAGGAGCAGGGAACTTATGAAATATTTCCGTACTTTCAATTTTGCTGGGAACCGACAATTGCTCTAAAAAAAATCTTAAAAAAACACATATGTGCCAATGGCTATCATATGTATACACAAATATAAAGAGCTAGAAAAAATTACCATAGTCAAATATTTGAGGGTTTTTTTTTTTTTTTTTTTTTTTTACTGTGTGTGTTTTTTTTAACTGCTCTAAAGATTAGAGATAGGACATTATTATAGAAGAAAGAGAACTACATAGAGGCAAATGAGCCTTCTAAAAAATGGAACCCTACCTATTAGTAATCATAATGTTATCAATGTCCTCTGGACACAAACAATCTTATTAATCATTCCTCTTCCCTGGGGAATGGTATAGAAAGATAAAGAGAAGGGAGCTAATATTTTCTTCCTTTATAATATGAAACAGGTAATACAACAGAAAGTAATTAATACAGTGCACAAATAATTTTTTAAACCTTCAATTTGGGGAGTATAGATTCAGTGGCAGAAGTTTGTAGAATGTGAATATGAGCTTACTTTAATTCTTGCTATTATTTAGTTGTTGAATAATATCCAGAGTAAATTTTAACTAGAGACAATTAATGTTTACCGAGAGTTTATCTCTTTCTCAGCATTGTGTCTGGCTTTCTTCGTAAAAACTCTGAGATTTAGATATTGTTTTCTCTTTTATAGATAAAGAAATTGAGCTACGGCAAGATTAGGTAACTTATCTAGTGATCAAAGCTGTTCTTTAACTTAGAAAAAGATGGCAGATAAATGTAATCAGTAGTTAACATACCGATTGGTTCCACCTTATGGAAAATTGGATGTTCAAAAATATATACATCCAGCAGCTATGGTTTTGGATTGTTGATATGTTGGGAGGGTGAGAAGGATTTGCTAAGACAGAGGAATGCTAAAGGATATCGTCATTTGGATAAGAATCCAAGACACTATGTAATTATTTTAAGATTAAATAAATCATTGCAACATGTAATTATCTTAATTGATTTATGTGAATTTCTTTAAGTAGCTTCTTTATATAACTTATTTTTGCTTCATTCATACACATAACTACAGTCTTGAAGAACCAGGAAGAAAAAAAATCACACTTTTTTTTGCAAAAGGTTAAGAAGGATTGGTTCAAGGGTAGAGGGTAGAATTAATATGAAGCACTTTATACTTTTCTGATTAAGTGGCAACTTTGGATATGATGGTGTTTGGACTTTCTGCTTCTATGTCCTGCTTAGTTATAATCCAGGCTCTGAAATTAAAAAAGAAGTAACGGATTTTTGAGAACTGGAGTATATTGGGTTGGCAAATGTGCCCGTGTGTGTACAGTGGAGCAAGAAACATTTAAAGAGAAAATGGAATTCAGATCAGGAATCAAAAAGAAAAGCACGAGGAATTACATTTGACTTCGTCATTATATATTTGCAAAATATTACACATAAATATATTTAGATTGCAAAGTCTGAAAGATTTCTCTGGGAGCTCTGTTAGGTCATGTCTATTCACTGATGAAGCTAGGGAGATTAGAAATGCAGTATTTTTGTGCCCTCAAAAAGAGCCTTTCTCCTTTCATTTCTTCATTTCCTACACTGGATAGGCTTATGGCAGCTTACCAGCCAAATATTACATTACACACGTAAGTGCAGGGCCTTTCTTAACAATATATCAAATAATGCCTGTGCCCTGGGTGGCCTGGAGTTGGAAAATGTCAGAGCTTTCTATTTATAAGAGATCATTTGAAGTCTTTTTCAGACTCCTAATTACGAACATGGTGAACTTGTTGCCGTAGTTTGTCTTCAGATGCATAGCAAGTACTTGATGTGCCACTTCTGTTTTCTTTGGGGTCATGGATCACCGAGAAATTAACTTAGCAGGAAAATTGCCATTTAGTCAACAAACCTACTTGGGTAAAAGTTATTTAAAACTTCGTGGTCTGATGTGACAGCCGTTTGTTTAAGACATTGTTTTCTCTTAGAGTACACATAAAGAACTATTTTTTTAGGAAGTGGGTCAGGCACTGACTACAGGTTTTTGACAGGTCATAATTTTACATGATTAATGTTGGACATAAAAGCTGCTATTACATACTCAATATATAATAATTGGTATTTTGAAACCACAAAAATGTTTAACATTTCCCATGTCCAGTATCTTATAATCCAATCATGTGAGGCAAAGTAGGATATTTTAAATATATAATACTAGTATTTCTGCTATGTCCAGACATTGCCTACTAACCACTTGTAAAGGAATAATTTATCAGAGGTTATTTGCCAATAATACAAAGCCAAACAATTTGGAACATTGAATTGTTTTAATTAGTTAACTGATTATTTTATTTTATCCTTTTTACCCAAGCTGATTTAATGATGCAGTCATAGACATAAGTCATTTTGGAAACCAGAGATATTTGCAACACTTAAAGTGAAAGGAGAGATAGGACATACAATAATCGTTAATAAATTATTTTCCAAAGACATACTTTTTAAATAAAATATATACTTCAGGATTGTGGCACTAGGGATATAGAGGACATTGTTGGTTCCCAGCCAACTTAATGTGAGTATTAGATCCTAAAAGTTTACAGTTGACTCCCTTTCTGGAGACTGGCTCATGGCTTAATGTTAAATGGGAGTCAGGTTGTCAGGTAAGTTGTATCTCTTCCTCCCCAACCACAGACACAGCCTGCAGCCAACGATTGACTCACAGGGTTACAGTGGACCAGACCTTGTACCATTAGAGATCAACTCTGTGATCCAATTCATGCTCCAGAGCCCACTGTGATATTAGGCCAGAGCTACATTCTCTCTGAGATACACCTTCATCTTGTTCTTTCCTCTTCTCTTTTCTTCTATCTTCACTCCCTTTTTCTTGAGAGTACTCCCTCAATAACCCGTGTGCAAGAAATTCATGTTGCAGGCTTTGACCCTAAGGAACCCAATCTGAAACAATGGGCTTAAACCAACTATTATGCGAATAAACACAAAATATGTTCTAAGAGTCTGGTTCTGAATGCATGTAATATTTATTAAGAAGAACTAGTGAATCTTAAAGTAGTCAGATCAGATCTGCATTCAAAACTGGCTTGTTTTCCCCAGATTGGTCGTTACTAACCCAGTAGTATTATGTGCTCATTCTGTATATCGACATTGTTTTTATCTTTTCATGGAAGAGAGAGTACTGAGCATGTGCACCTATTATATTTAATGTATGTTTATAATGGCATCATTATGAAAGACAAAAACCAAAAGGTAAAACATTTTTAGAAGCAGTCTGGCATGCATTCTTTATTACCGGTAAGTATTGAAATAACAGCCTTTAGGAAATTATGATAATAGTATCAAAAATAGATTTTCCTCATTAAACTCTGATCCTTACCTCATATTAATCACAAATATTACTGTTGAAGGCTGGAAGTCTATAAGCCGTGATAGAAAGAATCTTATGAATATAGAAGAATGATGTCTATGACATCCTTGACAGTTTTCATACATCTTCCATTAAATTTGGAAGGGATCTCACTGCTACTCTATTAGGAAATTCATGATTAAGAGTATAGATTTAAGCCCAGCATGGTGGTACATGCTTGAGATTCCAGCCACTCTGGAGGCTTAGACGGGATGATAGCTTGGGCCCAGGAGTTCAAGAACAGCTTGGGCAACATAGTGAGATTCTACCTTAAAAATAAATAAATAAATACAAATTCAGATAGTAAATATCTCAGGGAAAAATAAAAGGAGGTAGGTTTGGAATGAGATTGAAATTGAGTCCCAATTTACCTTTTATACATGAGACTTTAACCAAGTTAATTAAGCCTTCCTTCTTTTTTGAATCTTTCAGGGAAAATAATAATACTTCTGTTTGGCTGAAAAAATGAGTCTCAGAGATATCTGGATTCAGATCCCCGGTGGCATAAATGTTCCCTTTTATGGCAAAAGGGACTTTGTAGATGTGATTAAGTTAGTAAGTAAGAAACATAAAATAAGTAAGAATCTTGAGATTGTGTTCGTATAGGCCCTAAATGTAATCACAAGTGTCCTTATGAGAAAGAGACAGAGAGAGATTTGGCTACAGAAGATGAGAAGGTAATTTGATAAAATCAGGAGAGACTGAAATGATGAACCTTAAAGAAAGAGGAAGGGTCCACAAACCAAGGAATATGGGCAGCCAGGAGAAGCTGAAAAATGTGAAGAAATGGATTCTCTCCTCATAACTCTCACAAGGAAACAGGCCTGTTGACAATTTGATTTTAGCCTAAGTGAAACTGATTTCAGACTTCTGACTCCCAGCACTGTATGAGAAAAAAGTTGTATTGTTTTACATTGTCAAGTTTGGGATAATTATTTATAGTGACAACAGGAAATTAATATGATACCCACCTATTTTTAAGTTAGGTTTAAGTAACATAATGTACATATATCCCAAGAATTATACCTGGGAGAGTAAACACTCTTTCAGAATTGGGGGAAAGTCTACACCTAATGTTTGCCTGAATTTTGGATATTTGGTGCCTCTAAATACATTGCCCATTGGGACTGGACACTCTGTCAGTACCGTTACACAATAAAATAGTCACTAAAAGGTAAAAATGAAATGCTGAACTACCAGTATTGACGAAAAATATAGAGATGTATTTATTCTTTACGTTTATACATATAAACACATTCATGATACCATAAAGAAAGGATAAATAAAAGATAGAATTAAAAAAGTATACAGTGGTTAGTACCATTATTCTGGGCCTTGTGTAAACTCTTTCTATTAACCAGTCAGGTCTCCGTTAAAGCATGCCGTCATTCTGCGAGGGCCAGAGGGATTGCATTTATCAAAATTAATAAATACAAATGCACAAACATATCTAAACTCTCAAAGACCTGAATGCTATCCATGCTGACTGCCAAACTGGAGAAAAATCAAAGTATTTTTTGGGTCTTTCCTTCACACTTCCTTTCTTATTTGAACACAAGAAAAATGCTAACACTTGCGTAAAGATAGTGGTTTACTTTTATACAGGTAAAATAAACAAAGTGTCCGTATCTGCCGCTTTATTTTATCTGGAATACACTTATGTCATTTCCCTGAAGAATTATCCAAATAGAATGAATTCGCTTTTATATTTCTTCATCTGTTTAGCATTTCACGCCTACAGATTTAGTGGATACAAAGACATGATGACATGAATGAGAGTTTGGAATCTTATAATTTATAGTAACAAGATGGTTAGTGACCCACATCTTAGCAGTGGAAGTTTATGTTCCTAAGTTGCAAAATAGTCTAAGTGCTAGAGAGAGAAAACACATGCAAGAGACAAAGGGAAGAAGCTAAAATCAGCATTTGCTACCTAAAATAAATCTAACATTCTTTCTGATAATATTCATGAGCTTTGAAATCCTTCGAAAAGGAAAAAAAAAATTCACACATTAAAACTGGTAAATGTTATTGCTTTCAGTTTTAAATATACATGAGGATATAGATTCTCCAGGAAAAGCGAAACAGGAGATGTCCGTATAAGTAAGCTACATGTGAACGCTAAATTCCTCCTTAACAAATAGAAGAGGCTAATTTGCATTTTCTGTCAATCTCGCCTCAGCATGTGGCTGGGCCTGTCTCAGCAGTGGTAGTCACGTGAGGGGAACCATTTAGATGCAACATTTACTTTGGCACAGGTTTGGTTCCACATTCAGGTTTTCCTCCAGATGGACTATCTCCATGTGTGCATAGGTCTGCCTCTTAATTCAACTGCTGAAATTAGGGACAATATCTGCGAGAGCACTTGGGTAATAAGAGAGCCAGCAGGAACAGAAGTGAGTATCGGTAAGCCCTTTTCTCTTTCTCACTTGCTTCCTGGTGCTGGATACTTTGCAAAGAACCTTGCTTAGTTTGCAACTCAGTCCTGGAAAAAATTATATCTGCAGATGGCCATGGTATCAGCACTGATCTTCTGGTTTGTTAAGAATCCCCGATGAGCTATCAAAGCAAATGAATGAATTGTTAAGAAGCATCAAATAATCAACTGAGTTCCCTGAGGTACAATACTTCAATTGGTTAAAGTTAATGTCTTTATTTTAAGCCTCTTGAAAAGTAATTTTTTAGAAAGAAAATGAAATATTCTTGGATTTGGTGTGCTAGACTGGCCCCTCGGGATTTCAAGCCCTGAAAGAAAGATGAAGAAATCTAACACATTAAGACTTCAGTCCAGAGGTATAAGATAAACAAATTGTGATGAAGATAATACTATAAAACACTTTGTGGTTAGATATAAGCAATTGCTACAGAATAATAAATTGCTACAGAAATTGCTCCAGAGTTTAGGGATATGAGAGATGAATTTGGATTGGGATCTGTGGTAGGCAGAATCATGGCCACCAAAAAATGTCCTATTCCTTATCTAGGGGACTGGTAAATAATCATGTTGCCTGGAAAAGGAGAATTAAGGCTGCTAATCAGATAATCTTAAATAAAGAGAATATTCTGGATCATCTAAATAGACACAATGTAATCACCAAGGTCATTTAACTGGAATTGTGGAATCAGAATCCGAGAGAGATTTGCAGATACTACACTGCTGGGTCTGAAGGTAGAAGAAGGAGCCCCACGCTCGGGAATGCCAGCAGTACTAGGAGCTGGAAAAGTCAAGAAAAGGACTCTTCCCTAGCTTTGAAAAGAAACACGGTCTTACAGACACCTTGATTTTAGCCCAGTAAAACCCGTTTCAGACTTCTGACCTTCAGAATTGTAGGAAGAAAAATTTGTGATGTGTAAACCACTAAATTTCTGGTAAATCGATAAAGCAGCAATGGGAAAGTAATATGAGGTCCTAAAATAAGCAGAAAGTAAAGAAGTATGAATGGCCAGTGACTGTTTGGTTAGACTAAGAACTTTAGCTGATTATCAGTTTTCTGTACGTCCTGAGAAGTAAGGTGCGAAAGTGCCAATTGGATCAGTTGAAAGGGAAGGTAAGAAGCATAGATATCTCTCAGGTGGGGAGGTGGGGAGTAGAAGAGGCTATCAGGGTTTCCTACTTGTATTATTCTCCATGAATTTTGTTTGTTTGCTTTTATTCTATTTTATTTTTTCAGAGACAAGGTCTTGCTCTGTCGCCCAGGCTGGAGTGCAGTGGCGTGATCATATGATTGTAGATCAGAGTAACCTCAAACTTCAACACCTGGGCTCAAGGGATCCTCCTGCCTCGGCCTCCCAAAGTGCTGGGCTTATACACATGAGCCACTGCGCCTGGCCCCATGAACATTTCTTTTACTGCAGACCAACTTGCTGTCATATACTTTCTTTTTTTTCATAATGTAATCTATATGATCTCACCCAGCCCCCATATACATAATATTTTAATTTAAGTGAATTTTTAATTTCTTTTCCTCATCCTTCATGGAAATGATTTCATTTCCCCCATCTAGAGGATGTAGGGAAGGAAGTAGGCTTTAAAAAAAAAACTCCATGAACATTAAAAATTATTATGCATATGTGACATATTGGTTTATTGTCACATACACATAATAATTGTTAATGCATGTAGAGTTTTTTTTTTTTAAGCCTATTTTTTTCCCTACATCTTCTAGATTTTGTATGGGAAAACAGATTATGTGGATGATAATAGAGGATCATTCCTCTATTATCAAATATTTCACTAAGTTTTGTATAGATTTCCTGTAATTTGTATAAAGAACACAAACATTTCTTGTTTATAATTATATCTATACAGCAATTTATAAGATAAACATTTTTTAATTTAATTTAATTATTTTATTATAAAATCACTTATTGATAACATTTTGTAAGACTTCAGTGAAAAGTATGTAAAACTCTTAACCTCAACAATCTTTCTAATGTGCTTTAAGCCTGAAAATGTTGCAACTTACATTTAATCATTTCTTTGATTTATGTATTTAATATAGTTACAGTTTAGCTTACAGTGTTATGAGTCTAACCTGACCTAATTGAGGTGAGATAGATGAGAAAACTTTCTATTCTGATTGAAGTACCAAAGACTAATTTTGTGGAGTAGGAAGTATAGAGGAATTTAAATAATCAGGACTTAGAAATAAAGACATACGGAAAAACACGTCATCAACATATAAATAATGTACATGTACAGAAAGCTAAAATTACATTCCACTGCAGAAGGAAAACTGAACTGCTCTGCAATACTTAAATAATAATAGAATTTTCATTTCCTAGAATAACAATCGTTATTATTCAAATACTACTGTAAAAAGTTATAGGTGATTATAGCTTATGCCTTTGATTTGATGAGTCTTTTTTATTTTCCTATTTTTTTTTTCCATTTTACTATTAAAACTGTGTTTTGGAGATCTTGAATTTCACACTTCTCACTAGTTTGGGGAGTAAAGTAGGCTATAAATCACTGCTATGCAAAACAGTTTTTCTTAATTTAATTTCCTTCTTCTTAGAACCCATTCGGTAATTAGATTAGTGGCCTGTTGTGCCTTGGAATAAGTATATGACTATAATGCTTAGCCTAAATTGTTTTGATAACAAATTTGCAAAACTAGGACAAAGTTAAATTGGTTTTTTTCAAATACCAGATGCTCGAATCTTGGAATATCAACTACCTCCCAGTCATTTCCTAAGTCATTTGAGCATGATCACAAAAAAAAATTTATCATCATTTTCTCAAAAAGAGGTAGCTTAAGCTGTGTAGTAGATTTTCTGGGTTTACTCATTTAGGCACACATGTCTCTGTGATACGATGCTCTCTTCTGGTTATTCTCAGAAATACCACTCAAAGCCTGCGACTTGACATTAGTAGTCAAAGCCTCAAAACAGTATGTAGCCATGAGCTCTATGGCTCTTACTGAAATCACAGAGCTAAAATAAAATCCTATGTCTTTTTAAATGTATGATCTTTAAAAGTAGTTATTGAAGAACATATTTGCTTACGGCTCTATTGAGAATGCCATGGGCTTCACCATACATGGTTTTGACAGGTGTGCCTACATTAAAATATTGAGATCTCTAATAAATAGTTTTTAAGAGTTCATATAAAGGAAATTCACATGGATGTGGTCCTGAGTATATTAATAAGTTAATTTTCTAATGCAGAGAAGGTAGAGAATTTTTCAAGTTTATTATTACTCTTTTTTTCTGAGATTATCTGATATGGTACATATAATAAATCTTGTTAGTATCAATTTCAATATTTCCTAATCTGTGACAATTTAATCATGCAGTAGCCTAATATTAAACTTTGCATCATGAATGGAGTAAGGTTTTAAGAGCTATGACATTTAACAGTCGTATAAAGAAACTGACAAAGAAAATGTTTAAACTCTTCAAAGAAAGATGCCAATATCCAACTCTCTAAAATCATCCACTTTCCTAGTTTACCTGAATAATTGCGTATTGTGTAGTAACCATAGATTATGCCTATCTTTTTAATTTAAAAAAGTTTCATGGGCTCCTATATGAAAGCATTTTGTTGTTAGTTAGTCACTTAAAATAAACTATTATTTTAGAACAATTTCACAGTTAAGGCTGGCAATTTCCTAGGAGTTTTATTAATAAAGTTTATTTTGATAAATGGTAAACTAAAATTAGCTTTAACAAAAATACTTTAAGTATTTACAAAATTTAGGGTTCCATTTGAGTTACTGTCTATGTTGATTGGATCTACTGGATTTAGATGCATTTTCTTATTAATATCTGCATGGAAGTTTTAAATACAGTTTTATAATAACTTAATTTGTTGAGAAAAATATACTTTAGAGAAATAATTAACTATGTATACTTCCCTAGGTAATAATTATTCTATTCAATATACCATGTATCATAGCATAATATTATATTAGAAAACCAAATTCAGAAGTATATGTTTATAATTACTGTGTGTTTCTGTGACCATGGTGATATTTAATTTGGAGACTGTATAAATTCTTAACTGGAAGTCTTTAGGGGAGTGGCTCAGTTTAACTCTCCCTTTGTCTTTTTATTGACATAGGCAAATTGTCACATTGATAAAACAAAACAAGGCAAACACTTGCATTCATTTTGTTAACTTTTCCAGATTATTAACATAGTATGTGCTACAGAAGAAGGGAAATTTATTATCATTCATACTAATTAAAGAGAATATAAAGAGTGGGAAACATTATGTTAATGGCATGAATTGAAAGTAAAAAAGGCATACTAATACAGAATTGAGGTTTCCTGAATAATTATAATTAGAATCCATTATGCAGGACATATATCAGTCAGAAATCAACTAGGTTTTCTAACTCAATAAATTGGTTTAATGAAAATACGAAGAATAAATTAGGGGGAAAAGTTCAAGAATTGTTTTTACTTCATTATAAATGCCCGTCAATATGGCCTAAATATATTTATCTTTCACACAGGTGACAAAATTAATCTCCCATAGTTTGATGGAATTTTTATCTCATTGCTTTTTATTAATTGGCAGTAAGGACTGATAATGTACAATTGAACACTAGTACAATGCTGCCCTTTGATGAAGTTTTTGTCCTTTTTCTCTGACATTATTTTTCTGAACCAAAGTTTCTATTGAAAAATCAATAACTATAGCACCAGGCATTGCTTTTTTTTTGTTTCTTATCAATAGCCCCAACTTTCTAATTCAAAATATACAAGTACCCTTCATTGCTCTCCATTATTCAAAATGCTTGTTTAATTACTTTTACCATCTTCTTTAATTTGCTTTGAACGAACTTTACACAAGATTATCAGAAGTTTAAATGTAAGAGACACCATGTAGCTTCCTTGTTCCACAAAATTATCAAGGTCTAAATCTTGTTTTTCATTTCTTTTTTAATTCACTTGCTCATTTAGTTGGCGGCACTGCAAGATAATCCTCAAATGAAATCAGGTAGATAGATGCGTGTGAGCCTTAAAAATAAGTTAGAACGAACAAAGGAATGCAGCAAAGTGAAAGCAAAACTGAAGAATGGTAAACCAAAATGTGCCTTAGCCAAAGAAGACATCATCCAGAATAAAATTATAATACCCAGATTTCTTTATTAAACTCTCATATTTCCATAATTTGTTTATGTGTACTGGTTCCGACCTTTGAAATCTGTCTACAATGCCATACATATCCTGTGTTCTTCATTGAACTCTTAATGCATTTTGTTCGGATCTCATGAACATTGACTCGATGTCTCTAATAAACTCATCTCTCTTCAATTCTCTTTATAAACAGAATCTGACATTTCCTTGAAGTTTCTCAGATGATTATCTCCACCAGGTTTCTGATTTTTATTTTTTAAGCCCTCACCTTTGAACATACTTCTTCCCTTTGATGCCTTTTCTGATTCACTCACTAATTCTTTTAATGCATATTTGTTGACGGGGGTATGGGATTTGGTAGAGGTAAACGTGGTATTAAGAATTGAATTAATTTAAAACACAATGGTTCATTAAATTAAAATTAAATTATTAAATTACAATGCAACATATTTATTTTGTAATGTACTTTTCTTTGACTTGTAATTGTCTTTCCAAATCTCAGATTTATAAGGGCCTAAAACATGATGATTGATGGACCCACCTGCATTTGTCCAGATGTTCAAGAAAAGTATTTTTTAAAATACCACCCACAAATGTTTGAAAGATTTTTTTTTTTGTGATTGCTCAATTAATTTATTATTCTTTAAAACTTGGATATTTGTAAACTAAATAATCACATTCCTCTTTCCCCATACCTGCTTAGGACCATCCTTTTAATAAGCAATTGCTTGGGTAACAGAATATAACCTTTATTATGGGGAAGCCCTTGTACAACAGGAGTACAAAGGTCTTACAAAATAAGAAGACTGGCTCAACCTAATAACCGCCTTTGCTTTGTTGTAGCAGTTTTGCTCACAAATGAATGGGTTTCTAGGGACAAATTGGAATTAGTGTTTAATTCCTTGTAATTTGATACCAAAACATATAAAAATAAAAACTAAATAATATTCACAAATGTTTGAAAGATTTCATGGGTTGATGAAGTATTTTGCAAAATAGTTGTCCAGTCAGATTTTTTTTTTTGGTTGCAAGTGAGAGAAACCCAAAGAAACTACTTATTGGACATTTATTGGAAAGGTTCTGTTTTGGCTCACAGAATGAACAGAAGATAAGTAGGTGTCATCAAAACTCCTAAGACTTCAGTGACTGAAACCGCAGGTTTAGTACCATCAAGATTCATTATGGCTTCCTAATTTTTCCCTTCTTTTCTCTACTCGGCTAAATCCTTTCCTACTGCAGTCAAACTTTCTCTATCTTTTCAAGCTCTGTAATACCACATTCCAGGGGAGGAGCATGATTGGTGTGGACTGAATCATAACTTTACCCTTAAATTAATTTTTCTCACCATAGGCGTGGGGAACTGTGGTTGACGAGGTCTGGACTCACAGGGCCAGTGCCTATAGCTAGATTATCAGAGCATAATGATTGAAAGTCCTCCAGAATAATATGGTTTAAGTAGGGAAGAAATAATTTCTTGAAAGAATGGAGGTATATCTGCAACCAAAAAAAAAAGTGAAAATACTGCTGGGAACATAAAACCAAATTTAGGAGACCATAATATTTCACATTTTATAATTTTTTTTTCTTTCAGTAGGCAGTAAGCGATTAAGACAGAAAATGAGATTTATGTAAAAAGAAGCAAAGAAAGAAGGTGCTTAAAAGAATTGTTCTTATTATCCTATGTATTCATTAGGCTGGAGACTGCTCTGTGAAGATATGAAATAGTCATTCCTCTGCAGACATTTTCTTGCCCATAGCATATATGGCTACAAACACATTTCCACTTCCACTTATTGGAAATGAGAAGGATGACAAAATAAAGCATCACAATTTGTCTTCCAAAATCATGACTTTCTGTACTGAAAACTTTACAGCATCCCTCTTTCTATATCCCTATTTTTACTCAATGGAGAATCTTTTGAGTATCATGGGCTCTCAAGCATGACTGCAGTCCCTTTGTGAAAACTACTACAGATCACAGAGTGTTGATGAGACACACTTTGAATACTTTTGCGGATTTGCTGCCCATATTGCATTTTATTTGAGACTTACTTTGGTTAAATTCTATAAATAAAAATTATGCTTCCAAATAAAACAAAGAAAACAAACAAAAACCCTTCCATTTACTGATTTTGTATAATTCCGGTGATCCTTATATGAAAAAATTATAGTTCAGAGTATCCATTGGTGATATCAATTTATATTTGCAATCAAGATAAATGACTCTTTCTCTTTATAATTAAAAAAGTACATAAACAAATCCAGAATTACAATTTTATATTCAGAGCATTACCTTCATTAGTCTCTATATAGATGGTGATAAAGAATCGCTTTAAACATAGTGTGATTTCTTTTTAAAACCATAAGAAATGACCGTATATATATGACATTTCCTTCCTATTTCAGTAAGTTTAGATTTCTCTTCTAACAACTCTTGGATAGCCTTTATCATTCAGACATCTAAAACAGGCTCATTTTGTTTTGTTTGTACAATTTATGAAGTCTAATATTCACTCAGGATTTGTTTAACCTCAAGATATATCATACGGGGGGAAAAAAGCAAAATAATTCCCCAATGTGTGTGGAAAGTTTTTTTCTCTTTTTAATATGCATGAGGGGTATTATTTGTAATAATGCTACACTGCCACCTTGTGGAGTGACTGAATGAAAACCGGTTAAATAAACATTGGCCAGTTTCCACCCCTGGAGGCTCAAACAAGTCTCTTGAGGATTTAGGTAAGCGCTGCAAGGATTTAGGCAAGAGCTGTTATGTAAGTAATTTGTAACTACATAAATGGATACATTGTGGTAACACACTACATTGCTCATGAGTGAATTCATTACTAAGAATTAGTGAATTGTAACCAGTTTCTTTACAGAGAGATTTATTTTTAAAAAATTATTATACACTCTGAAGTACATTTTATGTGGAGCACAGAAAAATATCAGAATTCAAGTCCTGCATCTGCCATTAGTAGTTGTTTATATTAATCTCCTTTGGCCTCAGTTTTTCAATCGTTAAAAGAAAGAAAGTTACATTTATGTATTTTTTTCAAAAATCAACGTCATTTATTATGTATATAATTCCCCACTTATTAATTTTGTAATTCTGTTAGACATTGTTTGAAATTTTTTTTATATACAAACTATTTGTCAGGCAATATACTTGGTGCTTGAAAATTAGGGATGAAGGAAAAAAAAAAACCAATGGTGACATGGTATTATCTGTTTATGATGCTTAGTAAAAAGTCAAATTTAATTACAGTAAAATTTTTCAATTATAAACCATGAGAAAATAATTTAGAGTATTAATAGAGAATTTATTTTAATAAATTTTACAAATATTTTGTTCGTTTTCACAAAAGGAGGTATGTCTAAAGCACTGAAGTCATGTAACCACTGGAAATAAAAAAGGTCTTAAAAATTGAAATCTCAATAACCAAATTTTACTGTAATACAAATATGTCTCTAGATTTATTTGGGAAAATAAAATGTTCCACTAAATTTATACTTTTTCTGATTTCTCAATTATTTAAATATAATTAAAAGAATGTTTGTATAGAAATTTATACTACTTGGAGAAGGAGCGTAATAAGAGACAATCACAAGCTTATGATGAGAGGCATTTTGTCTGCCTCTCCAATAAATTAGTTTTACTTGTAATAAGTTTTGTAATTTCTCCCCCCCGACAGTTATTCTTTGGAACACAAACCTTTACCAGAATTCCTTATTTTAAATTATATTTTCTTAAAATAGAATGTAAAAAAAAAAAAAAACAACCTGGATTTTTGTATTGGTACACATGAAGTACCATAGTTGAACAATATTAAAAATAATACAAAACAAAAAGTGCCGAATTCCGGAAAGCATTTTAATCAATTGCCAATTAAAATTCTTTCGAATGTAATTAAATATGTATTAAACAAACATCTAGAAAAATCATAGCATTTGGAAAGGAATTAATATATTAAGCCTAAATATAAATTGACTATTTTTTATTGTTTTAATAACCTTTGTTTGAAATTAATACAGCTCTTTGTTTTTTAAGTGAAGTTAAGATTAAAATCAAACGTATTAGGGTACTCTTTCTCCCTTTTTTTTAAATAAAGAATACCTTTTAAAGTAAATATTCAGGTGCTATAAACCTATAAAGTATCGGTTTCTCAATATGCATGAAATATATATGAAAAATAATGTTATACTCATTTGATATTTATATACCTATCTCTCACATGTCTATGTGATGAGTAATGAAGACCTGGTCTGATCTTTTAGTCAGGTGAGTAAAGGGAAGAGAAAAGGAAAAGGGAGAGAGAGAAAGAGAAAGAGAGAGAGAGAGAGAGAGAGATTATGTTATGGCATATATTCAGTGGAGTGGTGGGAAGCCGAGATGAACTGCTAGAAATATTCACATGTATATACTCATTAGTCTACAAACAAAAAATTAAATTTTATTCAACACATTTTTGCTTTTTAAGTAACAAGTATAAAATATGGCCAAGCAATTGAGTATTTGGTGAAATTAAAATATGCATATACACTAAATATGCATAATCACTAAAATATGCATATACACTAGTGCATTCTAATTCTTTTTGCAGAGACTGGACCGTGATAACTGAGCAGTATGCCATATACCTGTAAATCTTTGAATTCACTACGGGTTGAAATAAAATCTGGAGTGCTACACTGTCTCTTTTTAGCAATATCAACTGAATCTCTTGTGACTATCATGGAGATATGCTCAAGTTCAGAATCTATGCCTTCAAACATTTGCCTAAAATAAATATGTAATGTTAGGTTTTGAAAATAAGCTGTCATAAATAAGTAGGAAACCAATCCAGTAATGTTTTTAAGCAATGATACTATGTCAGATTGACTATTTTTGCTTCAGTCTAACTAGTAAATGCAATGGAACACAAATATAAGGAAATATAATAAAGATACCTAAGCTTTTTCTTTATGATCATATCTTGATTTGAGCATATAATGTGCTTTAATTCTATTAGGAACAATTTATAGTAATCAAGAAAAGTGATCGCATAGCATGTCACAGTTGCTTCGCTTACATTCTTTCCCAATCCAAATCCTAATTAATGTACCTCAATGTTCTTACGCATAAAACAGATTCCACAGCCCACCATAGAGCTTTAAAATTATAAGAAAAATCACCCATTTCTGTTTTCTTTTCTACCCCACTTTGTGGATGGAGATCTATACTCATTATCACCTCCTTCTCTGCCATCTAACTCTGTTAGTACTGTGAATTCTATGGGTTCTTAATCCTAAAACTTTTGGTAAACTCCAGATTTTCCTGTCACCAAGGTTACATGCCAGATGGAAAAGGCTGAGAAGAGAATATAATCCTTGATGAAGATGTTGTTAGGTCATTTCCAAAGCATACTTTTAATCTTCAGACCAAATTGGCATTTTTAAATTCCCCTTAAAGATTTATCGATACACAGAAGTTTTGCTGCTATCAATATTTACAAGTCTGAATGACAGTGTCAAAGTCAATAGATACATTCAACCACATCCAATAGCAAGAAAATGAGCTGAAAGCACGTTAATAAAAAGTCCTACCTTTTTTATACTGACTTAGTGTGAAAGTGAAAGATTCCATTTTTGGAAAGTGTGATAAATGCAAATTGTAAAAATTCTGGGAGTATAAAGTAAATCATTTTTTCAAAGAAAAAAATATTTTTTTAGAGGCATACTTGAGTGGTGGAGACGGACAATGAACAGTAGTAAAGTGTCATCATTTCTTGATTTCCATTCATCCACTCTAGTTAGTGACTGTTTTAGATTTATATTTCAGCATTTGTTTAATACGCATGTTAAGCAATGGGGGGGGGGAGAAAATATAACATATTCTCATTCTAGCTATTACATTAACATTTGCTTTATATTTCACTGTGAAAATTAGACATAATAAAATGAAAAAAGCAATGTTTATTAAATCACATATAAGGCCAGCTTCTGATACCTATTCTTTTAGAATTTCACTAGGCTTCATGATCGCTTTTCTATTAATTTGTTCTTAAAGAAATGAAAGATTTAAGAGGCAGTGGGATGGAGTCCTCTGTGTCTTTCTCAATACTATTTTTCACCATTTTATACCAAGGAAGCCATTATCTAAAATTATTTGCTTTTTATAAATGCATTTATACTTTTGCTATAAATATACAAATACATAAACTATATAATCTTTTTCTTTTTAATATTTATCTACAGATGCTTGTTATATATATATTAATTTATATTAACATATGTAACTCTGGTTCACATTTAAAAAGTTATGAAATTCCATTGTGTGATTATACCACAGTTTAACCATGCTCTTTTTGGTGGACATGTAGGAAGTCTCCATTATGTAGCTATTACAAGAACTGTTGCATAGAGTGGTCATTTAAAATAACTCCTTTGAACATATGGATGAGATTCTCTGGGTTTTAACCTATGTGTGGAATTGTTAGAGTGTTCAATACATGCCTGTAAAACTTTACTACATATTGACAAGTTTCTATCAAAAATATCAATTTACATTCTAGGCAGTAGTCTATAACAGTTTTTAGTAGGTGGAAAATTCATGAGGCGATTTGTCTAATGGTATTTAGACGCCTCAGAATCTCAGCTTTTTTTTTTTTTTTTTGTCTCAGCTTTAATAATTTATAATTTTCAGGGAAGTTATTTTATTTATTTTCTCTGGAAAAAAATTCGTTCCCTGATTTTAATATCTGTCCTATATGTTCTTATGTCTGATTTTTATTCATTCACTGTCGTGTTTTTAGTATAGTAAATATGTGTCTTAGTCAGCTTTGCAATAACAGACTACCTGAGATTGGATAATGCATTGAGAAAAGAAATTTCTTTTCAAATTTTATTTATTTTTATTTGTATAAATATATGGGGTACGGGAGTAATTTTATTACATGCATAGATTGTGCAGTGGTGAAGTGAAGACTTTTAGGGTATCCATCACTTGAATAACATACATTTTACTCATTAAGTAATTTCTCATCATCTACCCGCCTCTACCCACTTTGCTTTCTGAGTCTCCATTATCTGTCATTCCACACTCTACATGCTTGTGTACACATCACTTACTTTCCATTTATAAGTGAGAACATGCAATATTTGTCTGAGAAATTTGTTTCTCACAGTTCAGGAAGCTGGGAAGTCCAAGTTCAAGGTGTCAGCCTCTGGTAACGGGGCCTTCCTGCTGCTTCCCATGGCAGAAGGTTCAAGAGAGGGTGAGAGAGTACACCCGAGAGTGAGAGCAGAAGAGGACCAAACTTACTTTTATACGAGGAACCCACTCCCCTGATTACTAACTCGTTCCTGTGATAATACTATTAACCAATTACCTCTTAAAAGTTCCACCTCTGAACATTGTTGCATTGGGGATTAAATTTCTAACACGTGAATTTTGGGGGACACATTGAAAGCATAGCAACATGTGTTGTATGACTGTTCTTACAGCTCACTTACTAATGCATATTGCTAAAACAGTTTGCCTTTATTTTAATTGTGCAACATTTCAAACCAAAAGTAGAGAAAATTATAGAAGAATATTTAACCATTATGTATATTAATATAAATCAAAATTTAATTAGAAATTTTATAAGGAAAATAACTTCATATTTCTTTCACGTCACTTTCATGGAAATAAAAAGTTACTCATGCAGTTGAAGCCTTGCTCTATTCTTCCTTAATTTAATTTCACTCCTCCCCCTCAGGTAACAATCATTTTTCTGAATTTTGTGCATAACTTTCTTTTTCACTCAGTTATATTTCTGAGATTGATCTGGGTTGATAAATGCAAATCCAGTTCATTTATTTTAACTGTCAAATATTATTCCCTTATGTTAGAAATATTAGCATTTTCTCACCCATTTCTCTTCTTAGGGACAATATGAAGCCTCTGATGTTGCCTTGGCTACACCCACAGTAACCCTGGAATGACAATGATTTTGGCAGGGCTCCCTTTGCCCGTCTCCTTCCCTGACCATACTTAGCTGTTCAACTCTGCTATTTCATATTGTTTCAACACTGCAGTGGGGCATAAATTTTTCCATAGACTGACCCAATCAAATTTCATCCCCTTTTTCATTTCATTTCATTTTTTTTTTTTTTTTTTTTTGCAGGAATACAAACGCTTACGTTTGCAAGGATCACTTTTGCAATGCTTGAGTCAGGGTTATAAGTGTGACTGTCACCCAGATAGTCTAGATTGTACCAGATAGGTGGATTTTCACCCATCGCCTCCTCCTGCCTCCCCCCTGGATGATTTCCATTGAATTATACTTTCCTGTATACACATATGTGCACGTTGGTTAGTTCCAATTTAAAGGTGAGTATGTATGATGTTTGTTTTTCCATTCTTTAGATACTTTACTAAGGATAATGGTCTCCAGTTTCAACCGTATTGCCACAAAAGGCATTAAGTCATCCTTATTCATGTCTGAGTAGTATTCCACGGCATGCATACACCACATTTTGTTAATATATTCACGCATTGATGGACATTTGAGTTGATTCCACATCTTTGCAATTGCGAATTGTGCTGCCATAAATATTTGAGTGCAGGTATCTTTTTGATCAAACGATTTATTTTCCTATTCATACATACCAAGTAGTGGGATTGCTGGATTAAACAGTAGGTCTACTTTTAGTTCTTTGAGGAATCTTCATACTGTTTTTCATGGATGTTATATTAATATGCAGACTCACTAACAGTGTATAAGCGTTCCTTTCTCTATACATACATACCAGCATCTATTGTTTTTGGACTTTTTATTAAATACATTCTAACTGGGGTAAGCTAATATCTGATTGTGGTGTTAATTTGCATTTCCCTGATAACTAGTGATGTTGAGCAGTTTTTCATATGTTTATTGGCCATTTGTCTATCTTGTTTTGAAAAGCTTCTATTCATGTCTTTTGCCCACTTCTTATTGGGGTAGGTTTTATTTTTCTTGCTGATTTTTGTTTATATTGATTCTGGTTATTAGCCCTTTATTGGATGTATAGTGTAAGAATATTTTCTCCCATTCTTGGGAGGTTGTCTATTTGCTCTGCTGATTATTTCCTTGGCTTTGCAGAAGATTTTTAATTTAATCAAGTCCCATTTATTTATTTTTGTTGTTGCTGTGATTGCCATTGGGGTGTTCTTCATAAATTCTTTGCCTAGGCTGATAGCTAGGAGACTTTTTCCAACATTTTCTTCTAGAATTCTTATGGTTTCATGCCATACATTTAAGTCTTTCATCCATCATGTATTAATTTTTGTGAGTGGTGAGAGATAGGGATCCTGTTTCTTTCTTCCTTCTGTGGTTATCCAATTGTGCCAGAACCATTTATTGAATAGGGCTTCTTTTTCCCAGTGTATATTGTTTCCTGCTTTGTCAAAGATTTGTTGGCTGTATGTGGATGGTTTTATGTATGAGTGTTCTGGTCTATTGCTCTATGCCTTTTGCTTTGATTTTTCATACTTCTGGACTTCTTTTGCTGGTTCCTTCTCGTCTAGAGTAGCTGTTGCTTCCTATTTTTGGATTTTCTTTTGCTTAGATTTGGCTTTTGTTCTCCCGCTGTCACTTGTAAGGGAGTGTCTTCCCTATCGCCTTTCACCACAACCTTGCCTGTTTTCTGAGAGTGCCTTTAGTTTTGAACTTCTCAGCAGTCAGTTGTAAATGATGTCAGTTCCTAAGGAGACAGGTTTTCAGCCTCATGTTCTATCGTCCGCTTCTCCCAAGAGCACAATCTTTGTGACACAGCTTTGGTGTTAGGAGCAAGGACGATAGTGAGCTTCTCTTGGATGACACCCTTGCTCTATTAGCTGGTGCTTGGTAGAGGGGGGCGTCAGCTTGAACTTTCCCTGACTCACCTTCCCTGATATAGAAACTTCACCCCACAAATTAGGGAAAAGGGATTGGAGCCTTAGTATTTTCAGCAGCTTCACATCCAAGGTAGAGCCTCTATCCCATGAATGTAGCCTGCAAGGAGGAAGGGAGGCCCCATCTCTTGACTGGTCTGGCTTGGAACTTACTTCAGCAACAGGTATCTAGGAGCAGAATGAGAAATGCTGACACATGGCCCCTCCCAGGAAGGTAGCGCTCTGAGAGGGACCTGTGGGACAGGGAGCCTTGTGTTCTTGGCTGTACCAAGCTGAAGTGAGGTTTCCATCTCTCTGAGCTGAAAGGGGGAGGGAAAGTGCAGGTCATGGTTCAAAAACCACTGACTCTTGCTTTTATTAATGAATTTTATTAGGTTATCGGGAATGAATATTTCTTTATTTGTTGTATGCCCTTATGGCCGTTCTCAGAGACTTCAAATGTGTCGGTCTGTTTTAAAAAAAATAAATTTTATCAATTTTGATAGGGGGCAGGTCTTCAGAGCTCCTCCTGGTATCATGGGAGAAGTAAACCTTCTACCCTATTACCTCTTAGGTGGAATTCCACAAGTTGGACACCAAGTGCTTTAGTTGTGGCTAGGTACTGATTTGTGTCCTTCCAAATTTTATTTTTGAAGTCTTATCCTTCAATGTGGTGGTCTTTGGAAATAGGGTGCATAAGGAGGTAATTAAGGTTACATGAGTCCATAAGGATGGGTCCCTAATCTGAAACAGCTGGTGCCCTTATAGAAAGTGGAAAGACACCAAAGCTCTCTCTCTCCATCATGTCAGGACACAATAAAGACATCCATCTACAAGCCGGGGAGAGAACCCTCACCAGGAATCGAATCAGCCAAATCCTTGCTCCAGGACTTCTTAATCTCCAGAACCATGGGGAAATAAATTTCTGTTGTTAAAGCCACTCAGCCTGTGATATTTTGTTATGCTAGCCTGAGCAGACTAACACAGTTGTTGTTTAATTATATATGTATTTTTTATAATTGCTATATTATTCATTCTTGTTCCATAAATTATTTATAATCTATGTATAATTCTGTTTCATTTTATTGTATTATTTAATGAGCACTAGATTTATAGAGTTGAGTTACTTGTTTTCTTCCATCATAGATAGCACAGTTTCATAATTGGTTTATGCACAGTACTCTACTTATTTTTGGATTCTTAATATTATTTTATTTTGCTACTACATTACAGATCCAAATTCATATTTCTTTCTCAACATAAACATTCATTTTAATAGATTTGATACATGTCTTTCACTTTGAACTCATCCTCATAAAACATATAGTGCAGCGTTTCAAAGGTGCAAATTTTTGTTAATTGTATCATATTATAAATTTCATTTGGTTTCTTTACTTTTTCACTTAAAATTATATTTCAATATCTACCTGTGTTGCTTTGGGCATACTAGTTTTTCTTTCTAAGCTAGTATTCCATAGTGGGCATCTACCAAACGCTATCAATATTTAGCTATTCTCCTAAAGATGCACTTTAATTTTTCTCCAACTCTCTCTTTCTAGAAACATCATCATGATTCATACCATGCAAGTATGGACTCCATCCATGTATGGAACATAATCGGTGCTTTGGTTTCTTCATGGTTACTTTTCATTAGAAGTCTTAGTCACACTGCCAGCTTCCCATCATTCATGCTGGGAAGGATGAATGGGAAAAGGGATTCTGTGTTTTTGATCCTGAGTTAGGGAAACACTGTATTGTTTAGTTTTTGACTGTGCACCTCATATGGCTTCTACAAGAGGTTTCATCTCTTACAAGAAGCATTAGAAATCTAGACCCTCTAATCTCAGAGCCTGTCTTGAAATGAATTATCACAAATTTACCTACATCCTAAAGCTCTGGCTTTATTTGTTCCCTTACTTTGGTACTTAAGGCTATCTGTTTATTTCGAGTTAGGTTTTTTTCTTTAATTGTTATAATTTATTTAACATTTCTCTTTGTTTTAATGGTATAAGGGCATTGTGTGTATCACCTGAGTTTATCATGTTGCTGAAAGTTCTCCAAGCATTGTTTTTCAAAATTTAATGCACTTACATTATTGACAGTTGAGAATTTTGACTAATGAGAATATATGGTGTTGTCAGTACAACGATAGCATGCCATTTAGGATAAAATCAATTATCTATCAAAATTAATCATGTATCTTTTCAAGCAGAATATGTAGTACATAGGATATAATGTGAAATGTACCTCTTGGAGTTGTGGAATATGGTGGTGTGGAAGACAATGAGAACAACTATTGCCAAAGCAGGAAAAAAAACTTTGTGAGAGGTAAACATTTTACAAAGTAAGGGTTTCTTTGTGATCAGTTGGATAAGAATAATTCAGAACAAATAGTGTATTGTAGCTTGCAGGGAAACATAATGAGACATTTTAATCAGTACTGCCTTTATTCTTGGTTTCTGTTTCATTTTTTTTTCTTTCAAAAGCAAAATTAGAATGTCAAACATCATTTCAGAATGGAAAAAAGTCCACATTATAAGCCACATATCCTAATGAGTTCATTGTTGGTTTTGTGATATGTTTATTAAAGTACAGTTGTCAGATCTTCTGGAGAAGAAGAGAGTAAAAGAAGTGGGTAAATTTGAAAGATTGCTGCATTGTTCTATAGCGATTTTATGAAACTTTTGATGAGAATATCATTTTAATAGTTTTATTTTTGCCAATAATTGCTACTAATAAGCAGGGGTATGGGAGGCAGAAATAGAAGAAAACTAGATAGAAGAGTGACATGATCTTTTGACTTTCAGAGCAATGTCCTGATTTGTTGAGGGTGAAGAAAGAAAACTATGGATGATTCATATGTCTACGGGAGTGTTTCGATGTTCATTACATTTTCTTTTATTTGATTAGAGAATAAAACTTAAAAGTATTTATTTTGATTTGCAGAATTGTTAAACTAAATTGAGAATATGTGCAATACAGCTCATTTAAAATAATTCGAGGCCTCAGAAATTCTAGATAAACAAGATGTCATGTAGAATTTATTTATTTATTTTTCTAATTTTTTTTTATTTCAGCATATTATTGGGGTACAGATGATTAGGTTACGTATGATGCCCTTGCCCCCTTTCCCCCCAAGTCCGAGCTTCAAGTGTGTCCATTCCCCGGGAGGTTCCCATCGCACTCATTGTTTGTGCATATGCCCATCCCATCCTCCCCCCACCCCCTCCCCCTTCCCAACATCCAATAAATGTTATTCTTATATGTACACTTAAATGTTGATCAGCTAATACCAATTCGATGGTGAGTACATGTGGTGCTTGTTTTTCCATTCTTGGGATACCTCACTTAGTAGAATGTGTTCCAGCGCTTTCCAGGAGAATACAAGAGGTGCTATATCACCATTGTTTCTTAAAGCTGAATAGTACTCCATGGTATACATATACCACAGTTTATTAATCCACTCATGTATTGATGGACATTTGGGTTGTTTCCACATCTTTGCAATTGTGAATTGTGCTGCTATGAACATTCAAGTGCAGGTGTCTTTTTCGTAGAGTGACTTTTGTTCTTTTGGGTAGATGCCCAGTAATGGGATTGCTGGATCAAATGGTAGTTCTACTTGTATCTCTCTAAGGTATCACCATATTGCTTTCCACAGAGGTTGCACTAATTTGCAGTCCTACCAGCAGTGTACGAGTGTTCCTGTCTCTCTGCATCCACACCAACATTTACTGTTTTGGGACTTTTTGATAAAGGCAGTCTCACTGGAGACAGGTGATATCTCATTGTGGTTTTGATTTGCATTTCCCTGATGATTAGAGATGTTGAGCATATTTTCATATGGTTTTTGGCCATTATTCTGTCTTCTTTTGTAAAGTTTCTGTTCATGTCCTTTGCCCACTTTTTGATAGGGTTGTTTGATTTTTTCTTGCTGATTTTTCTGAGTTCTAAATAGATTCTGGTTATCAGCCCTCTGTCGGATTTGTAGCATGCGAGAATTTTCTCCCATTCTGTGAGTTGCCTGTTTGCTCTTGTGACAGTTTCTTTGGCTGTGCGGAAGCTTTTCAATTTGATCAGGTCCCATTTATTTATTTTGGTTGTTGCTGTGATTGCCTTTGGGGTCTTCTTCATAAATTCTTTGCCTAGGCCAATGTCTAGAAGAGTATTTCCAACATCTTCCTCTAGAATTCTAATAGTTTTACTCCTTAGGTTTAGATCTATGACCCAGCTTGAGCTGATTTTTGTGAGAAGTGAGAGGTGTGGATCCTGATTCAGTCTTCTACATGTGGCTATCCAGTTTTCCCAGCACCATTTATTAAATAAGAATTCTTTTCCCCAGTGTATGTTTTTGTCTGGTTTGTCAAAGATTAGGTGGCTATATGAGGATGGTTTTATATCTGGGTTCTCAGTTCTGTTCCACTGGTCAATGGCTCTGTTTTTGTGCCAGTACCAAGCTGGTTTGATTATTACAGCTTTGTAATAGAGTTTGAAGTCTGGTAAATTGATGCCTCCCATTTTGTTTTTATTGCCTAGAATAGTTTTTGCTATGCGGGGTCTTCTCTGGTTCAGTGGTATGAACCAGAATACATTCACAAATATGCTTGTGTACATTGAACTATCAGAAAACAAAGGTATCACTATCTCAACCACCCATGTGGACAATCTGTAGTTGTTTGGCGTCACTATCATTTCTGACTCTGAATTTTTACATTATCAATAAACAAGAAACATTATCTTACACCTATTAAAACCTAAGTACTTAACAGTAAAAATTATAGCATATCATTAATACAGTGAAAAAATAATGTATTTAGGGTAACTAAGCAATCACCAGAATACCTATATTAGCTGTTCAACAACAGCAGCGACAAACAACAGCAGGCTTTCATTCTCTGCCTATGATGCTGTGTTTTCATTAAAAGGTGAGTGTGTATATTAACCTCCTTAGGGACACTGAATAAACTGTGTATTGCGTGCCTGCATTTTTACTGTGACCTGTCACATGAGGTCAGGTATCTGGCATCATATTGACACTCAAAAAGTTTTGTATTTCAGAGCATTTTTGGTTTAAGATTTGCAGATTATAAATGTTCAACTTGTATAGAACAAGGAAGAATTTAGTAGCCTACTCATCTAGTTCACTTTTGGTGATACCTTGTTTAAGTAGCCAATGCTATAGATCTCTGAGAGTCAGATTGTTCTCATTACTGCTTTGACCACAGCGTCTATAATTATGCCCATCTTGCCTTTGGTAGATAACTGCCACCATTTGGTCTCTGCCACCTCAGGACCCAGGATTTAAGGATTTCAGTTCAGTGCCAGAAGTTCCCACTGCAATTTCTACCCTACAAAGAAGACCGAACAGGTCTTATATGATAAACCCTATCTAACATTCCAATCTCCAAGCCTTTGGATAGTGTCTTCTTCTACCACAGTATGATAAGGAGGTTCTGAAATTTCAGTTGAAATTAGTGTAGATTATTGTTTGGTTCATGTTTCAGTCAACAAAATTAAGGACTGTTAGAGCCCTTTCTAACTCCTGAGCCACAACATTGAACCCAGAACCTCTGCTTAATGACCCCAAAATAATTTTGAACTGATCCAACTTTATATCCTTTCCACCATTATCTCACACAACTTCCATTCCCATACAACTCCAGATTTCTGTCTATATAAATAGAGTAATCTTCTCCAGATTTCTGTCTATATAAATCGAGAAAATGTGCAGTTTTTTGGAGTGTAGCACACCTCTTCATGGGTCACATATGGAACTCACTTTTCTGGGCTTGCTGGGACTTGAGTCTAGTTATAGGTTTTGAAGCAAAGAGAGGTGGTAGAGGTGGGTTTTGAGGAGAACCAGCAGGGTTTTTCAAGGCATTACTTCAGGGGACACCATTAGAGGGTCCTCAGGCAAAGTAGGGTTAATCTTAGATGGGGGGATTCTTCTACTGTCAAAAAAGTCTCATTGAAATTTAGGACTTTAAGTCCCCAGCTTCATTAGAATCTTCCCATATCTTCCCATTCCAATTCACAGGATTCATTTCTTCCCAGTTAGGGCCCTCACTGTAACAGGTGACACCCAACAAGGTAATTCAAATTGCATTACAATTTGGCCACTCCGGGGCTGAGCATCTGGGTTTGGCTTTTAACAATCTCAGCGCTGTGATTACAGGAGATAAAGTTTTCTTTCAGGAAAGGTACAACAAAACTTTCAGGTTATTTTTGTGTTACTTGAGTAAGGAATTGGAAGCCCTGAGTTAATCTTTTTTTTTTTCTTTCCTCACTTTGTTGGGTATGATTAGGAACAAGCAGCCAATTTCATTATACTCGTTAGTTTGATAAAAATGTTCTAAGTTCTCACATACGTGGTGACCCAGAACCTTGCTTTTTAAAGGTATTCGATTAAGAGTATTCAAAGGTGATATTCTATGTATCTCTGTTCCACATCATACCATGAACTAGCAGCGTCCTCCCCGCTACTGGAAATAGAGTTTTAGTGCCTTTAAATCTAATTAGATTAGAAAAACAATTCCATAAAACACCACAACCACAATTTAGAAAACTCATCCTTAAGATTCTGTTCTTCTAATACAACACTGGGTACCAAAATCTGTTCTCCAGAGAAATACATATCTTTGCATTCGTAGGTTTGTATGTGTTTGCATGTGTATAAAATTAATGTATTAATGTTTTCTTTCCTATTATGTCCCAGACATACTTTGAGCTCATGTTCTCTTCTTCCTTTTAGGAAACTTAATATCAGATTCTATTCCAACATACACAGTTTAAAGTGTTCCTATATGAGGTATTTCCAGCGAATCTAGCTAAAGCACTTCATCTCTAAGATTTAGATTTTTGTTATTACTTCAGAAGAGTACGAATTTGGACACTCCCAGAGTAACAATCTAATACCAACTGAATGGCTGTCCATTCTGCCTTACTTGAAAAGGAAACGCATATTTTAAGAATATCTTCTTTCTTAGGTCTAGCAAAGGTATTACATGAGTTCCAGGTAAATACTATAACAGAATTTTCCACACATATGCATGAGTATTCTGGATAAAGTGCAAAACTTTGATTAAAGTAAAAGTTCTGTGGAAGGTATGTGGCTTGGAGCTGAATTGTAAGTGGATAACACAGTTTTACTCAGGGTAAACTTGGCCTATATATCAACTAATGTGACACTATGAAACATCAGCTAAATTTGGGATAGAAAAGCAAATCAACCTTATTGTTGATGCCTGGGGGATTAATGATTCTACATTTTCATTTTGATTCCCTTTATTTTGATCTTAAATTGCGAGACTCAATTACTAGAGATAAATCCCATCAAGGCTCGTGGCATAATTGGTTTTTGTAGAGTCCATTATCCTAATAATTATACTCTAATTGGCATAAAAGTGAAATATTCTAATAAGCAACATCAGAAAATAATAATAGTAATTAATAGTAATTAAATTCCATGCAGCCCATCATAAGGCAGAGGTCGAAGGTGATTTTAAAAGTAAATTTACTAGGACTGAAGCAGAAATCTTAAATACTTAATACGTATTGTCTTATTTTTAAATTCATTATACTAGCTAAAACACCTTCAAATTTACAACAGAGACTTTTCTCTGTACTTAACATAATTCTGAGTGAATTCAACGAGTATATCTTTGTTAAGTTGGGAGCTTTTATTCATTCATTCAATCCAACATGCCTATCTTATGTCAGACTTTGAGTTGAATGCTGAGGAAGAAACAACTTATATAAGACATATTCTGAACCCTAAGGATCATAAAATTTTGTCAGAAATGAGGTCCCCTGATAGTGAGGGGATATGTGTGTACAGGATGAAATGCAGCTTCTCTTTGGTGGCAATGGTAGGGATGGGGATTGGGAATATCCCTTCCACCGGCTCTATGTTTCCATGTGGAGAGACAACAATAAAGATGACGTTTTTGTCTGTATTTTCTCACTTACTCTTTGTTCCCTGAGTCCCCTAGGAAAAAGGAGTGTATTTTCTGATTAGGTTTGAGATATAAAATCCAGGTTGCATGCCCAAGCCCATCTTCTTTTTCTTTTTAGAATGTGCCTACCTGTGCACCATGCATTCAGCTCCGCGCCTCCATGCTGCAAACTTTGCATGGGGCAGACTCAACATCCGTGAGGAGGGACTTCCGGTTGCCAGGCATTTCCCTGAATGGTTAGATAAGACTACCGAATTGTGGGGCTTAGTTTTAGAAAATCCTTTAGGTTGTATACCTAAACCGTGTTCTCCAACAGCTCTGTCCATTGCTCAGTAAGTAACAAACCAGTCTAAAATTTAGTGGTTTAAAATACAACCAATTTATTTATTTTTTTTAAATAATTTTGTGGGGTTACTGAGCTCTATTTTAAAATTATTTTATTTTTACTTTTTTGCTTTTTAAACTTTTTTGTTGAAAACCAAGTCACAAACACACACATTAGCCAAGGCCTACATGGTTCAGGATCATCAATATCACTGTCTTCCACCTTCACATTTGGCGAAGGTCTTTAGGTACAATCACATACATGGAGCTGTCATCTCTTATGATAACAATGCCTTTTTCTGGAATGCCTCTTGAAGGATCTGCCGGAGACTGTTATACAATTAACTATTTTTTAATAAGTAGAAGGAATATCTTCTAAAACAATGATAAAAGCACAACATAGAAAATACATAAACCAGTAACATAGTCATGTATTATGAAGTATTTTGTACTATACACTATTGTATGTGCTATACTTTTTACAACTAGCAACACAGTAGGTTTCTTTATACTAGCATCGCCAAAAACATGTGAGTAATGTGCTGGGTTATAATGTTAGGATAGCTATGATGTCACAAGGCAGTAGGAAATTTTCAGCTTCATTATAATCATATGGGACCACCATTATTTAGAAGGTCTGTCATTGACCAAGACATTATTATGTGGTGCATGCCTGTATATGTATGAGAAGTTTCAGAATAAATAGGTGATACTCAATGTTCTGTTTTAGTATCAACCTTTCTCAGGAAAAGTGTTGAAATTGTAAAATTTAAATTAGTAAAATTTCAAATTCAGTAAACCAGAAGACAAGTGTTTTGCAGTTATAATAGGCCAATGCCAATTGCTGCAGAATTGATGGATGATTAATTTTCAATATTTATACACAGTTACATTTAGGGGCAAGTTACTTGTATTTCATTATTTAACTAACATAAATATATGTCACATGCAACTCTTAGATCTCCAACTTCATTGGGGATATCCTAGATTCTAACTTTCAGAAAGGATTATTGCCGTCCCCTCCCAATCTAATATATCTGTGTAAATGCTTGAGGAGTGACCCACCTAGAATGTTAGCAGAGGGCACAAGTGTTATCTTCAGAATATCAGCTAATGGCTTTTACAAACTATCTTCTTAAGTTTCATGAGTATTTTTTTTCCATACCTCTTTTTCTAAGAAGTGAGGCATTTTATATTTCTTCCTGGCCTTAGTCAGAAAAAGGTGACTGGCCTGAATGTTACCTGGAAATTTCTCTCATTACTTGGAATTATTTTTTTCTTTATTTTGTTTTCTGTTTTCTGTGATTAAATTTTCCTTAGTATTAAACCCTGAGGTAAAAACTAATTTCATTTCAATACTGGCACAAGTTAGAAATTTGCTACCTAATCTAATAGTCTGAATACTGCTCCAGATACTATTTGTACAACTTAGGGGAGTAAGAAAGGGAATTAACAAAGGGCATGTGGAATGATTTTCATTGGGGTTGATGGCCAGTAAGAAATAGTATATTATAAGTTTTCTGTTACTTGTTTTTGTGTTTCTACATATCCTCAGAGATTATATTTTTTCGAAAATAATTTTTGTTTGTAATTTGGTAATATAATTTTTTTCCCAAAGGTTCATACCAACAAAGAACTTTAAAAAAGATTGCTTTTATTTCCAAAAACTTTTACAGGACTCACGTCACTTAGCAATGCTGTTTGAAATTCGGGTTTCATACAATTTATTGTTCAAACTGGGACATTGTTGAGGATAAAAAGAGATCCTATTAATAATTACACTTGGCATATAGAAATAAATCAGACAGTTATAGGCAAACTAGTGTGTATGGGTACCCTGATTATAACAATATTTACTAGCTATTTTCTCTCTCAGATAACTTGCTCGGGTCAGCAGTTTTGTAATAATTCCTAAGAATTGCTTTTATATGGCACAATTTAATGAGGTGCTATTTAAAGAAAAACTGAAAAGAAACTGAGAAGAGCCTGTGGTGCTTTTAAAGTGAGAACGAAGGTGAGGTAAGTAAGTCTTTCCCCCCACTGATAACAAACGCATCATTACAGGTGTCAAGCCTGGACCTTAGACTTGATCTTGATCTTGCTTCACATCTGATAACATCTCATCATAATGTTCTGAAATAATTGATCTGAAGTTAATATAAGCTTATCCTTCCTGACTAGTGTGCCACTAGAATATTTCATTCCACTACCTTTCAGATTGGTATAGAAGTAGATAAATCATGTCTAGCAATGCAGTCAGTCTCTATATGGATTAGTGTATCTATCAATTTTCTCCATGCTGCTGTTTCTGTTGCCCTCTGAATTATTATATTACTTTATGCAGCTTGATAAAATTTGCTAGTAGATTTATTAAGTATATTTACATTATATTTATGTTATGCATGCAAAATATTTACATTTTGCTATCTTTTTCTGTAGAAAATTCTGCCATGCGTCTATGATGCAAGAATTTTGTATTCTATACTTCTGTGACATAATAATGTAGGTAAAACTCTCATGGAGGAAATGGACAGGTTCTCAGAAACACACAGCCGCCCTAGGCTCAATCAGGAAGAAATAGAATTCCTGAACAGACCAATATCAACTACCAAAATTGAAGCAGCAATAAAAACCTTCCTAAAAAAAAGTTCAGGACCAGATGGTTTCACACCTAAATTTTACCAGATCCACAAAGAGGAACTGGTGCCTATCCTGCAGAAATTATTCCACAACATTGAGAAGGAAGAACTCCTCCCCAACACATTTGATGAAGCCAACATCATCCTGATACCAAAACCAGGCAAAATCAATCATAACAACAACAAAAATAAATAAATAAACAAATAAATAAATAAACGAGACCCAATCAAATTAAAAAGCTCTACACAGCCAAGGAAACTATCATTAGAGATCACAGACAACCTACAGAATGGGAGAAAATATTTCCATGCTATACATTTGATAAAGGGCTGATAACAAGAATCTATATAGAACTCAGGAAAATCAGCAAGAAAAAAATCAAACAACCCCATTATAAAGTGGGCAAAGGACATGAACAAAAACTTTTCAAAGGAAGATAGACTTTTGACCAAAAAACATGAAAAAATGCTCAACATCTCTAATCCTCAGGGAAATGCAAATCAAAACCACCAAGATATCACTTAACTCCAGTGAGAATGGCTTTTACTAAAAAGTCCCAAGACAGCAAATGTTAGCATGGATTCAGAGAGATAGGAACACTCATACACTGCTGGTGGGACTGCAAACTAGTACAACCTCTATGGAAAGTAGCATGGAGATACCTCAACGAATTAAAACTAGAGCTACCATTTGATCCAGCAGTCCCATTTATTGGGCATCTACCCAAAGGAAAGAAAGACATTCTATAAAAAAAGGCATCTGCACTAGAATGTTTATAACAGCACAATTCACTATTGCAAAGATGTGGAAACAACCCAAGTGCCCATCGATACATGAGTGGATTAATAAAACATGGTATATGTATACCGTGGAGTACTACTCATCCATAAAAAATGGTGAACTACTTATTGTATTATCCTGGATGCAGCTGGAGCCTATTCTAAGTGAAAGAAGAATGGAAAAACAAGCACCACCTGTACTCACCATTGAATTGGTACTAATCAATCAACACTTATCTGTCCATATGGGAAGTAACATTCATAGGGTGTCAGGCAGGTGGGAGGAGGGATAAGGAGAAGGGTAAACTCTCACCTAAAGGATATGGTGTGTGCTCTCTGGAGGATGGGCCCACTTGTATCTCTGACTCAGATGGTGCAAAGGCAATTTACGTAACCAAAGCATTTGTATCCCCGTAATATTCTAACATAAAAAAAAATAAAAAAAAAAGAAATAAGTGTGCAGGTAAGGTTCCAATGAGATATTCCAGTATCATTTCCTAAATATGATTTCACAACATTACAAAAAAAAGAAGCTTTATAGGCCCTTGAGTCCATTCATGCACTCAGTAAATGTTTATTGAGAGCTCTGCTGGGTGCTGGGGATGAAATGGTACGCAAGAGACACAGGTTCTTTTTTTCTTAGAATCTAGTAGGATAGACTTCTCATTCAAGATGATAAGGACTATGATGGAGCACACACAGTGGTATGGAAGCACATGGAATATTCTTAACCCCAATAGAAATTCAGAGGAGCATTCACAGAGGAAGTATCATCTAAGCTAAGAACCAAAGATTAATATGATTTACTTACATGAAAGAAAAATAGAATGGGAAAATGAGCAGGCAATATAAGTCAGTTTGGGAACTGAATGATCAGACTTCCTGGAGTACAATGGATATAGGGTCAGAGAATCAAGGAGGGATGATGGTAAGAGAGGTGAGTGGTTTGTGAATATTTCATCAGATCTTGAAATGACTTGTAAGTAATGTATTAATAGTATAAAATAATTTCTTTTACTTCATATCTACTTTGTTTCCAAAAGATATCTCATGCTTTTCTTATACCTAGAAGGATCATAAGGCTTGCTAAAATATTTTAAATATGCTATTGTTTGTAACCTTGCCATACAAATTATCTCCATTTTTTTACATAGTGATTCTTTTAATTCATCTAGCAAGGTGCCTAAATCCCAATAAAATATCCTATGCCTGTTTTTGTCAATAGTTGGTTTTATTGAAAGCATCTTATAATTCCATGGATTCCTCTTTGCTGTTTTTCTTATTAAGGATAAACTCAACTGATGAGTTCAATACCCCAGCAGCTTTAAAATCATCATGAATTTAATGTCACTCACTCTTCATTTATTAGTGGTCCTAATTTCTTAGCAACCCTGAAATATTTGGAGAAGCTGACCTATACAATTTGATCCCAGTTGCAAGCATTAATTAATCAAGCTCTCTAACTGCCCTTGTATTTCCCTGACAGTTTTAGTATTGAAACAATCTTTACTGGAAATTTTTATCTCCTTAACTTACAGGACTGTCTTCTTAGGTGGGTAAAAATTGGAAAGAGAAGTTTAGAAAAGTGATATGCAAGCAATATCAGAATGTAAAAAAAAATCAAGCTGTTAATACTTATTTAAATCAAATTTTATTTCAATTTCTAACTGAAGCTATCAAGCAACTTAAAGATGTATGCTAGAGCCTGTCTCTGAATATATATTATCCTCATGAATTATTGTTGGTTTTTGAAACCTGGATATAGATTTAAGCATTGCTAGTAAATTCTTTATTTTGATAACCAGTAAGATAATAGATGTTTCGGCAATACTCGTTTTTGTTCAAACAAAAGTCTGATTTCTAAATATTCTTTAGTAGTTTGTACTTTAGAAACTACTAAGCATGCCATGTAATGCAAATATTGTTTTACTAACTGAATTTTATCAAATTTTACTATCCAGTTTGACAAAAGTATATGGCTATCACTTTTTAGGTATCTTCTTTTCTATGAGCTTTTAACTCAGAGCTAGGGTGTTAATGCTGTCCATTTTTCTCACTAGTTTAGTACACTAAATAGATGTGAATCTCTCGAGGTTCTCAGAAAAATCAAGGGCACGCTGGGAATCTCCATTGAAATTCAGCTAGCAATGCCTTTCTCTCTCTTTTTCTCTTATAAACTATGTAAATAAAACTTAACGAAAGTGTTTGAAGTGAAGTACTATCTTCTCAACAAGAAGCAATCAAAGAGCTTTGATACCGTAATATTTAAAATCCTTTGAGAATTTATATGATGAGGTTGAGATTTAGGTTTAAAATATACTTGCAAAAACACTTCTTAACATACATTTCATAGGTTTATTAATACATAGGGAAGTATCTTTATTGTTCATATGAATCTAACAAATTGACTAGAAATAAATGAATTACCTTAACCATATTTTACACAAGAATCTTTTTTTTTTTTTTTTTTGCCTCACCCAAGTGCGGGTTAAAGGCATGCCCTTCCCCCGCTACAGTGCTCCCCGTGTCCTTTAGTTGTGGATTTACCCCCCCATCCCCCTAATCCCTAGAGAGTATTTCTGCCATGTGATCACCCCAGTGTTATCCAGCAATAGCACTATTAGGCATCTACCCAAAAGAGCAAAAAACATTCTATGATAAAGACATCTGCACCCGAATGTTTATGGCAGCACAATTCGCTATTGCAAGGATGTGGAAACAACCCAAGTGCCCGTCAATCCATGAGTGGATTATTAAAATTTGGTATATGTATACAGTGGAATATTACTCAATCATAAGAAATGACAGTGATCTAGCACCTCTTATACTTTCCTGGATTAAACTTAAGCCCATTATCCAAAGTGAGGCACCACAAGAGCAGAAGAACGGGCTCCACTTGTACTCGCTATCAAATTGGTACTACACAAGAAATCTTTACGGTGATTATAGAAGCTAGTATTGGACCACTCAAAGTTTTAGATTTAGAATATAATTAAAAAGAGAAAACGAACATCCTCATTCAATCAGGAAATTCAATCACAGATGTCTTAGGTAATAAATTTAGAAAAACAACCGGAATTGGAGAACAGCTCCATAAATTAATAAAGTATATGTATTCTGTAATTAAAGTAAGCATATTGATGTGCTTAATCGATTTGAAAGATAGTCAATAATTATTATTATGAGTATAGCTATTACTATAGAACTTCAGTGATGTGATTAACAGATTTAATAGATAACATCCCCTTTTTCCCATTCCATTTTTTTGGTGCCTAGAAATTTTTTTGAGTGTCTAAATTTTATAACTGGTGTCAATCTAAAAAAAAGACAGTAGAGAAAATTGTTTCCAAACATGTAGGGAATGAAAAATGAGGATTACAGTCTGGAATGCCCAGAATGACAAGCCATCAGTACATCTGGCGACAGAAGGTAAAGGGAAGCTTTTATTGGTAAAAAGGGAAAGGTTCACATAACCCACTTAGAAAGAGAGTTCATTGGTACCAGAGACTCAAAGCCAGTTCATTAGTGAAGGTGCTGTTCCTGAGCTAGTGTTCTTTCAAGAGCACATTATCTGAATTACTGCGGTCCTAACCAATGTCTAGTGATAAACCTCAAAACAGAATGCATTTAAAGGACACTAACGTTTTTTTTGTGGGGTTTTCTGAAAGTCCTCAAAAACAGTTCTTATCTCAGACATGTAGGCATGAGCCTCTTCTCATCTGTGTCTTCTTGGCCCTATTTTGTTTGGGTCGGGCAAAAATGATTTCATCCTGGTATCTCCACTTTTAACACTAGGAAGATAATATATTCACTCAATTAGTTGCATGCGTCAAAAATAAAAATAAACAAAAACACCTGAGGAATAGGTAGACAGACGGAGGAGGAGGTCACTTGGTAAAAAATTAAAAGGATGATATAAACAAAGAAACAGGAGCTCTCTAGGTCTTTTTCTACTGAGTTGTACACATAAGATGAAGTTGCTGGACACAAGCCTTCAGGTTCTCTTATTTATATTTAGCTGCGTCTATTGATTCACTTTTCTCCTTTAGATAGTTGTTGGTATAAAGCCCACAATACAAGTTTTGTTTAGCAGTCTGACAATCAGATTTTACAAAAACACACACGTGGTTTTTTAAAAAGCATGCATAATATAAATGAAGGGTCTACCTTAATCTACCACCCTATTCTAAGCCTTAATTATCATGGTTGATTTCAAGTAAGCCTTTAATATTCCTAAGCATGACTATTTCTACTCAAGCAGTGGGGAATCAAGCCTCCTCTCAAAGATTGTCTAAATACCCCTCTCTAATCAAAGTATTATAGAGGACACAGGAACATGCTAACTTTTCCAGCTGACACCCATGCATGACCCTCACAGCCTCTGTTCTTATCTATACCCTTTCTCATTCTATTTGCTTGGTTGCTTGGAGTTTGTTATCTTACAGCTTTATTTATTAAGTAATAACACCTTGCTTGTAAATTTCTTCACCTTCTTCAGAGCTGTCAGGCAAGATTCATACTTAGAAAAATCATTTCAAGCATTGTCTATAAAATACACCCATACATATAATTTTAAAGACCATATTAACCAATCTGAATGCAAAACAACATTTTGCCATGTTCTCTTAACAAATGTAGCTTGCAACAACCTTAATAATTTGGCATCATTATTTTGTAAGGTAATCCGAATTTTTCCAATTATACGATTCTTTAAATTTCGCTCTAGGTGTTAACTGACAAATCTTACAATGAAGAGAAAGATTTAAAACATTTGCAAAATCCTAAAGAGCTTTATTATTGCAGTCAATGTGTTGAAATCATTTCTACAAGTCTAAATTTAATTAGAAAATAAATATTAGAATTGTTGCTAGAAGCAAAATAGCTAGAAAACAAAAAATCCACTTAAAAAAACACGGAACTGTAATATTGATGAGACTTGCATAGCTTTCATCTCACATTTTCAAGTATTAGAAACTTTTTCATAGTGGTTCTTAGAGAAATTAAGGTAGTGCTGAACCCTTCAGAGGTGGCCTACATAATACCGTAACTTACAATATAGCTCCTTGGCCTAATTTTATTGGATATTTAACTACTTAATCTGGTATACCATTTTTTAAAGCAATTGCACGGCTGGAAGAGTAGACATCTATAGGAATCTGCACTAGATTTTCTTGCTTTCTCTGCAGATCGTCTTAATACAAAGTAGTTGCCACAACATGAATCACTCCTAATAATAATATTGGAAATTTGAAAAAAATTGCAGACCATTCAGTAGCTATTTCAGTATCAGCAGAGATTTTTGTGGGCTTTCAATGAAAAAGAATCATTCTAATAGCTGTATTTTGGTACTTTTCTTATTTATGTATTTTGAAATAAGGCTTGATATTCTTAAAATTAGTAGTAACAATTTCCTTTTATAAATAACTTAATTTAAGTCGTCGATTAATTAATTAAATTAAGTTGATTAATTAAATTAATTAATTAGATTGATTTGAATTAAGTTATTTATAAAAGGGGGTGCTTAAAATACCTATTTGCTGTTTTTAATTTAATATTATTAGACAGGGCTATAATAAACTTTGAATTCATTTGGGACAAATGTTTAGAAAACCCTAGATAACAATTAATAAGAGTAGTAACAAAAATATATTTGTGCTTTCTTACAAACATTAAATAATCATGGTTTTGGGGAGAGGAATCTAATTTAGGCACATCCGTTTTTTATAATGTTAGTTTTTCTGTTTGTTTTTTAAAAACTCTTTTTTTTTGTAGTGTGATTTCTTTAGATTAGAGGAAATTCCAATTATTGAAAAACACACTTCAAGAAAGTGTTTAAATGGCTATTATTCCCATCCTTATTACCACGGCACCATCGGAAGTACAATGGGAATTTAGTGAAGGAAAAAAACAGTTATACAATTCTTACCAAGTACGGTCACACATATAGGTAATGTACAAACAATATGCAGAAAGAAAAATCTATAAAGTCACTTGTACCAGTTTATCCACAGCTAAAAGGAAATGAAGACTTTATAAACTCCATAGTTAGTCTTTTTCCTGAAGGCTTTATTAGGCAGGATTTAACTTTTTAGTTTTTAATGCTATTTTCCCTGTAACACCTTCTTTAGATCTAAAAGGTAAAACCTTTTTCAAGAGAAAGCAATTTATTTCATTCGTTTTGCTATGTTCCTGTAATACTGTTTACAATTTGTTTGGCTTGTTGAAAATAAATTGCTTCTTTTTCATCTTTTAGTTTCTCTCTGTCTCTCTCTCTCTGTCTTCTTTCTCTCTTCCTCATCTTACTTTGAACTACATCCTTTTTTGTCAAGAACATTAGTAGTAATAGTAAAAAGACATTTTGACCTAAAATAAATAAACGCTTTACATGGCCTGATTCTTAATACCTTTCATTATTTTTGATGATATTCTTCTATGTAACAAAACAGAAATTTAGATCATGTTCTCATAAATCAAATAAAACGTTATTTTTTGCTTGTCAACTTCAAAGAAACTAATACAAGTTAAGCAACATTTTAATTTAAATCCCAAACCATGTTAAACTTTATTACATTCACTTCCAACTGAAGAAATATTTTTAATCTAATCTCTCATAATATTTTTTAAACCTTGAACTTTTAAATATAGAAATAATGTGTCAATATTCTCATTCTAACTATTTTGTACTCTTCACTCTTAGACCATGCATTTTACAGGAACTTTTTTCTTTTTTATTATTGCTGAAATGGAAATACAGATGTGAACTTATTTTATTCTTTTTATATTCTCAGACTAATCTGGTCCAATTCGTATGTGGAATCTTGCAAAGAAATCCATTCAATAACAAGGTATAGCATACTTCAAAGCCAGATTATAAATCATTTGAATATAACTTTAAGGGTTAAATATAATAAAATTTGGACATTTACTAGAAATATAACCATATATCTCCAAGAAAATGCCAATATTATATAATCCTACAAATGTTACTGTGTGCCTACTTATTTTATTTTTTAATGGTTTAAAATATCTGAACATTTGATATTTTGAATCCTAGGCATCTGTTTAAACTAATAGATCAGATTGTTCAGAACTTCATAATCACATGAATTGGCCTTTCTAGCATTAGACCATTGACCAGATAGCATAAAAGTTAAAACACAAAAAGTACTAACCTTTAAATGATATCTACAAGTTGTACTACATTAACATTAAGTATTTCTGAGGTTACCGAGTTAATTTTTAATTTCCCCAAATTCAACAACTACAACAATAAAAATTATTTTTGTTATTTAATGCTGTATAAGAAACCTCCCCAAAACTTACTGGCTTAAGATAATATTTTTTTGCCATGAATCTACAATTTGGGCACTGTCTTAGGTGTTTGTGGTTCTTGCTGTTGTTTGTGCTGCTGTAATAGAACACTTGAGATTGGTTAATTTATAAAGAACAGAGATTTATTTCCTACAGTTTTGAAGGCTGGGAAGTACAAGACCGAGGGGCCCCCATGTGGCAAGGGCCTTCCTTCTTCCTGCGTCTTCTCATGGTAGAAAGCATCAAATGGTGAGAGCCAGAGGACAGGTGGCCAAACTAATCCTTTCATCAAGAATCCACTCCCTATATAACTAACTCACTCTCACAATAATTGCATTAATCCATTCATTAGTGCAGAGCCTCTTAAAGATCTCACCTCTCAATAATATTGTATTGGGGATTAAGTTTCCAACACATAAATTTTGGGGTTCATATTCAAACCATAGCAGGTGGGGATTGGCAGGAAAATCTCCTCCATGTTCTACTTAGTGTCTGCTGGGACAGCTCAAATACTGAGATCTGGAGTCATCTGGAAGTGTGCTCACTTCACTCACATCTTTAGGAGTTGATGTTGGCTGTTACCTGAGACTTTAACTGAGGGTGTCGGTTGCAACACCTACAAAGTGTCCTCTCATGTGTGGGGTTTCCCACAGCAAAATATCTATCTTTTAAGGACAAAAAATTAGAGAGAATGAGAGAGAGGGGGAGAGAGAGAGAGAGAGAGAGAGAACAGGAGAAAGGAAGAACCCTTATTACCTTTAATGATCTTGACTTGGAAGTCACACAGCACCACTTAAATTACATGCTATTATTTAAGATGGTCACAAAGTCCCACTCAAGTGAATGGGAGGGGAGGTCATATAACAGACTCTACCTTTTGATGGTAAATGGCTAGTTTTCTGGAATTGCATGTAGGATGGTATTTTGACAATTTTGGAGAAGTAGAATCTGCCACACGTAGCAATTGGAACAGAAAGAGCAGGTCCTCCAAACACTCAAAAATTACAGAACTAAGGCTCTCTTCTAGAACAAGTTCCTGCTCTGAGAGAAGATCTGCAGAATTTATTTTTAAGGGCACAGAAACACAAAAAGCAAAAGAAACAGAATGTCCGGAAAAAAAGTGGGAGAGGGGAGCTTAGAAAGAGATCAGAAGAAGTATTAATAAAAGGGCATGTTTTTGAATACTTTTACTTTACATCAATAACAGCAAAGGGAGCCCAAGAGTCATAAAACTAGGAAAGCTCGCCTGGCTTATTTGTATCTCTTGAGAATATGTTTTTAAAGAAAATCTTGACTAGTAGAGTTGGCTAAAATTTATGTATTTTAAACCTTATAAGGGTAGGGCTGAGGTTAAAAATAGTTAAAATGTTTCAAGCATTTTAGAGTCACCTATTTTCAAAGGCAATTGTAACCATCAGAACTTTTCCTCTCTACTGATTAAGACATTTATTAGATAATTAATTAGGTTAGATTACTAATCACCTGAAAGATACATTTTTTGCATTCCTTTGATTGAAACTCATAACCAATTCAAATCGCTAATTTTACCAATTAGATCAATGCTTCCTTTTTTCTATTTTGAGAACCTAATTTTAACATGACTTATTTTTACCTAACTTTGTATATATCAAATCATGCCACCCGAAATTTGTCTTCAAAAGGTTAATACTGGTTGTAGCCATGGTTTTCCTATATTTGAAATAAGTATTACAACGGGCTTTACCCATTCTGATTGTTTAGTTTCATGTAGTTTTCAAATGCCCATTATCTTCCCTCTACAAAGATGCTACCTGTCTCCTTCCCGCTACCGCAGCCCCCCTCGTAGGAGACAGAAGATGTTTATTGAAAGATCATTGTAATTCCCTGAGTAAAGCAATTGATATTGTTTATAGTTACTTACCCCACTGTTTAGGGAAATTAATTTTAACCTTTGATAACCCATTGATCTAGCAAGAGAATGTTAATTAGGCCTTATTTAAAGGAGCTTGACCTTTTCTACTTTTCCTGGCAAGTGGAAAGTTTAATTGATTTAGAATAATGCAGAGATATGCGTTTGTTTACTCTGGGGAAAAAAAGAGAAACACAAATATTTATAGATTCTACCAATCTGTGACTTCATTATCAATAAAGTCCTATGGGCAGAGGGTCAATTAGAGAGAGAAGTGTAAGGTGAAGCTAGGTTAGCAATACCAGCAGGCTGTTAGCTTGTGTCTCATTTGGGGACATTGTTTGGCATTCTGATAATTTAAAAGAGACAGGGAAAATGAGCAATAATTGAAAAACGGTTGTGTAGGTAGTGATCTGCATTGTATTTACCTTTGGGTTTTCTTGCCATATGTTCTTATTTCAAATGAAAGCAGCAGTTGCATTTAACGAATGTAATAAAGAGATCAATATTTGATTTATATGGAAGGGTGCTCTCCTTCACCATTTCTTACATATCAAATTTCAAACTACAGTAAGTAAAAAAAATAAATTTTGTGGCCAGGCGGGCTATGGGCAATGCTGAGTTATCAGACATTGCTTTGGTCTTTATAGGCATGAGTGTTAATAGACTTGAAAATCAACTGACGACTGTCACTCTTGCTTTGAGTATAGAGAGATGTTCATTTCTCTTATCTCTCCTCCCTTTTCCCAGTCCCTCTGAGGACAGCACTTGAATCCTACTCTTCATCTTGCAAAGAATCATGAGGTGGGCTTGTACATTGCGGCTCTCTGGTCTCTGTCCCATCTTTGTTCAGGGAAAGGCAGTGGATGATGTGTAGTTTAATACAGCATGAATGGAGGGATTGAAAGTCTTTTCCATTGGAACAGAAGAGTTGTCAACACAATGGGTAAAACATAAGTTTTCTTTACTTATTTTCTCTATAATTCAGAAACTGGGTCATTCCTGGAACAAGTTGATAGTATTTGTTTCAGGTACAATATCTTAGGCTTTTTTTTTTTTTTTACTTTTGGGAAACCATGTGGTTCTTATACCAATATAATGTGTTTAAATAACGTAGTTCCTCTGATAATAATTACATAATGGATTGGTTTTCAATTTATGTAGGTCATAAATTTCCTGCTTGGTAAAGTGTAGGTATGAGCTCCAAATCATTTTTATTTTAGGATAAAGGAAATATATTGCCACTAAAGCCATGTCATATGCTTGGATCTACCGTTACATACTGAGAACTTGGTTAGTAAATGCAGTGAGGACATACTGAAAACAATGTAAGAATGGGTTTTTGTTTTATTAATTTTTTGTACTTTTTAACATTTAATTGTTATGGGTACATAATAGTTGTATATTTATAAGGTACATCCAATGTTTTGATACAGGCATGGAATGTGAATTAATCAAATCAGGGTAATTTGTGTATACATCACCTGAGGCGTTTATTATTTTTTTGTGTTAAAAACATTCCGATTCCACTCATTTAGATATTTTAAAGTATGCCCTAACTTATTGTTCATTGTAATCACTTTGCACAACAAAGGATAGGTATTTATCTTCAAAGCATTGTCAAGTTTGACGGAATAGTACAACACCTATAAAACAGTGAATCCAATAAGAGATATAAATACTTCCTATTGCCTAGGAGTGAAAATGGAATCAAAATAAGTATTTAGAATAATTGAAAGGTACATATATTTGTCAAAATATTAAAAGAGATAATGATTATTGTAATAGTTTGGTGGGATTGTAGGTGATTTTTTTTTTGTTTTCTCAAATTTTTCATCATATTGTAGTTTAATACAGCTACAGTGGAGAAAGCATAGATTTTGTAGATCAAAGAGAAATGCATTTAAACTCAACCCTGAGCATTATTAGCTGGATAATATTTGGCAAGTTATTTAGCCTCTTAGAGACCCAGTTTTCTCATCTATAAAATGGGAGTTAAGAAAACTTACTTCCTAGGATGGTTGTGAAGACCAATGAAACTTCTGGGTTTTGACTAAGGAAAAAAGTTAACTTCAGGAAAATGCAAATGAGAAAAGTCATGTCAATGTATCTTTAACATTACCCTACTTGTAAATGATTATTTATTACATCTAAATTTTCTAGATTTAAATTCAGGATCATCTTGGCCAACAGTGTCATTAAACACTGATTAGGTTTTCCTGTTTTGACAGTTCTAGGTTTCTATGTGCTTCAACTTTTGCATTTCAGAGAATTATCTTGCTTTTTTTTCTCAGCACTAAGGGTGGAAACTGTATAGAGAGAGACACCATTGTTTTGAAAAGGGAAAAAAATAGATGAAATTTTGGAAGAAATGACTTCTAGGCAGAAGGCTGACGAAAAGATTACCCAATTGAGTATATTATGGTCCCATTCTATGGCTTCTTCCTGCTCTCATTCTTAAAGGAATAAACATGAAAAAGAATAATTAATTCCAAAAGCTACATCATACATTCTAACTGCTTGCCCACATTTGACCATTTAACTGTTTTATTATATCTTGGTTACACCATACACTTTAATTGTTACCATCATATTTTTTAGTACACAGTGTGAAAATGAATCAGTTTAGTCAATGAAGCACTCACTTATTTTCAGCTGCCTAACATTCATTATTATGCTCCCAGATGCTCAATTTTATTTATTTTTATCGCCTGCATTCATTTTCAATATAATGAATACAGGCAATAATAATTTCAGGCAATTAGCATCTCTTAGCAGCTTCAAACAAATCACCCCTACTGAAGCCTCCAAAGTACCACTGATGTTTATTTTCCAATATTTAGGACAAATTCCTGAATGTTCATACATCTTTGTTTAAAACTTCGGCAAAAACATTAATATTTGGCAAAATATTAGTGTGAACTCTTATCTAGAGACTAAGTGGCCTGAGTTTTCTTCTGATTTCTGACAGTAATTACGAAAACGTGGAAAGCAAAGAAGTTCCTAAAAATTGTTTTCTAATCCTAAAGTGAAGAGATTGAATTATATAATCCTGATATTCTTTCTAGCTCTATAATTTCAGGAGTCTTTCTATTATAATTATTTCTCCAGTTATTTAAACAAAAGTATTATTGTAAACAAAAGCTTTAAGTAAACTTACATGTGATTCGTAGACCCATTAAATTATTCAATTAAACATCTATTGAGCATCCAGTCTGTTAAAGACAGATATTCCCACCTGATTACAGAGTAGAATGAGTGACACATAGTTCTTGTCGCGAAGAAGCCTGTGTATATTTAGGTAATAAAACTAGAGAATATTTGTGGTACTAAACCAGAACTAAAGTAATCACCAAATTAACTTTATGCTTAGTTTTAAATGGAATAAGAAAACTATGTCTAATGAATTTGTCTGATTTATCGACTTCTCCATTCATTCAACAATTGTTTGGGAACAGTGCGACAGGTACTATACTAAATGTTGGTAAACAAAACACTAAAGAAAGAATCCTTGCCTATGCATTTGTTGATCTCTTTTCGTGGAATGCCTTTCCTGTGTCTGCCTGACTCACTCACTCCCTCACTTTATTCATCCCTGGTGGGAAAGCTCCCAGTAGACAGGATGAAGTGAATGAGGGAAAGAGAAAGGTTAAGGATGACTCCTAGAATTTTTGCCTGAGCAAATTAGTGATGATAATACCAACTCTTGAAATTGGAAGGATATTCAGAGTTGCAAGAAGAAAACCAAGACCTCTGTTTTATGTCTTACATTTGAGAAACCAGTTATGTATGAAAGTGAGTATATTGGCCGGGTGCAGTGGCTCATGCCTGTAATCCTAGCACTATGGGAGGCCAAGGCAGGAGGATTGCTTGAGGTCAGGAGTTCAAGACCAGCCTGAGCAAGAGCGAGACCCTGTCTGTACTAAAAAATAGAAAAAAAAAACATAGCTACTAAAAATAGAAAAAAATTAGTTGGGCATGGTGGCACGTGCCTGTGGTCCCAGCTACTTGGGAGGCTGAGGCAGGAGTATCGCTTGAGCCCACAACTTTGAGGTGGCTGTGAGCTAGGCTAATGCCATGACACTCTAGCCAAGGCAACAGAGCAAGACTCTGTCTCAAAAAAAAAAAAAAAAAAAAAAAAAAAAAAAAAAAAAAAAAAAAAAAAGAAAGAAAGAAAAAAAGTGAGTATATGGAATTAGCATTGGATATATATTGGATGTATGAATCTGAAGTCCAGGAAACCAACTGGGACTAGAGATATACGTTTGAAGATATTCAGCATACAGATGATTTATAAAGTCATGATGGATATTAAGGGGTGATAGGACTGAATGCACACTTTATTTAGCTACTAGATAAATTTGAATTTCTGCAGTCATAATCCTGAATGAAGAACTTATACATTAGAGGTCAAAGGTAAGAAAGGTGAAATAAATCCAATCATAGCCTGAGAAATTTCATAGCTAATTCTATGTTGTAGTTAGGCAATAAACAATTGAACAAACAAACAAATCTAAAAAGAAAGAAAGAGAGAAGGGCTCATTTTCAACTTTAATTAAGTAAAACTTTAAAAATTAAAAATTGACCGTGCAAAGATATGGCATAGTTTTAAAAATAGACTTGCCTTGAGCTCCGAATGACACGTGGAAAAGCAGGATTTTTTTCACAGAAACTAATCTCATGTTTCTTTTATATAAAGGCAAATCCAAAATCAATTCTGCTTTAACAGAATTGATTTGGGATCAGGATTACACGTAAATGCTGAATCAACATTCAAGATAACAAACTATATTGGAGATTTTCTTAATGCAGATTGACAGTCACTAGATGAATGTGACATAATTGATCTTACTTCTTGGTCTAATAATTATTCATTTATGTCCAAATGATTTCCAAATAAACATTCTTGCTTCTTTCCCTTTTATATTTAAATTATCTCCATTGTCCTAAAGTTTAAGTTGCCTAAAATTTCTCATTTTACTATTCTAAGTACAATTCCTGGAAACCTTAAAGTTCTGAGAAATTTGGCAATTTAATTATCTGAAAAACTACCCAGGAAATAAGCAAATTAAAAGTGATCAGTATTAGGGAATGTTATTTTGGAGAAATTTTCTCAGTGATTTTGTAGGTGAATACGGAAATGTTTTTGTTTCAATTTTGAAAGATTGATATAGTTTTGTGTTTGTTTTATTTTTTTTTTCTTTCTGTCTTTTCAAGCTACACTTCTGGGTCTAAGTCATTAATTCTTTTCCTAGGTCTGTCTAGAAGAGTTTTTCCTATCGTTTCTTCTGGAATATTTATGGTTTCAGGCCTTCCATTTAAGTCTTTAATTCATCTTGAATTAATTTTTGTATATGGCAAGAGATACGGGTCCTGTTTCATTCTTCTTCATGTGGCTATCCAGTTTTTCAGCACCATTTATTGAATAGGGCATCCTTTCCTTAGTGTATGCTTTTGTCTGTTTTGTTGCAGATCCAAAAGGCAAATACAGCCACAACAAAAATAAATAAACCTGACTTAAATTAAAAAGCTTCTGCACAGCAAAGGAAATAATCCACTGAGCAAACAGGCAATATATGGAATGGGAGAAAAAATTTCCAAACTATACATCTGACAAAGGACTAATTTCCAGAGTCTACAAAGAACTCAAACAAAACAGCAAGAAAAAAACAAATGACCCCATCAAAAAGTGGGCAAAAGACATGAACAGAAGTTTTTCAAAAGAAGATAGACAAATGGCCAATAAAAAATGAAAAAGTGTTCAATGTCAGCAATCATCAGGAAAATGCAAAGTAAAACCACAATGAGATATTGCTTTACCCCTGTTACAATGGCTTTTATTAAAAAGTCCAAAAAACAATAGACATTGGCATAGATGCAGAGAGAAAGGAATGCTTATATACTATTGGGGAGACTGCAAATTAGTAAAACATCTATGGAAAACAGTATGGACAGTCTTCAAAGAACTAAAAGCAGACCTACTGTTTGATCCAGCAATCCCACTGCTGGGTATCTACCCAAAGGAAAATAAATCATTTTATCAAGAAGACACTTGAACTCAAATGTTTATTGCAATGATCCACAATTGCAAAGATATGCAATCAATGTATGTGCCCATCAATATATATTCCATATCTTTTTCCTTTTCCTTTTTCAAAGTTGGTCTTGTCTGGCCTAACATTTATATTGGGAAGGTTACATACCATGATTCTTTACACTTTCTCACTGCACTCCAAAGAAAGAATGATTTATCTCATTAAGATTAAGAAAACCTTTTCTCTTCTGCTCTTTTTCTTCTCTCTTGCTCTTTCTCTCCGTGTATCTTTCCCATCTGAAAGATCACTGTTTATTTTATTTCATTTTTTGAGACAGAGTCTGGCTCTGTTGCCTGGGCTAGAGTGCCGTGGCATCAACCTAGCTCACAGCAACCTCAAACTCCTGGGCTCAAGCAATCTTCTTGCCTCAGCCTCCGCAGTAGCTGGGACTATAGGCATGTGCCACTACACCTGGCTAATTTTATATATATATATATATATATATATATATATATACACACATACACACACACACACACACACACACACATATATATACACATGTATATGTATATTTTAGTTGTCCAGATCATTTCTTTCTATTTTTTTTAATAGAGATGTGGTCTCGCTCTTGTTCAGGCTGGTCTCGAACTCCTGATCTTGAGCGATCCACCCGCCTCGGCCTCCCAGAGTGCTAGGATTACAGGTGTGAGCCACCGCGCCTGGCAAGATCACTGTTTCTAATCAGCTAGTGCTTCCTTAAGACTGGTAGCCCACATTCTGGCCCTTCTCGAGGTACATCAGGAAGCCCATTTTTCTCTCTCTGTCCCTAGTAATGGGAATCTAAGAATGGACAAAAATAATTCTAGGTTGAGTGTATGCTCTCTCTCTATATATAAAAAATCTTTGGTTGGATTGTCTAAAGTTCAATCATTTATTGATCTGTAGAGACTGTAAGAATGCCTGACTTTGGCTTACATCTAATCCACAATTTCCGGTCCAATCTTTATTGGTATTAATTTATTTGCATTAATACTAATATTTTGATATTATTTTCAAATCCATTGTTTTATTTCTCAACTAATTCTGAACTTAGAGTGGATACACGGGGTGTGAGAAATTGTTGCTAATAAACCCTAACACAAGAAAAGAACCCTCAGTCCATAGATTTGTAGGGCTGATTTTTCTCAAGTTCCATCCATGTTGGCACATATGGCAGGATTTCCTTCATATATGTCACATATATATTTACACACATATATATATCACATTTTTATATATATCTCATGTGTGCATACATATAAAATCACATTTTTTAATCCATTCACCTGTCCATGAATATTCTACATCTTGGCTATCGTGAAAAATGTTACAATGAACATGAGAATGCAGATATCTCTTCAAGATGATGATTTTAATTCTCTGGAATAAATATCCACAAGTGGAATTGCTGGATCATAAGCTACTTCTACGATTAATTATTTTGGGAACCTCCATATTGTTTTCCACAGTGGCCAAACAATTTTACATCCCATCAGCAGTGTACAAGGGTTTCAATTTCTTAACAGCTACACATGGGTGATATATTGTTATTTTTTCTTTCATTTTTATAATTACCATGCTAACGGGTGTGAGATGATATCTAATTGTGGTTTTCATTTGCATATCCCCACTGATTAGTGACGCTGAGCATCTTTTCATACAACTTTTGGCCCTTTATATGCCTTCTTTGGAGAAATGTCCATTAACATCATTCATTTGGGGGATGGACACACTTTGACACAAATGGTACAAAAGCAATTTATATAACCAAATGTCCGTGCCCCCATAATATTCTGAAATAAAAAAAAAATTAAAAACTTCTTTTTTTTCCTCTTTTTTTGCTTTTTTGTTTTTTTTTTTTTTTTTTGCTATTGGGTTGCAGAAAATATTTTATATATTTTGGATACTAACCTTTATGAAATATATAGGATTTGCAAATATTTTCTTCCATTAAGTAGGCTACCTTTTCACTCTTTTGATTGTTTTCTTAGAGGAGCAGCAGTGTTTTTGTTTGATATAGTCCCACTTGTCTATTTTTGCTTTCTTTGCTTGTGCTTTTGATGTTATAACCAAAAAAAATCATTGCCAAGACCACTGTCTTGAAGATTTTCCTTTATGTTTTCTTCTAGGAGTATTACCATTCCAGGTCTTACATTTAAATCTTTAATCCATTTTGAGTTAATTTTTGTGTATAATGTGGTAAATTTTATTGTTTTACATGTTTATATCCAACATGGTTTTTCCAACATGGTTTGTTAAAGAGACTACCCTTTCCCCATTGTGTATTTCTTGGCACTGCTGTTGAAGATCAGTTAACCATTTATGTGTGGGTGTTTTTCTGAGCTCCCTGTTCTGCTCCATTGGTCTATATATCTGTCTTATTGCCAGTACTATGCAGTTTTAATTAATGTAGCTGCATGATATATTTTGAAATCAAAATGAGTGATGCCTCTAGCTTTTGTTCTTGGTCAAGATAATGTTTGCTTTTCTCCTAAATTTATATGTTGAAATCTAATCCCTAAATGTGATGGTATTTGGAGGTGGGTCTTTTTAGAAGTATTAAATCATGAGGGCTCCACCCTTATAAATGGAATTGGTGCCTTTATGAAAGAGACCCAGGAGAAATCTCTTGTCCCCCACTATTATGTGAGAACACATTAGGAAGATGGCCGTTTATGACCCAGGTATTGGGGCACATACTAGACAGCAAATTTCTCAATATTTTGATCTCATACTTTCCAGTCTCCAGAACTGTAAGAAATAAATTTCTATTGCTTATAAAAGTCATAAAATCTATGGTATTCTCTTATAGCAGCCCACACAGACAAAGGCAGAAATTGTTACCGAGATATGGAGGACCTGCTGTAAGAAATACCTAAAAACGTAGAATTAGCTTTGGAACTGGGTAATGGGATCTGGCTGAAAAAGTTTTGAGGTGCATGCTAAAGAAGCCTGTATTTTCATAAATGGACCTTAAAAGGCAATTCTGGTAAAGGCTTAGGAAAAAAAAAAAGGAGATCTGTAGATAAAGCCTCAGTTTTCATAGAGAATATCTAAATAATCCTAAACAGAATGTTGATAGTGTTCAGTTGATTGTAGGTAGATGGTTTTATATCTGTTCCATTGGTCTACATCTCTGTGCGCTAATACCATGCTATTTCGGTTATTATAGCCTTGTAGTATAATTTGAAGTCTGATAATGTGATGCCTCCAGATTTATTCTTTTTGCTTAAGATTACTTTGGCTATTTGGGTTCCTTTTCAGTTCCAAATGAAGTGTAGAATTATTTTTCCTTAATCTGTGAAATATGACATTGATAATTTGATGAGGATTGCGTTAAATCTGTAAATCTGTAAACTTTGGGCAGTATGGATATTTTAACAATGTTGATTCTATCAATCTATGAATGAGAGATATTTTTACATTTTTGGGGTCATCTGCAATTTCTTTCATCAGTATTTCATAGTTCTCCTGGTAGAGATCTTTCACCTGGATTCTGGAGCTTACTACACAGTAATTCTGGGACATTGTGGACGGGACATATAGTAATGTGTATGTTTGTGTGTGTGTGTGAGTATGTGTGTGGGTGTGCAGTGGATGGAAGCATATGAAGTTGCCATAAGAGAGAAAATATGATAGTCAATATAAAATTTTTAACATGAATTCACTTGTTATGGATGTGGTTATTACTCAAATATCTAAGTGCATTATGGATATTATGATTGAATAGAATAACCTGACATCTCCCAGAAAGTAGAATTGGGAATCTGTAATTTACAGTACTAGAAAATGCTATATTTTCCAAAGCCAAGAACTGTGGCAAATCTGAATCAATTCAGGCTCCCTTAACAATAAGATGATATTGACAATTTATGTTAAGTTAAGGGTCCTTGGTACCTACTAATTCTTGTATAATGATCTGGATTTACTGATGTAAAAGGTGGATATGAATTGTAAACCTAAGGCATTTTCTGTTATTGATGCTTCCATCTTTGACATGAAATCAAGATAAAGTATTTTCAGTGAGCTGCAGATAAAAGCTGTGCAATAATTAACCCTTCTGTATCTATCACTGAAGATGGTCACATGAGAGGGAAGGGGGAAAAGCCTCTTTTGAATCGAAAGAAAGAGGCATCTTTCCCCTGGCAGAAACTCAAAAACTATAGCTCAGGTGTTATCACCGATCCTTATGATCTTGTTTCTTTTGTTGTACGTGTCAGCTACAGAAACGTGTTCTGATTAGAGCCTCTGGCACCAGTGAGAAGGTGAGCCTCAATGGCAGATTGAGTCTTTGAAGACTCAATCTCAGTTGATATCTGAGAAAGCTGCCCATTACTCCACTTTATAATTAATATCCTTCTACTTGGCAGAGGTTAAAAATGCAATCACTATTAAAAACATGAAATCCCTTCCATATCTGGGATTTCAGTAATATCCTGACTGATGTCATCAAAGCATTCAAATAATGAGCTAAGTAAATTCATTGATTAAATAAAACATGCTTTCAGAAATACGTAAATCTGAGCCATAAAAGAAGAATTAAAAGTATTCATAGAAATATCACAGATTTATAATTAAACTGATTTTGCCCCAAGAAAATGATTTATCTCTGGCAAAAGATATTCACTCATTATTAGTGACAGTTTGCTAAGTTTATTTTTGTATGCTTTCTCTCTCTCTCTCTATGTATATATAAATTTAACCATTTCTCTCTATTATAGACCTTTTATATATATAATTGACCTTCTATATACGTACATTCCATCTATATTTATATATAGTATATATAATTGATCTTCTATATATGTATATTCTCTATATATTTTATACCTATAATATGTATAATTGACCTATATATTATATATCTATGTATATATTTTATATATAATATATATGTTATATATGGCCTTCTCTATATATAATTGACCTTCTATTAATATATATAAAATTAATCTTCTATATATTTATATACAGAAGACAAAGTGCATAAATAGTATATAGTATTCACATATATAGTATGTTCACCGTGTATTATATATAGCAAAATATGTTTATATATTGGCTTGACAATCAGAAAGCAATTAGCGGATATCCTAATTCATTCCAAAATACTTCCGAATGTGTTTCCAATAAAAGTATTTTTTCTCTCTTAATGACAAATTATCAAATTCAGAAATTTTAAAACTCATAAAGCACTATCTAATATATGTTAATATTCACATATTACCAGTTGTCTAGTAATGTTCATTTCCCATTAAGATCAATGCTTAATCATGCACAGATGTAGTGATTTCTTAATACATATTTAAACAAGGAACTTTGAATGATATCCAATCCATTATTATTTTCTAAGAATTGAAATATATTTTATTTGGAAGCATGACAAAATAAAAGAGAGAGTATACAAAATAGGAAGCTGTTCTTATGTACAAATATTGACATACTTAAAAGTTAAGGTAGCTTTTTGCATAATAGGTATTACTATACATTTTTCAAAAGCCAAATAATATTTGTCTTGTGCATGGTCCCTGAATACTGGACAGACACTTGCTGTTTCATTGTGATCCACGTATAAAACAAATAACTTGCAAAGAAACTTGAAGAGCCTATATAGGGAAAGCTACTTTCCACTAGTTAACGTAAAGACGTACCCCGTTTTCTAAGTACCCCAAATGCACCTGTGCCATCAGCAGCCAGCTACAAAAGAACATGTGGTCAGTTAACCAGCATTTGGCTCAGAAGATTCATACTGATCTCAATGATGTTATCTGCCCAAGGAGTATTGAGTCAATTAGAATTGGCTTTTGTTAGTCAGGGACATGACAAACAAAATGCATTTTGGGAGAACTTGAAATGTTTTTCTTTCAAGAATACATCCAGGGTGGAAGTCAGCATGGCATCATGCAGAGGATTTGCAACCTTAGGCAAGTCAAACCCTGTAATTCTTACCCCAATGAGAGCACACACTATATTGGTGAAGGACTTATGTCTTCATTCGAGAATGATTCCTAATTATCTTATTGATTTTAGAATTACATATAACTGGAGATCACAGTTTTTAATCACATGTCAAGAGAGTCCATAAGATGTTGAGGATGCTACATACTATATTGTATGTAATAAGATGCTATTTTCTGTTAATAAGTGCGCAGTGGGAATGGTTCTAGAAAATAAAATGTTAGCACAGTTTCTAATGAAAGAACAGTGAAGCACGAAGACCCATACTTGTCCACCATTCTTGAGTGTTCTTTGTTTTTGACCAAAGGGAACATAGAAATTTAAAAATTTACGTGGTATCTACCTTGACCCATATACATGGGTCATATATAATTTCTATTTGGGTACTCATTAATAACCATTGTTTTATAAGTTTACCCACCCAAGGTCCCATTTGTCAGTAAGGATTACAGATTATTATCATTGCCACAACTATCATTCCATTATCATACAGATGTATATAAACATTTATTACACTATACGTTGCTTTCTTCTAACATGAAAGTTAAACTTTTATACCAGACTTCTTAGAGATGATGAATTAATGTCATATTTAACCAATAACCCTTATTAAATGTTTGTTGGATACATATGGAAAAGTATGAGTTTGATATTGGTCTATGTCACTCAGTATTTTTTAAAAAAACTTTAAAGTAGTGTTAAAAGCATCATTAGTACAACATTCTTCCCTCTACAACTGGGTTGAATATTTACTAGAATTTATCTTCCCAAGGCAAATTATTAAATATGTGCTAATAATCACTCCAAGGCAAAGGAAAGCATTTTGTCAGGCAATGTGGATTCTTACATGATATTTTGTAATTCCTAGAAATTTTGATTTCAAAATAACATCTATAAGATAACGTTTGTTTCACAGAGCTGATCAAAAGATAAAATTGTAATTTGACACTACCATTAGGAAAACTGTGTTTCTAAGGAGTATAAAGGTTTTAGGATTACACCTTAAATCACTGTCACTGGGACTAGTTTTTAATTAGTTTTAGATACCTTCTCTCCTTAAGAATGATATATTAACTTGCTGGAGCTTTATTTTTCATTACCAAAGTCTCAGACTGATTAACTTGTTCTATGATCTGTGTAATCAATTGTTTATTGTGAATTGAACCAACAGCTGCAGAACACAGTTGGAAATAACCCAGGAGCAAAGGAAGACATAACTTCAGGAAGAGAAAAACAAAATATAAGGAATCAAGCCAACCAAAATATAACTTATGCAAACATGAGTTTAAAGGTGTCTCTAGTGTGCTGCTTCTTAAGTATTAACAAGAAACAGTCACAGCCCTCAGGTCCTAAAGTAAAAACACTGACACAAAGTAGGAAGTAAATTATCTGAGCATAATTGGAAGGTTGGAGATCCTGTTTTTACACTAAGAAGTTTAATTACATTGCAAAAAAAGACTGTGGTGTTCTCTAGTCTTTTTATTGTTGTTCTAATAATATATGCCTGTCAAACTAAAGTGATTTTGTTATTTTCGTACATGAAGTAAAGTTCTGTTTCACTTTTTGATACACATATTAAAAGATGACTATTTGAAATAGTTTTACAATTTATTACTCCTCCATAAATTCTTATTAATCATAATGGCTAAAATTTTATTTGTACTTGATTGTTGTGAGCAGAATAACAGTGCATGCTGTAGCAGGGAATATTTTCTTTTTATTTATTTATTTTCAATTAATTAATTAATTTATATTTAACACTTACACAAAATAGTTTTTCCAAAAATATTTGGACATTGAATTTCAAAACTGGAAGTTTTCAAAGAGAACTTAAAATGGAATTAATAAAATAGATTTAACTTAATTTTTCAATACAATTTACATGTAAATTATTTTTTTATTTTACATTTTATTATTTATTTTTTCCGTAACTTGCTCTGCTTCCTGTCACAGGATTTTAGTCCTATAAAAAAATTTGCACATCACTGTCTTCCTCAGCAGCTGCTTTTGGAGAACCTAATTTGTTACAATACCGTATATGTAAATCAGATAGAATTCATTTCATAGCATTTTCTTCTAAACAGTATTAGTTGTATTAATTGAGTCTATTCCATTTTTTCTTGATACAATTTTAATGACTTAGAGAAAGTGTAAAGTTACTTTTTATAGAATGATTGATTTTATTAGCTTTAGCAGCTTCATTTAAGAAAATTAATAATATGTCTTCCTGAACAGCTCATTGACTATCTCCACTATAACAATTCATTTTCTCAGTAAAAATGAGAGAATGAGATCAGAATGTGGATATGTTGCAATAGGTGGAACTATGGAATGAAAATGAGAGGCAAAATGCTTTCAAGCTTTTTCAAATTTGCTTTATTATTTTTATTTCTATCTATTCTATATGTCTATCTATATATCTGTCTATGGGGGAAGATTGCATTAGAATCTTTTTAAAAAGAAATATTGCAGAAATATTTTAATTTTTTTTAAATTTCAAGGTCAGTTTCAGCCAGGATTTTTTTCATTGCTCAAGTTATTGCTATTTTTAAGAATATACAAATTCACCTTTATATTCAGAGGTGAATATTAATTACATGTATTTTATTAATTACATATTTTACATATTGTATTATATTCTTCAAGCTTCAGAATGTGATTCCACTTTTATTTTGAACAAACAAGTTAGAGGCAAACATATTCAAAAGCATTTATGTGTTCTTTCTTTCACACATCTTTAAGTATTCATTGAGCTCCATTATAGGAAAGATAATCTGCTCTACATGGAAGATGTAAGGGTAATTGACAAATCATGTTTTTCAAATGATTTAAAGCTTATTGAAGGATATAGGCATATCAATATGTAAATACAATATGGTGTGATAGCTGCTGATAAAGAAACTGTGATAAAGAAAATCATATGTACTCAAAGAAAACACAAAATCAAACTTGGATATGAGTGGGGAAGGGGATGGAAAGAGATCTGGAAACACACACAATATGCACATGCATGCACACTCCTTCCAACTTCCCAACCATAATTGTCAAATTACATCCCAATTTTGGTTTAGTAAATATTGTGACCAATGAGGTCATTTTAATAAAATTTATCATTATGTAAACACTATTTCAAACATGGTTAAACATAGAGTACTATGCTTTCATTTTATTCTTTTACCATGTTTTATTCCTCATGATGTTAGTTGATGTTTTTGCTTTTTGCTTTCTTATTTTTTCATCTACTTATCACCATTTTTCACTCAGTTGCTCTGCACTGATTCATTTCCTAAGCTTTCCCCTGCCCCTTTGGAGACTTTGACCATCTTATTCCGTTCTGCACTGGTAGGCTTGCTATTCATTTTCATTCTTACTATTTATTACTTCCTTCATCTTCATTTTTGGAATTCCCTAATCTCTGTCATGATTGGATACAAAATTTCTGGATTCCAGATTTCATTTTTTTAAACTGTTTTGGTTCATTCCTTCCTTTTAATAGATTACATCCTCTAGTTATTTAGCTTCTTAAGAAAAATTAATTATTTTTTATTTCAGTATTTGAAAATGCTGTTATTCTACCCAATAAATTGAATGACATTGAACTAGGTATAGGTGTTATTTTTGACCAGAAATTTAAGTAAATTTTACTCCATCATCTTCAATTTTCCATTACTAATGTTCTGGTTTTGGCACCGATCCTTTATATATATGCTATCATTATCTTCTAAGGATATTTTAAATTTCATTCATTAATCCTAATATTCTAAAAGTTCATGAAAATATGCCCTGATTACAAATTATTTTCATTCATTTTCTTGGCCTTTTGAATAATCTGATTTTTTTGGCAGGGTAAGATTTTTATATCAGTTCTTTAATTATTAACTTCTCTTTTTTTCCTATGTTCTTAACTCCTGGGTACCTTATTGATATTGGATCATCTAGATTTTATGCAATATTTTTCAATACTTTTCATTTTTGTTCTGCCTTTTGAACAATTTCTATGCCTTATTTTCTAATTCTTCTAATTTTTTGTTTTGCTACTCTTGATGTCCTAGACATCTTGTTGCCTTATCTGAGCTTTTTGATTGCTTGCATCAAAGTATTTAATATGTTTTAATATTAGGTAAGTCCTTTAATTTGTAAGAATCTGGTTTGACAACCTGATCTTGTGTGTTAGCTCACTTGAATGCTATCATTCTGAGAGCTAAGCATTGTAAGAAAGCTGGAATCTTTCCCTTTTAGACTGTAGGCTTTTTCTTAATCCTACTTTTAGTAGAGTTTTGAATAAGGCTGGACATCAAATGCATATAAAAATGATATTTTTTAAAGACAAAACTTGCTGCAGTATATGTTAAGTCTCAGTAGTACAGATTATGCAATGTCATTCCCAAAACATCTTTGGAAATTTCTATTGAATAATTGAGCCATCAAAGCACATTATTTACCATCTGTGATACTCAATTTCGAAGGAAATTTCACTTCTGGTAATAACCAAATAAGCTCCTATATGAATGACCCCTGCAGATAATAAACATAAACCCTAAACAAAATGTGAAAAAAAGACCACCCAAAAGCATTGGAAATGACCCCAAAATAGCAGATTCTGAAGGGTAGTTCACAATAGGAAGAAAGGAATGGTACTAATTGAGACTCTTATTTACTCTGGCTATTAGACTAAAGGCAGTTCAAGACCATGCCATGGATGGTGGCCAAACACTAGCAGAAAAGGAACAGTTTTTCTGACAGCAACAGCTGCTAGTAAGTGAGGGTATGTACTGCACAGGAAAAAGCCAGAAAGTGAGAAGATCACCAAATTGAGATTAGAAACTTTGTCCAAGTTTCTGGAACAATGACTTTGTGGAGACAGACTCCAACCATGTCACCTACGGACAAAATAATGCAACCAAGACTTTAGCTGCTATACAATGATGGAATTTGCAATATCATTTCAACCAATTAAATTGCCAACTAAATGGAAAAAACCAAAAACTTAAGAAGGAGTTTACAAAATCCATGATCTCTAAACCATAATATTCATAATCTTCAGCATGCATCCTAAATCACTTCAAACATGGATAAAAAAGAATGTTTTCTATTCTGAAGAGAAATGATAATCAACAGAAACAGACACTAAGATGAGCTAGATGTTGGAACTAGCATGAGAGGATTTTAAAGGAATTATACTGAGTGATATAAAGGAAAGTATGTTTGAAATGAATGAAAAGTTAGGAAATCACAGCATGGAGAAATTAAGAAGGTGACTTTCCAATTTATATGAAAATACAAAGTCCCTGAATATTCAAATCATCCTGAAAAAGAACAACATAGTTGAATGACTTATTATAACTGATTTTAAGAGTAGTATAAAGCTCTAGGAATCAAAATAGTGTGGTATTGGCATAAAAATTGACAGATAGAGCAATAGAATAGAATTTGAAGTCTAGAAATAGACTCATGCATATAGGGGTCATTTAATTTTTCACAAAGATTATCAAAGCAATCCAATAGACGAATGTGCAGGAAGGACTAATTCATAGGCCTGGGTTGCCCAAACCCTGCACATTTCCTATAAGCATCTTTCTTCAGGCCAGACTCTTGGCTGGCTCCTGGAAAATGAGCTCTGAGCCCTTGGAATAGTCTGCCTGAGAAGAGTGCTTTTATATACCTGACACTTTGGACCATGTGGTACAAATTTGATCAAATGGTTTATATTAACAATGTGATTTATGGTGATCATCTGTTTTCGTAAACCTGAGACACTGTGACACATACTATAGTACGAGTTTAAACATATAGTTTATGTTAACAATGAGATATATGGTGAACACCTATTTTTGTTGCAGTAGACTGAAGTCTGAATAACTGAGGACAGTCATACAGGTGCTTCATGTCTATGTGACTGACCCTCAGTAAAATCTCTGGTGACCAAGGCTTAAATAAACTTCTTCCTGACTTGCAACACTTTACATGCATTGTCACGCATCATTGCTGGGACAATTAAGCACATCCATAGGACTCCACTGTGAGAGTATATGTGGAAGCTTGCACCTGGTTTCTTCCAGACTTTGCCCCATGTACCTTTACCCTTTGCTAATTTTAATATGTGCCTTTTCATTGTAATAAACAGTAAACATGGATAGAATAACTTTTTCTGAGTCTAGTGAAATGTCAGACCTGAGAGTGGTCTTGAGGAAACATCATTTTAATGAAAGTGCTAGAATAACTAGATATTCATATTTAAAAAATTAATCTCCACTCATACATCACAATATATCTAAAAATCAATTCACCATGAATTATAGACTTAAACATAAAAACACTTCACTTACAAAATATTTCCAGAATAAAATATAGAAGAGTATCTATTTGACTTGGAGGTAGGAAAAAGTTTCATATAGGCAGATAGGATACAGGACAAATAATGATATATGAAATAATGATATATTAGATTTGACCAAAAATAGTCTTCTGCAAATCAAAATATTCACAAAACAAAACTCCTACAACAAAACAATATAAAAACAAACAACCTTTTAAATATGGGCAAAACATTTGAACATACATTTTATATGTTAAAGTATACGAGTGGACAATAAACACATAAAAAGTGTTCAGCATCACTAGTAAGTAGGGAATGGTAAATTAAAGCAATAGTGTATCACTATATACTGTCTAGGAACAGCTAAAATTAAGAAGACTGACAATATAAAATTTTGGCAAGGTAATGGCCACCCAAAATTGTCATACATTGTTGGTAAACATATAAAATGTCACAACCACTTTGGAACCATTTCTTAAAATCTTTTGTAAAGCGTCATATACACCTTCTAGCAAAAAATGTTAAAGCTTGATTCTAGGTGATGAATTGAAGAGTATTTAGTATAAAATTCTTTCAACTTTTGTGTTTGAAAATTTTCTTAATAAAATGTTTGAAAAATTAAAAAACTGGAGTATTACAGCAAGCATACCATTTTTACTGAGATTTTGGAAGTGAAGTATTAATCTCAAGATAGTTTCCTTAAGAAAGTGTTTTGACAAATTTATTATTGAAAATTCCTGTTGGTCTTTTAGTTATCCAAAAATCTATTGAAAAGTCAATATGCTGTTATATGTAACAGCAAATGGACATCTTCTACTATTACCAATTATTTTGGCTTTAGAATTGCCACTACTTCTTGCTGAATAGTTAAAATTTGCTGGCTTTAAAGCAACTTTCTATTTTCTGATCTTGGGGTAGATTATAGTGGAATAAAATACAAAATGCATCATTACTTAGGAAAAAAAGACTAGTTGCCTGTATGATTGTGAACTCAATAAAGAAAACCAAGTAGAAAGAATGAAATAAAAAGTTCAGTTAGGCTTTTTATAGTCTACGATGTTCTCACTGTCCAGAAATAGTCTACTAGAAGCTGGATATGTTTCATGATTATGCCCTTATAGAGTCCCTATTCTTTCTGTTTAAATTTTTACAGCAACTCCTTTAAATAAATTAGTTTTCATCACCTTTTAATCTGTCTCTATTTTACAAGCAATAAGATAAATGGCTAAATGATCTACATTTGACAACATTATAGGCACATTCTCATACTTTCTCTTACAGATCGTCCTAACGTGCTCGTCGCACTTTAATGAATTACAATGTCTGGGACTTAATATCATATCTGAACTTAGTAAGAGACAAATCAAAACCATAATGAAATAAAATACTTAATGTGAAATTCTCAAATCTCTCCAATGTTTCTGTTACCTTTATAAACAGCTATCAGGATAGAGTATGAAGTTTTATATTATTTCCTTACATAATATTATAATAATACAAGTTGAGCAGTGACCATCACAAAATTTCTCCCTGTAGGCAATTCCTTTCTTCTCCTCCATTTGATGAGATTAATCCTGTGGGTGATATCCTTGCTGTCACCTCAAAATTCTTAAATAACCAATGTGAAGATTTCAAAGCAGAATTATTTGTACTCCTCTGTCCTTACATATCACTTTATACCTATTTCTGTAATATAACGCGAGGATGGACGTCGTGATTGCACCTGGCATCACTCTAACTTTACACAATATGTTGTACTAATATGTAGGATGTGAATCACACCTCCCTCATCTCCTGGGAAAGGTTCTGATTTGCATAATTAATTCAGAACCATCTCAATACTCTGGTCATAGTCATTGCTGTAATTATAACTGCTTAATGCTTGAAGAGACGTTCCAGATTACAGTACAAGTTGGTGGAAATCAGATGAAATCTGCTGTTTTCCTGAATTTAGGAGATGAAAGGGGGAATACCAAGGAGGTTGTGTTGTTTAGGAGTGCACAGGACAGTATAGAAAAAGCAAGCGAATCGCAGCTCAAGGCATTTTTAGCTGAGATGAGAAAAGGAAGCTTTGAGCAATTTGGCGTGCAGGCATAAGACTTCGATTGCCCTGGAAATTTTGCTACCAAAAAGGAAACTATCCTTAGGATTGAGCTGAGACACAGCAGAAGGGAGAGGTGAGCAAATCACATGAAATGTAAACAGAAATACGATAGAACCATGCTTTAAAGTTACACTTTCTCAGGGTATTTTCGATGATATAAAGCAATACATTCCTGGATGGTAAAAATCAATTTGAGTTGGGTTTTAAGACTTTTATAACTGAGGTCATCCTAACTGAAGCCTGTACTCATCGCATTGCATGGTTACTTTTTGTATGAGCTTCTCCCTATTCAATCAAGAATTCCTGGAAAGCAAAAGCCATCTCTTTGTCTCTGTATTTCTAAAACCTAGCAGATAGTCTGACTCATATAATAAACCAGTGAATTTCTGCTTAATAATGAGTGGTGCAAATAGCCATATGGATTTTAAAAACTTAAACATCCAGTTTTGTTATCAAATCAGATGAATATACAGTCAATCCTCATTATTTGTGAATTTTATGTTTGCAAATTCACCCTACTCTCTAAAATTTATTCATAACCCTAAAATAGGTGATCACTAAGATTTTGCAGTCATTATCCCAGATCATGGAAAAACGTGAGTGACCAGATGTGTCTATTCTTGAAAAGCAGATGTTCTTTCTTTTTTTTTTTGAGACAGAGGCTCACTTTTTTGCCCGGGCTAGAGTGAGTGCCGTGACATCAGCTTAGCTCACCACAACCTCAAACTCCTGGGCTCAAGCGATCCTCCTGCCTCTGCCTCCCAAGTAGCTGGGGCTACAGGCATCTTCTGGTAGTCAGATGACCTCAGGTAAATCAGTTAACACTTGATAATTTTTTTTCCTCTTTCATAAGATTGAAACAATAGAAGCTATTAGGATGACTTATTTTTAGGATTTAAGATTATAATCTATGTTACGTACATATGTGTGTGTACACACACAAATTTCCCCTAGGAAGAATGGTTCAGTATCCACTAATTCAGTGTTTGTGGGTAACATTATAGAACATTAGTGCCTCAAATAGTGAAAAATCAACTGTATATACAAAATCACATTTAAATAAAAAAATGCATGAATGTATTTGGTTAGGATAGGCTAAAATAAAATAGATTGGAATAATCTCTGAAAATTGAGTGACCTAACCCTGAATAAATGTTTATTTCTCACTAACCCAAAGGCTGATGCCAGTTAGCTAGACTTCTTCCAACTTGTCATAGTGTCTGGAACACCTGAACTTCAAGGTCATTGAAATAAGAGTAGAAAACATCAGACATTAACTGCATTTGAAGTTGTATGATTCTCTTTGGCTTATACTTTATTGATTATACTCAAAATGGCCAAACCTAATAGAATAAGGGACTAGAGAATGTAGGAGAACACATGGACTTTTTGTTAACATAAACTTTCATAGCCACAATGTATATAAGATTTGATTGCATAAATTACATTTTCCCAAATAAACTATACAAGTTCAAGAAATGATCTAAATTTAAAAACTCCCAAGAAATGTTCTTAAATTTAAATGTGTAGTCAAAGAATAATAATGTTATGCTCCTGATGAAGTTCCTAAGTATTTCTGAAATAAAAATGGAAAATCAGGTAACTCTCATAGCCAATGGTAATAGCAGAGTAAGTCTTCTACCAATGACTTGACTACCACTTTTTATCAATATCATTATAATGGGTTTTAAAATATAAGTTTTTATTATATATAGGCTATCTGAAAAGCAGGGAAAGTAGGAAAATTTATGTTAAAACATTATACTATCCACTTTTTATAATATACACAATATGCTTTTCTTTATTCTCCAGACACATTCTCAGTTAAAGCACTTCTAAATGTAAAGCAATAGGTTCAAGTCTTAATATACTAAAAACTATTTAGTAAGTGTGGAAACTCAGAGAATATCATGCACTTATTGTCTCTCTTTAAATTAACAGTTGGATTTTTGTTTTGTTTTGTTTTTCAGAGACAGGGTCTCACTCTGTCACCCAGACTGGAGTGCAGCAGTGTGATCATAGCTCACTGTAACCTTGAACTTCTGGGCTTAAGTGGTCCTCCTGTCCAGACCTCTATCTCCCAAAGTGCTGGGATTACAAGCATGAGCTGCCACAGCAAGCCCTACAGTTGGATACATTTTTTTTAATTTAAAATTACTTCACCTGAAAAGGTGTCTGTCTAGAGGCCAAGGTACAAAAATATAGCCTGAAGAAGAACTAGAATAGAGACAAAACAAAAATGATTAATCTGAAAGAATGCACCTCTTTTAGAATATTAAAATAAACTTATTGCCATACAAAAAAAGAAAGTAACAGGCCCAAATAGTTTCATTTATGAACTCATCTAAACATACAAGGAAGAAATCATACAAATTCTCCACAACTTCTTCAAGAAAATTGAGACATAGCAACAGAATAAAAACTTCCTAAATTATTCTATGAGTCCGCATTATCCTAATACCAAAATCAGATAAAGACATCGCAAGAAAACTACAGAACAATACCTCTCATGAGCATGGATGTAAAAATCTTCAAAAAAATTTAGCAAATTGAATCTGACAATGTGTAAAAAGAATTATACAGCATAACCAAGTGGGATTTATTCCAAGAATGCAGAGATGATTCATTATTGGAAAATCAATCAGTGTAATACACACGTTAGTAGGTTAAAGAAGAAAAATTATAGGAGTATACCAAGTAATGCAGAAAAAAAATTTGCAAAATCCAACACCCACTCATGATAAAAACTCTCAGAGAAGTAGGGATAGAGGAAAACTTCACTAACCTGATGAAGAAATGCTACAAAAACAAACAAAAACAGTTAACATCATAGTTAACGGTGAGAAACTAGACACCTTACCCCTAGTATCAAGAATAAGGCAAATACATCCACTCTTACAATCATATTTAACATAGTACTGTGAGTACTAGCTAGTCCAGCATGGCAAGAAAAGATAATGAAACTTATAAAGACTGGGATGGAAGGAATAAAATTGTCTTTGTTCAATATGTTTTTCAATATAGAAATCCCAAAAAATCCACCAAAAAGCTGTCATGGAACTAAGAAGTGAATATACCATTAGGCAATTGGAAAGCAGAAGAACAAGATAGCAATAAACACTTAACAGGATGGCTGAAAACCAAACAACTGGCAATACCAGTTGCTGGAAAGGATGAAGAGCAACAGGAATTCTCATTCATTGTGGTGGGAATGGTACTTCTAATTTGCAAAGTAGTTGGCATTTTGTTAGCAAGCTGAACACAGTATCACCATATAATCTGGCAATTATGCATTTAAGTATTTACCCAACTAATTTGAAAATTTACACACACACACACACACACACACAGACATACACATGCAAACCCTTCACGTAAATATGTATAGCAGCTTTATTCATAGTGGCAAAATTGGAAGCAATAAAGATATCCTTCAATACGTGAATGAATAAACAAAACATGGTATATTCATAAAATGAAATATCCTGTGATAAGAAATGAGCTATCAAGCTATGAAAAGACATGGATGAATATTAAGTGTGTATTGCTGAGTGGAACAAGCCAGTCTGAAAAGCTTCATAGTGTGTGATTCCAATTGTATGACATTATAAAAAGGAAAAACTATAGTGATAATAAGCCCATCAATGGTTGCTAGTGGTTCATGGGAAGGGTTGAATAGCTGAATCACCAGAGATGTTTTTTAAGGTAATGAAACTATTCTGTATGATACTATGATAGATACCTGACACCATGCGTTTGTCAACATTTCTAGAACTTTACAGCACAAAGAGTGAACCTTATTGCATGCAATATTTTTACAAAAATTACTTAGGAGATTGGGGATCCCAGGATAAAATGCAGAATGTGACAAAACAAACATAACTGTATTGGAAATATATGAAATGACTTCACTAAAGGGGATGGGGAAAAAGTGTTGACCTAATTTTGGAAATGGATGGAATCTGTAAGACTAAAGGCAAAAACAAAAATGCAAACAAACAAAAAGCCCTTATAAAAGCCCCATACTCTAGTTAATAAGGTTGTTCCTCACATTGGCACTAGTTAAAAATTCCCATGCCACTATACATGTGTGTTGTAGTTGAACAATTAAGTAAATTGATGGCGGATGGTAGAAGCCAGTTTTCTGACTATCAGAGTGAAAGCCGATAGACAAGCAAGGTTAGAAAGCTAAATTAAACATTTAGTAATGAATTCATGTTGGAGATATTAGCATAAGCTCATGTTTATCTTAACATAGGATATGCATTTTTTTCATTTATAAACGTTTATATATATATATATATATATATACACACACACATATGAGTTAATATACACATATGTATTTCCTTGTTCCACCTGCTAAAGGGGCCTATAAGCAATGACACCCAGTTGCAACCAGTGGACCTAGCACGTAGTTCTTGGTGTCTAATGCCATTCTCCGATAAAACAAAGAAGTCCTTGCAGAAATACCTGCCTCTAAGATTGGAGCAGGAAATATACTAAATGAACCCAGGGCATTTTATGGTGCTGGAAAGTAAAGATGTGCTCCAAAATAAATAAATAAATACACACCCCATAATGATGTCAGTACGTCAAAGAGACACTAAAGCCAATTAAATAAGCTCCCAATGGCTAAAGCTGGAATAATTTGGGAAGAAAATAAAGTAACATTTGATTAAAACCCAAAGTATAAAATAAATATCCATGATTCATAGTAATATAAATAATTGAACAAATAAATAAATGGGGAAAAGGAGATAAAACTCTGATATATAAAATTTCTAAATAATTTATATAATTTATGCCATCCTAAGAGCTCATGCCTGAAGTTCAGGCTGCACATAGTTACTTCCTTCCAAAAAGTACAATATGCGAAGGAGACAAAAAGAGTATGGTGGAGAAACCTGACAAATACTATCTCAGCCAGGTGACCAAGGTCAGCATCAACAGGGGAAAGTCATGTTGCTAGTGGGTACCCTTTATATGATGGGATAAAATGGCAGTTTATTTTGTGGATGTCCTTTCAAAAACCCTTAACAAGAGGAGTCATGAGAAAACCATCAGATAAGTTCCAACTGGGGGACATTCTACAAACCCCCTGAGCAGTACTCTTCAAAACTGTCAAGGTTATCGAAAACAAGAAAAGTCTGAGGAACTGTCACAGTCAAGAAGAGCCTTAGCCTAGCGGTACAGATATAATAACTAAGTGTAATACGGTGTCTTGAAATGGATCTTTGAAAAGAAAAAGGATGTTAGGTAAAAAGCTAATGAAATCTGAATAAATTACTGTCTTCAGTTAATAATTATATATCAATATTGGTTCATCAATCACAACAAATACATCATACTAATATAAGATGCTAATAATAGGGGAAACAAGTGCAGGGTACATAGGAACATTTTGGTCTAGCTATGTATCTTTTCTCAAAATCTAAAACCAGTCCAAGATAAAAAAGTTCACTAAGGAGAGACAACAGTGAGAAAATGAGTAGACGAACTAAGACTTGTGAGAAAATATAAAATATTGACCTGATAAAAGGCTTATATTTAACGTATACAAAAACTCTTAGAACTAAACAATAAAAAGATAAAAAAAATTAAAAATGGTAGCAAAGTTATTTTCTTCAGGTACTTTAGGGGAACTGTTTCAATTGATTGTTTATATGGCTGAATATTTTGGTGGAAATATCAAAGTAATCACTCCATCTTCTAACGAATATGTTAATATAGTAAGAGAAACTCAACTTTAACAGGAGGGGCTGAGAGTGGTATCATCTTGGAACGCACGGTGAATCATTGCTCTGTGAAATGATGTGGCTTTGCTTTATAGATCGTGTATTTGAGTGGGTGAAATAGAGGGAAAAATAGGATAAAGCTGTAACTCATGAGAGTCATCTAAGAATTTAAATTGCACAGTCTGCTTTCACTGAGGAAGTAAATTTCATAATCTATAAATACCCAGTATTAAGACATTTGTCAATGTTTTTTTATTGATTAAACTTTTTTCTTCAATCAAAAAAAGTGTATGTCTCTTAACTCGCCAACCTAAGATACCATATTATTTATATAATTTGTTTTATTTCTTGTTCTGCTTTGGGAGGACATTTATGTTTCACTAATAAGCGTTCCCTTTTGTAATGTTTATGGTTTGTGTAACGGGTAGAAATAGGCAGTAAAAGCTAAATTGAAATTTCACCTAAAGGAACAAAGCTTATATCAGTATAAAATAAAAAGGTAAGATGTGAGGGTTGTGGACAGAGTGCTTTGTTTCAGATATAAATTGTTATATTTTAAGTTCACAGTAGGATCCTCTTCATTTAAAAGTTAAATTGAATGAACCAGATACCGCGGTTGTTGCTTACTTCAAAATTAGCCTTTCAATTAATGAGAAACGTTGGCAAGGGTTAAGGATCAAGGACTCTGCATTATTCATTCATGTATTTATTATGTATTTCATGCCATAATACATTACCCTGAATCCATGTCTTATAAATAAGAATTGGGAACCTTGTAACACACTGAATACCAATGTGTCTTAGCCGTGTAGAAATGTATTACATGCACATGCATTAAAATCATAGCATATTAGATCTAGGACCTTTATAGGTCATTTAGTACAATTTTGTCATTTATCAAATGGTATGGGGTGGGCATGGAAGTTTTTTTACAGAAGCGAGGGAAAGGATAAGTTAAATAGCTTCTCAAAAGTCACACGCATGCTTAGTTTCTGAACTAGAGCTAGAATCCAGCCATCTTTATTTTCAGCGTAACATACTCTCCATGTCATTAGGTTAATAATTTCTAAAATGTGACAAAAAAAGTCATAGCAAATTTATTTGAAAATGTGTGAGCTCTAATAAAAAATGAATAAAATATAAATAAGCTGTTCATACATTTTAAACAATTATTTTCAAATATTAGAGATTATATTAAGTATAATTTGTCATTTTATATTATATGGTAGTTGAAAGAAAATTACATTCTAATGTAATGGAGGTCAGACACTTATTCTACATTAAGACTTTTAAGCTCTTTTCCATTCCATCATTCTTATATCTTTAGTTTAAGTATTTTTTCCTAAATGTAATTAATTTGGATAATATCTGATAGTTTTCTAAATTTCATATTCCATTTAAATGCAGAAGATCAATATGTAGTTTTATTCTTCCTAAATGTGAAAATGAAGGTAATTAAATTCTGGCACTTTTCCATCTAAAATTAATTTTAATGAACACTAAATATGTGGCAAAATAAAAAAAAAAAGGTTAGAACGTGCTCAGAACAACATTTTATTTGGGACTGGCTGAAATATTATCTCAAAGTATTTCTGTTCTTCTTTACTTTTAAAACATTTGTCTTACTAATAGACATAAATAATCTAAAAACTAATTTAAATAAAATAAATAAAAGCTAACTATAAATAAAGCTGAAGATTAGCAGCAGCTTGATAGGATAGAAAGAAAAATGAATGTGAGGTTAGAAAACCATAAATGACGTCTCGCATTGCCACCGACATGTTATTGAACAAATGATAGGTCCTTAGTTTCTTTAATCTTGTGGAACAAGAGGAACAAATAACATATCCTTGTTGTTCTATCCACTTTGTAACTTCTGTATTTAAGACTTTTCACTATGAAAAAGGTCATGTCTTGTAGTTCATCTTAAATCATATAAAGTGAAATTAAAAAATAATGACAACTTATATTTAAAATAAAACACAGTTTCATTAAAAAGATATAAAATAACTCACAGAACTTGCTAGCACTTAAATAAATATAGACTACAAATCAACTATTTAGGTCATTACAATTTAATTAAAGACTACTGAAAATACCATTTACTGATTGTTCTTCAACTTTTCACGGTAAATAATAGCTATTCCTTGTATGCTTCTAGAACCAGTTCTTCAAAACTCTCACAAAAGTTCTGACATAAAATCTGATATTTGGAAAAAAAATACGATAAACAAGTTTTTTTTAAAAAAAACAGAAGTCTTATATTAAGGCGAAATAATTAAAGTTTAAAAAAAGTCTGGTTAATTAATAATTCTAAGTTAGAGAACTAATCGGGTTTGAGAGTTCTTTTTAGCCATAAACCATGTACTTGTTTTTATATTCCATTTAACTGTACAAGATCAATATAGAGGCTTCTATTTCTTGCAGTGTGGCGGATTCCGTGACCTGAATCACTTTTGAAATATACAGTTGAGCCAACAGGAAAATAAGTGAACTCCCTATTGGCCAAAGAAGAAAGAATTGAGAATTGAAACAGTGAGAACACGAGCTCACATACAGCAGTCCTGGTTGGTGCTGGTGGCTTCCAGTCTCAGTAACCACAATCCTTTCATTTTCATGCCAGACATGGAAATGAAGGATGACACACTGGGCCACACGAAGGGAGGGGTGACAGCTGTGTCCGCCACAGAATTCCAGGGACCATGATAGACCATATTCTCAGTGAAAAGGTAGAACAGAAATAAAAATAAATCTGAAAGGTGAAACCTTATGTCTACTTTATTTTTTTTTGAAGGTTCATATCAGTTTTTATTTGTTGAACACAAATTTTTAAACCAAAAATCGTAATTAGAACACATTATTAGTAGGTGGTTGTAAAGTTAGTTTTCATGTTGCTTTCTCACTTTTCAATCTAGCTAGAGATAATATTCTTTTTAAATTATTCAGGAGTTGCATTCATTATCCATTAGAAACTCCAAAAGAGAGTGGAGTGTAATAATGGCTTAGAATCTGGTATCATTATGAGTTGAATGGTATCTGTTTTATATGGAAGTCAAAGATTGTCCTGAGTTAGGATAAGCAATACATAAACTAGTGTATACCTTTTATTTGCATGTCTAAATAGGGATATTTTCTGCAAATCTTCACTTCGACTACACGAATTTAAGACAATAAAATTACACATTGTGTTGATATCATTATTGGAAAAAATATTTTATTAATAATATTGGCTCATCTTTCTCAAGGGGCTACTATTTGCCATAGTCAAAGAAGTATAAAGTTGATCATTCAAAAAAAGAGGTATAATTTAGCAAAATTTAAAAATTATGTATCAATTCATTGTATCTGCAAGAAGAAAAAATGACTTTTTTGCTTAATTAAAATAGCAAACAATTTTGGATTTGATACAGCCTCAGAGGAGGGAGGTGCTGAGGTGTGCTATAATTCCATCTAGGCACATTGCATTGCAAATGTAGAGTAACTCGGTCTGAGCACAAATGTGTATGGTGAAGACTTACTTTACTAGCAAATGGAGTGGGTTCTCAGTTAGGATCCTAGTCTGTACTCGCAATGTGAATTAGAATACTTCAACATGTTGTAACTTTCAGTTGAAAATCATGTTAAATTAAGGCCATTTTTATTGAAAGCACTTTCTGAAAATATATTCATTTATTTGCAGATTTCTGTCAAAATATACCAGGTCATTCAGTTCCAAATATTCTTTGATAAGAGAGAATTGTAAAAGTGTACACAAAACGGAGTTTGTTTGATAAAGGTAAGACTAAATACGAGATTGCAAACCATTTTGTGTATTTCTGCCATTTTTTCATGTAATAATTATACATGCAGAATAGCCATGCAGAATGTTTTTATAGTCAATGGTGGGAGGAATCTCTTTTTACATATGATAAGAATAAGCCATACTTTGATTGAAAGAATAGCTATTGTACATAATGCATCTGGAGCTTTTCACTTAGAAGTCAGATGTTTCATTCATGAATATTACAGTCAGTGAATGTTAAAAGAAGGCAAGGATTCTAGATTGGTAAGGCTGTACTAGCATCCTATTTTGTGGGCATCTGTAATAGCTCTATAATTACAGGAGAATTACATGTTTCTACAAATTGCTTGATAATTATACTGAATATTACCAAGTAATTCAAAGATTAGTTACTATAAAACTTGCAATTTTGAGATCTCTTCACAGCATATTTCTTTCCTTATTTTAAGGGTTTGCTTATATCTTAAATAGTGGACATTTAGAATGTATTTCAAATTATTTTCAGGTTATTTTTCTGCATAAATTTTGTTAGAAAAAGCAAATACTTATCAGAAAGAACAAATCAAATATGAAGGTATATGAATCATTTATCTTAATAGTAAATTTCTGTTCATGATACATGTCTTCATCACATTTCCTTTCATCCAGATCATTCTGGGGACCAGCCAAGAGGATTCTAATAAAAGTGACTTTTAAGTCTAAATAATTAATCAGGTAAATTAATATATAGTATCTTGATAGAATCAAAATATTCTATTTTCCCAACCCCTTATTAACTATATTTAGGTTGATAGTTAGCAAACCTTAAAGATCAAATAATCAGTCAGGTTAAACCAGAGACTCAACATTTATATAACATTAATTGACATAGGGAAATTACAAGACTTTAGGAAAACTGAAATTAGTGTGCGTGCAAATATAGAACAATTGAAATGTGTATTTGAATATATGTGTGTTTTAACAAAAACAGAGAAAAAATGACGATGGGATGAAATGTTTCTTTGATATCCCTATGCTAGTTAATTGTCAATTAATGTTTTATGCTGTAATTATGGGATGCATAGATGTTGCCTGCAAGGAGATAACCCAATGAGGAAGTAGGAGCTGGGGACTGGCACTATGTCTCCCTTTAAATACTGAACAAGAATCATGTGGTTTACAGAACAAGAGGAATTCAACCAAGTGGACATATTTCTAATTAAAACTATGGTATTAGGTCTCTCAAATGAAAATTTGTGCCTTTCTTTCAAAATTATTAAGAATTTCAAGACAGTAACAACTGAGCATTAAATCAAACATAAGGTCTTTCTGAACATGGGCTCTTTGCAGTTCCCTAAGTTGCATTCCCACGTAGCTGACCCGGATACAAAGGTACAAAATATTTATTTTTGTGGCCAACATTGGCCACAGCACAAGAAGAAGAAATCCAGGATGGATGATGCTTAGAAATCTGAGCTAGCAACTTGAAATTTAGAAACAAAAAAGACATGAAATTCAAATGATCAGCTATGTAGAAAATAATGAAATGATTTTTACCATAAAAGGCTTGGGACACTTCAAACTTTTATCCTGGAAAAAATTTTGAGAATATGTACTTTATTATTATAAATGAAAATACTGAAAATAAATGATCTGGATAGTCATCTCAAGAAATCAAAGACTAATCTATATACCAAAATATTATAAGTTGTATTATAGATTAAATGAAGAACTATTTTAACAAATAAGACCATATAAGAATCATATGTCTTCACATGGCAAAAAAGATGAAGGAGTTCTTCAGGGTCTCTTTTATAAGGGCATTTCATCAGGGCTCTGTCCCCGTGACCTAATCAGCTCCCCAAAGCCCCATCTCTAAATATCATCACATTCAGGATTAGGTTTCAACATATGAGTTGTACCAGGACACAAACTTTTAGTCTACAGCAGCGTATGAATGGAAATCATAGGATGTATCAGTGTTTCAGTTATCTACTGGTACTTTACAAATCACATCCACTCTTAAGAATTGTACAAAACCAAAAATATTTGTCATTTGCTTTGAAATGGAAAGTGGACAAAGGCCTGAGAACAGCAAGGATAGTGTTATTGGAAGCTTAATAGGAAGTGAAAAAAGTAGTCTGAACGCTAAGAAAAGGTGACACATGTTAAAAAGTGTCAGCCAATTCATCAACAATTTTGCTTATGGTAATGAGGACAATTGTAAAATATACCTAATGAACTTGTGAAAGTGGCTATGAAGATTTCTAGAAAGAACGTGGAAAGTGCCAAATGCCTCTTTTTATTATCTATGATAAAATTTGGGAAAAGAGAAATGTATTGAAGAAGGAACTGTCCAGTTTTGAGGAAAATTTGGAGGAACTATTCCTACCCAAGGACTTGCTGAGATGGAAAATAAAACTATTTCTCCTTTCAAGCTTCTCTAGTCGGCAAAACGTTCTCAAAGTAAGCAATTGATTCAGGGAGAAGAAATTGAGGGTAAAGATTTTATCTATGGTGGAGCTGCAACACTCTGTTAATATATCAGAAAGATGCAAGGCAAGGCCTTCTAGAACCTCTCTTCTAAACTAGAGTACTTCTGAAAAATCTTGTGGACCTCGATCCCCAGGAACTTGACTGATAGTCCAAGCAAAGTAGAAATGATTTCAGCATGCCTTGAAATCAGTTGTGTTCATGGCTTTTGTCTAATAGAGTGAATCTGAGCAAGATTCGTGAAAAATCTTCAAAGTGTTCAAAGAGTTTGTGCTGTCGGGGGCACCATCGGCTTGGAGTTAAAAATGAAAGCGATGTTAAAATTAAAAGAAACATCTAGGTTCTTAAAATTCTATGGGCAGGAAGCAGTATAAGAGTGCTATTCACCTGCAAACATGGGCCATCTCTTAAGGATAAGGAAAAATGACTTCAGAGGGTGGGGCCAAAAGCTCAGAGACTAAAACAGAGAACCTGGGAGTATCAATCCTTGGGAGCAAAACTGATCTTGCTCCACATACAATTCATGCTTCTGAGCAGACAGAATTGGTGACATGTGTCTGGCAGTCTCTCAGAAATGTTATGGAGCAATAATGGCTACATGTATTTCATTTTCCTTTTTTTGAACTACTACTATTGCTATAGCATCATCACCATGGCTACTATTTGTATCACTATATGACAACAACTTTTCTTATATACTTTTGTCTTTTTAGACTCAGACTCCAATTCTTTGAAGGGATATGCACAAAAAATCCAGTTTACTTCTAAGTATTTTTGACAGTTGATTATTGCAATTTTGTTGGAAATGCATTTCACTTGGTAGGTCTTTCTTTGTGACCTTGAGATATCAGACGATTATTCATAAACATTATTAGAGAATCATTGTTAAAAGAAGTGGCATTATAGTGTTTGGAGAAAATGGGGTTAACGTGTGGCCTAAACCGGATCCTTAAAATACACGAAAATTTCATTTTAACCACTTGGTGATTACCCACTTCCCTGTCTCCATTCATGACAAAATTAAATTGGCACCAGGACCACATCAAAGTAACCATAAGATCTATGGTCAAAAGTTGAAATTGGGAAATTATCTTTCCTAGACACTTCTAGATAGTTGAGAATTTTTTCCTGGAAGCCGAATGTTAACATATCTATCTTTATGTAAGGCAAATTCTGATACAGCTGCTAAGCTATAAATTAAATAGACTTTCCACAGTTCAAGAGAAAGAAAATGAACAAAATAAGGACCCTGAAAAAAACACTAGTTACATTATAATTTCTTAGTCTTGGGGGTATGGAATTAGAAATTTAATTTCTAAGAGGTTAAGAAGAAAGCCTTCAAAAATTGATAATTTCATCGTAGTAATATTATCATTTAAAACTACATAAATTGGTGAGCTATATTTTATGCTTAATTCATTCTGTATGATTTCTAATACACATAAATTATACAAATTCCTGCATAGAAATACATTGTGCCAAATAAATCATTTTTAAAATCCAAAAATATTGTTCAAACATAAAGTCGGGCTGGTACATTATAATATAGTGGATCTTTTGAGGGAAAATACGTTAAAATTATTTTTTTTCTGTCTTGAAACAAGGCAGCTTTGTATTGTAAGTACCATTCAATCATTTTATTCTATATTCACCTATATTTTTGCACTAGGAATTCCAGGGGATTATAGAAAATTCGTGTTCAATTCTGAAACTAAACTTTCCTACAGTAAATTTTAATGCAACTTTATAGGGAAAAGAAGGTTGCTAAAATAAATTTTCCTTCAATTTGGAGTAGATCAACTGTTCATAATTCAAAAGAGCAAATTGCTACGCATTCTGTAATAGCACCTATGACAGTTTGCATAGACTTCTAACCTTATGTTAGGGATCTTTGTTGTGAAACTGATCTTTGAAGAGTTTCACCTGTTTCTCCTCTCTGCTCAAGTAGAAATGACTGAAATACTTTCTAAAACACTTTAAAAAAAGCCTCATAGACATTCAGCTTCTGTCAAGGCGAAAGACTATATATAGCCAGGCACCATTGTCTAACATCCTTCTAAAGACTTGTCAAAGCTGTACCTAACAGAGAGATCATTTCTGCATTATAGGCATAAAAATGGTTGCAATTAATTTCTCAAGTCCAACAGCATGGTGAGAGAGATAATTATAAAAGAATTCAAACCAGTCTTGGTTTAATTATTCTGCACAGAGATGGGGTGGGTGCATTTCCAACAGCCTCCTGTTGTGCTATTGAAACTAAATCACGCTTGATTAGGACAGATTATGTCAGGTTTCTCTTCATCCAAATAGTTATATTTACCCCCAAAGTAAAATGGAAGAGGTAACCTTTCTCAACTCATAGAACTATTGCAGAGAACTTAGTTTAAAGGTCTTTGAAAGAGGAAGGTGCGTAATAGTTTAGGTTGAGGTTATATACCTTGGAGAAGAAAAAGTTACTCTAACAAAGATTCAAATCTGATTTGACAACAATGGCAGCAAATTAAAACGTGTCACTGTTTTTGACAGGTTTGAAACTAAAAGGCCTCTCTTATTTGATTAGTGGCATTATCATCTTCAATGTGACGGGAAGGAAAGCACTATAATTCTATTAAAGGAGAAACCATACAAGTGCTATTATTGTTGTTATTATTATTAACCAAAATATCAGCACATTTCTGCTTCTTATGCTTTAAATTTGCGTATTGTTAAATGTTAGTAAAAACTTCCTTTTTCTTCCTTCTTTTAAGTTAAAAGAGAATAGAACTATACCACTGTTATTTTTCTGAGGTGGTCAAATGATTACAATAATGAATGAAGAACACAACATAAAGTGATAGGTTTAGAAGAGAAAACTACAAAAAACTAATATTTCTTGAATGCTTCTTATGAAATGTCCAGTCCTCACCATCTTAGGGACATTGCTACTATGCCCTCTACAATATTATCTGTTCTGTACTATGTCATATAATAAAATATACACCCCCCCAAAAAAAACATACCATGCAGATGAGATTTCTGGGATTTTATCTACAGATGAAGCTAAACATATTTACTATAAACAAATCTCAGATATATCTCTGAGCTTCCTAAAAGTCTAGGAAAATATAAAATAGTAACATGACCCTTATTAGCTAATAGATATGAGATGCCAAGTATTTGTGAAACATAAATCTAAAGAGAAATTATACGGAATATTAAATGACCTGGCCTTATAACAATTTTTGTTTAAAAAAGTATGGGCAAGAATAGTAACTTTTATTTCATTTAACCATTGTTCCATACATAATGAAATATCCATGAGGATCTAATGTTATATAGACCAGTACATAATTTTAATATATTTTATTTATATTTTAAGCTTCTATCTAGCTTTGTTTTAATTTTCAACCTCATTTTCATATTATTTTTACTTCATTTGTGTTTATTCCTCTAATATTAATGAAATAAAATGCACTTTGAAAATAAACAACTTGATAACCTGAAAATATTTTGAAGAAGATGAGAAAAAATCAATTATCTCATGATGGTATAGATGTATGAAATATAGGGAACATTGTAAATAATAAAGTTTGATTAAGTCAAGTAGAGCCAGATTGAGTTATTTTTCAAGTCAACACTTAGGAACTGTCAGTTTCTGGCAAGCCAGGTGCAATGGCTCACCATGCATGTAATCCTAGCACTCTGAGAGGCTGAGGCCGGAGGATTACTTGAGCTCAGGAGTTCAAGACCAACCTGAGCAAGAGCCTGAGCAAGAGGGAGACCCTGCCTCTACTATTAATAAAAATAGAAAAAATAAGCTGTGCATGGTGGTGCATGCCTGTAGTCCCAGCTACTTGGGAAGCTGAGGCAAGAGGATTGCTTGAGCCCAGGAGTTTGAAGTTGCTGTGAGCTAGGCTGATGCCACGTCACTTTAGCCTGGGCAACACAGCAAGACTCTGTCTCAAAAAAAAGTCAGTTTCTACAACTAGTAGGCACATGTAATGTATGTGGCAAATTCCATGCGATTAACTCTTAACTAAGTTATTTTAAGGCCTGGCAAATGTTATTATTCCTATGTAATTTTTTTCTATTCTTGACTGTTTTGCCACTCATTTCAATGAATACTCTAAAATTATTTTGCCTTAAAATGTGATAATAATTGGTTCTAGAACAATAAACTCTGGAACAGAATTTCCAGTGTTAGTTCTGAACGCTGATGACAACAAGTGAATATTCCTTTATAATGAATATGTCTCGGTGGCCTCTAAGGGCAATGACTAATATTTTCGTCAAAAGAAATGAAGGTAGCGAATGTTGGATAGACTCAAGATAAAGGGAAAAAGGAAAATATGCTTCAAATAATAGCAAAAGAAAAAATTCAATACTTTTATTTTACTCCCAAATCCTTACAAATTATCAAAGAGTGAAGATCTATATTCCTAAATTCACACAGGGATAATCCCATCACAGGCACTTCTTTGGAATCTCTAAATGAATTTGATGTTGAGGAACAAAATTGTTACCAATACTGTAAATACTTGCACTTAAACAAATCCTACAGTCATAAGGCAGCTTATAAATATTTAGTCCAAACTATCTCCCAATGTAGAGATTCCTTCTGCCACCACTGCCAAATTGAAACCTTGCAGAAAAAGAAATGGCTGTATTATTTTTTTTTAAAGGAAAATAACATTTTCTCCAGTTCTGCAATGTAACATACCTAAATGATATTTTGCAAATATAATTGTTTTTAAAATCCTAATAAAGAAGCAGTTGAATGACTTAATTGAGAGGCGTGGCTGTGTGGGCACATGTGTGTGTGTGTGTGTGTGTGTGTGTGTGTGTATGTGTGTGTGTGTGTGTGAATGAGAGTGTGTATATGTGTTTTAGTAACACTAATGGATTGGATGGAAAGGTGGGTTTTAAATTTCTGCCTTTTGACAGAACCAGCCCTGTCTTTTCACTATAGCAAGATTAATTTTTGTTTCACAGTGAGAATTCAATCAAATAGTATACTTGCTTTAGACAGTTGTCTAGAAATGGAAAGCCTTCCTGCAGGCTGTTAAATGAATCTTCTGCCTTATTGGGGACTGACTCCTGCACGCTCTGTTTTCCTATCTTCCATGTCAATGGTCAAGGCTTCTGCCATTGAGAGTCACTGGCGAGAGATTGGAACGCGCAGGCTTCAGGGAGGAAACAGAGCAGATCTGCCACTTTCTCCCTCTGCCTTAGTGGCATCTTGTGCGGTGGCTCTGCCTCATCCATAGTCTCTGGTCCCACCGGATTCACTGTGGCTGCTTTTTCTGAATGTCCTCAGATCCTGGGCTCCGGTCACCTTGTCTATTTCCTGTATCCTTCTATCCTTCAAAATGGTAGCTGCTTCTGCATTTGCTAATCTCTGGATTTCCTCACTATCCACTCTTTGCACTTTTAGCATTTCTAGGCATATTTGTACATAAGTCCCTCTTTAAAATTCTCTTTATTGAATCATGTGGTACTCTTTTAGTCTCCCTGCTGGAACCTGACTTAAACCATTACTGTTCCTTGATATTGGACAAACAAATAACAATCTAGAGGAACAAATGCATTACATTATTTTATTTACTCCAATAAGTTATGCAAAACAAAAAAAAGAGATTATCAAAAATAATTAAAAATCTGTCAATAATCCCTATAGGCATTGACTTAGGGTTACTGTACTGAGACAGAGACAGAGGATCTTAAGCTCATAGAGTCACGACTTCCTTCAGTGATAACTTGAAGGTTGAAAAAAATCACAATAATATTTAGTTTATAACTAATTTTTAAATGTAATATTTCATATTTTATAAATAGGTAGCAAAATCTAACCCAAAGTGAATATTCAATTCAGCTAAAATTTACTTAAATTCCTGTAAGAAAAGTGGCTAATAATATCCATTCATTAATAAACTATTCATAAGCTTACTTAAGGTGAACAGGTAACATTATAATACAATGCATTAAAAAAAACTGACATACCGTCAGATTTTTCTGCCATGGACACAGAACTCCTTGGTCCTTTTTGATGTGACTATCTAGCAACTTTTTCTTTGTTATGAAATGTAACTTCCTGCAAATAGCAGATTTTGGCATTTTGATTTTGTGGGATGTCTCTCTCAAATAGTAATTTGTAAAAAATGAAACAAGTAATACTTCTTTTTAAGGCATTTTATCATTTAATCTATTTTCTCTCACGGCATTTTTATTTTTTTACTTTGTGGCAAGAAAAAGTAAGATGAAATATTTTCTCTTCCCATATTCTTGTTGCCTAGAAGTGGTTCATATTTAAAGTTTATTCTTTTCACCTTGGACAATCTGACAAGGACAAATGGTTTATATATCAGGAAATACCCTGAACTGGGAGGTGAGGCTCTCACACTTTGTGTACACAGTGTCCTACAGAGGTGACCATAATGACTATAATACATCATCTGGAAATGGGGCTGTGGAAACAGGGTGAATCCACGTCCCAGGAACAAAGGTTATTTATTTCTGCTGTTTTGATAGGAGCTGCTAGAAGCATTTTTCTAATGGTCCTAATGAGTCTCTGAAGACCTTGCTTCTTGTCTTATTTCTTACAGTACCTAAAAATAGAAGTCAGTATTTGGCAGCAATAGAACTAGATAAATAGATTCAGGAGCATTCAACAAACCACTTTAAAACATTCTTTTTTTTTCTGGATGGACTGTAGGTAGGAGAGTTTAAGCTTGTATTCTATGGTAGTTGATATAAAATATATATAATATATGCTGAAAGAGTGCCTTGAATTTTGGGGTTTAAAGGTACAGCACCTCTTAGTCATGTCCGGAGTCATTCAAATATGTTTTAATCCTATTGTCTGATTACATGTTTAGTATGCTCATTATTGTGATCTCTGAATCTTAAATATACAAACTGCTACTTGAGAAAACAGTTTTGTTTACTACAAGAGTATTACCCTGATGACCCTCATAGCAATTTTGCAATTTCTGAATTGTACAAAAGTATTTTAGCGGCAAGACTGTTTTCAGAATGCTGCCATTAGCTGAAAATTATTCTTTACACTTTTTTTAAAAATTAGGAGTAAGGGGCCTCGGATTTAAATAAGATTGGGATAATGTAGGCGGTGACACTGGGAGGCTTTATAAACTGGACACCAGCAATGTGACAACCTGATGGGTGACCAGGAGTCCCAGAGCAGTCACTTATCACAGTAGGTCTGAGACTAGAATAGACCATCCCAGGAGGAATCAGACTCAGAAAAATTTGCTCAAATCCCTAAATTTATACAAACTAATTTTGAACAGAGATAATTTAAAGAAGATTTTTGAAAGAATAAATTACTAAAATGGTCTTATATTAACATTCCAGAACTAGCGGTGCACACTGTCTAGGGGATGGACACTCTCGAAGCTCTGACTCAGGTGGGGCAAAGGCAATATATGTAACCTAAACATTTGTGCCCCTGTAATATGCTGAAATAAAAATAAAAATAGAAAAAAAAAGAAACTCTATATGCATTTAAACAAACCTCAGTGGCTCAGTAACTTTGTCAACTCACTGGGCATCTCATAAGTCCCTTTTCACTTTCTGAAAGGATATACCACAAGTCACACTTCCTTTTTTCTTTGTTGTTTTACATATCCAGTTGCTTACATCTTCCTCTTAACTTTACCTACCCAAAAATCTTCCATATGTTTCACTTTCTATTAAAGGGTCCATTGAGAGTCCTATCCAAACTTGAATATCACTGATACAGTAAAGGCAAATTTGTAAATTTCCACTGTGTTCCTTGAATATTTAAAAAAAAAAAGCACTCAAGTTTCTCGTAGTATAAAACAAACCATGCATATAATGGAGGAGTGCTTTATTTTTTATTTTCTCCTCTTACTGACAAGAGCGGACATATGTTTTTTACGTTTTAACTACATGAGAGAAATTCATGCTTCTCTAAAAATATGCTACAGGTTTCAGTTTAGTTTGGTTTAGTTTTGACAGAATACTTTAGTTGTGACAAATAAAGCTTTTTCAAAGTAACAAAAGGAAAACTAAAATTGTATTGAAATCCATCATGAAAAATGCAGATTCTTCTATCTCCAAAATTTGGAACTAAGAGAGAGTATGAGAATTCTTAACTCTGTATGAAATTGCTTATTTTAAAAATTGTTTTAGCAGTCTAGTAGAGAAGTTCTAATTTAACCCCCACCGAAAGTCATTAAAATTTATAAAAATACCTATGAAGTAGAAGACTCTGTTGAACAAGAAAATGCTACATGGATAGACACTAAAAAAGGACAAAGATTGTCTTCATTTTTAATTAGTTAAATGACTAAATCTAGTCTTAAATAATCAGAATGACATCTCGTTGAAATTTGAAAATAAAAAGGGAAAAATGTTTACCTGCAGAAGATTTAGAAACTTACATATCTCAAGTTAATTACTTTTGAATTTTTCCCTTGAGTACATAATTTGAGAATAGCCATCAATAAGTTATTGTATATTTTAGAATAGCTAAAAGAGTGGAATTGGAATGTTCCTAACACAAAGAAATGATAAATGCTTGTGGCAATGGATATGATACCCCAATTACCAGGATATGATTAATATGCATTGTATGCCTGTATCAAAATATCACCTGTACCCCATAAATATATATGACCATCATGTACCCATAATAACTAAAAATAAAAAAAGAATAGAAATTACATATGAAGCTTTTAAAATGTCTTTAAAATTTTATCTATCATTGAAATATATTGAAACTCTCTAAGCTGAATTTCTATGAGAAATCTGCTTATAATAAATCACTTCTATTGCCTCATTTTGGTGAGCAGGACCATTTATTTTACTTAACATGGGTGAGTAGCTTATTTCCATGGACTATATTATCTTAAATAAGTTCATTTGCAAAAATAACAATGTTTATTATTCTTATTGCTTATTCCAATGTAAGTAGTGTGTAACTAGGTCATAATTCTTCCATTTAGAATCAGTTGCATATAAAATACATGTAAGAATAATTTTTACAAGGGTATTAAAATATGCTAGTTTCCAAACACCAGAAATCTATCAACTCTGCTAATAAATCCGAAATAGTTTCCTTTTATTGTATATCATTTATAGTAATGTTTCTTTTCATTATCTGTCATTTATAAATAGAGACCAAAGATTTTTCTCCTCAATGAAAAAAGTAAATGATATGGTACATTATTGACTACTTTAGCATTTTATAATATAAAATCAGATGTTTTCTCATTGAAATAACACAATAAGAAATCAATTTAAATACTTGCTAAGGAAACGTGTTCTAGGATACTTGAAATGAATAAATAAAAATAACAGGTTTACACTTGGAGACCAAATGAACACTGTGGTAGGGAAGAAACATTGAGTCCAAAACAGATTTTATGGTCAAGATTTCAAGGAATGTATAATCTGAATAGAGGTGATATATTTAAAGATCACTGAAAATATCTTGAAAGAGTTTTAATTTTATTATGCACAGATATAATGCAAATGGCCACATTCTTAGTGTTTTTTTATTTTTTTTATTTTTTTAAAGCCTTCACTCACTTCCTTTTGGATAAGAGTGATTCACGAAATAATGAATAGTTGTACTTTGCTTCGCCACTAACCAAGACCATATCCTTCCCCATAAATGGAAGTAAAACCATCCTTGGAGTTTGTTTAGGATGGTAGCCAGGAAATTTGTTGTATTGAATGGAGAAGGCAAAGGAATTGTTTAGGGTGACCCAAGTGTGTGTAACTAGAAGTAATGGCACGAAACGAAGTGAAAAGAAAACTAGGCTAATGTTCAGATCAGTGTCCTAAGTGAAGTGTGTTAGGCTGCACAATTCTCTCCCAAGGAAAATGGTGAAAGCCCTATTATTTTGGTCGCTTAAAATTAACTAAGCAGACTATTTCAGGAAATAACGTAGAAAGTAATCCTGTATTATCAAGATCAGATGCTAGAGATGATCTAACAGGTCTTTTCCATCATTAATTTCCATGGTCTATGAACTAGTGCTTGTGGCTGCAATTAGCACTGTTTAAACGAAAGAGCGATTTCAATACCACACTAGCTTCCCTGGAGCTAAAAAGCCTGGATCTAATTCAAAGTAAAAACAAGAAGAGGAGGACTGCAGCCAAACCCAACTACAATAAATATACTTAGAAGGGACAAAAGAAGGAAATTCTGAATGTTGTCAGTGCTGCTATACATGACTATTTAGTCTTTTCTTCCTTTTTTTTTCCTACAAAGGAAAGTTTGGTGGCAGTCCCAGTATTATCCTTTTTCACTCATGCGTCATCTTGATTCATTGATTTATTCTCCAGTTCAGGGATAATGAGTGTTTGGAGAATTTAAGGCTTGGCTCTCTAAGTTATCCACTGAAAATTTGTCTGTGTCTTCACGCTTCACATTTGCATGCTATTTTATCGAGTAAAATCTAAAAGATTCAAAAAACACAAATAAATTCCCAGTGATGTTCATAAAATAAGAGTGTCCAGATCAATGAAGTACTGAATGTCTAACTCAGCCGACACCCTTAGTGGCTGTCCATGTGATAATTTTTTAAAATTCTTTAACTTTTCTTCAAGTATCTATGAAGGATTTATTTTCTTTTTTATCAGGTTAAAAAATAGGCAGTTCTTTCTTTGATTCTGATTCTGAATAATCACATTAAAAATTTGAATGACAAGAGGATTTGACTATCCTACTTTCTGGAAGTGAACATTTCAGAAGGGCAAAGTGAACACCAAATTGCAAAGGAGTTTTCCCAGGGAAAGAAAAAAACTATCGTATCAGTATTTGTGATCATAAAAATTTATCAGATGTTTCTGGGAAGGAAGAAAGAGTGTAGCTGATTTAGATGTTTGCACTTTTAGCATAAAAAAAAAGAAGAAGAAAAGAATAGACTGGCCATATTTTTCCTAATTATTCAAACAAAATCGTTCTTATGTTTTTTAATCCTTCAATCATTGATAAGTCATAGTCTCTGCCCTCAGAAAAACCACAGTCTAATGAATGGTAGGAAGTAAAAACATGCACTGAACGGACCACCAATTATAACCAAATAGTAGAAAAAATAACCATAGGTGATGGAAAGATGAATTATTTCTGGCCGGTTCAAGAACAGAGTTACAGTTTGTTAATCTGTGAGTGTGTCTGGTACACTGCGAAAATATGAAAAGTCATTTCCGGAAGTTAAGAAAAAATGAAAAATAACATATAAAAATAAAGTGCATAATCTGAGGAATAACATTTGTACGTGGCAAAAAGAAGCGAGCTCAGCAAAGAGTGGCAAGAAAAAAGCCAGGAACAGTAGATTCCAAGTACAGGTTTACCTCATTTTGTTGTACTTCCCTTTGTTGCATGTCACAGATATTACGTTTTTTTTTTTTGGTTTTTTTTTTTTTTTTTTTTTTTTTTGCAAATTTAAGGTTTATGGCAACCCTGCATCCAGCAAGTCTATCGGCATCATTTTTTCAGCAGTGTATGCTCACTTTGTGTCTCTGTATCACGTCTGGTAATTCTCACAATATTTCCAACTTTTTCGTTATTATATCTGTTATGGTGATCTGTGATACGTGATCTTGGATGTTACTAATGTAATTGTTTGGGGTACCATGAAAAGTGCCTACGTAAAACTGCAAACTTAATTGACTCATACTCTGTCAATTGACAATACAGTTGTCTAGAAATGTCTTCCTGCCGGCTGTTAAATGAATATTCTGCTTTATCAGGGACTGACTCCTGCATGCTCTGTTTTCCTATCTTCCATGTCAGTGGTCAAGGCTTCTGCCATCGAGAGTCACTGGCAAGAGATGGGAACGCGCAGGGTGAGGGGGGGAAACAGAGCGATTCTGCCACTTTCTCCCTCTGCCTTAGTGGCATCTTGTGCAGTGGCTGTGCCTCATCTGTAGTCTCTGGTCCCACCAGATTCACTGTGGCTGCTTTTCCTATTACATTATAATACAGAGGAGATCAAATATAATTAAGCTGAAAGAGATAAAAGAAAGTTTGTCCATCTCACCTATGGTAAAACAAGTAGCACAATAAACTTGGCTGAATAAGTACGGATAGCAGCAAGTTGAATTTTGAAAGGAGAACAAATGGAAGCAGAAACCACCATGTAATCTAAGGTACTAAGTACAAAATTGGCCTGAGGAATTGCAGATGCCTTTGTGAGCTTATTTAACAAGGAAATATCGGTAGCCGGCGCTGTCACTCTCCTACTATTAGATGAGAGAACTGTACAGGCAAAGTTTCAAAGACCACAGGGAGGAGGGGGCTTTCCTGAAAACACCATCACTCATTATCAAAAATGAGTGCTCCAAAAAAAAATAAAAATAAAACATTCTTCTGAAGGAAGAATAATGTCTTTTTCTATGGTTACTTTCAGAAATTTCTGTTCTCAGTCATATTTTCTCTGATGGCAGGAACGTGGGCATAGCAGCATGAACATTCACTTTATAGAGTTCATGTAGCTTTGGAACTTTTAATGGAATGCACTTTTAATCATTTCGGAACAAACTCTTTTATTGAGTACTACCTAAGTACGAACATTTTTATTTTTTAGCAATTGCTTTACACGTTGATGATTTATTTTAAACTTTTCAGCTCACCGTGTTAGAAATACTGGGGCTTTCCCAAAGCCTATTACTACAGAATAAACTTTACTATGAGGGAAGCTTAGACCTTATCATTGGAAATATTTTCACCCATTAGATATTTCTACAGAAATTGTTTCTCTGTTTAGTATCAAACAAGCTCCAGTGTGGTTAATGCTACAGTTGTTTTATGTAGCCTATCTCTGTATATCCAAAGCTGAACATACATTATCTTAAAAGCTTCTCTGGAAACTACTGGCACTTCATTCACCATAGGTAACCTTACATTCTAAGGTTATCAGAGAACACAGAAAAGATAAAACACAAGAACCCCTATAAATTTGTCACATCCTCACATAAACTTCCCTTCACTTAAAGTTATTTTTTTCTCTTTTGTTCACTTTCATTAGAAGAGATGGCCTTCCAAGTGTATATAACAGAGTACTGAATATTACAAGGTAGGCAGAGCTAAAAACAAGAAGAAAGAATAATGCCCCCAAGGATAAACATTTCCAAATGAGGGGATGAAGTTGGCACACTTTTTGTGTCTCTTGATAATATTCCTCGACCATCTCTTTTGACACGTGAACTTTATAGTATGAAAGACAATTGAATTTGAAACAAGACTGTGAAATATTGTACAGCAGAAAGATATTTCTTAAATCATATATGTGTATTGATCTAAAATGTTTCCATTTGAAATGGATTTGTTAAAATGCAGTTCCTTTCTTCCTTTTTAATCTTAGGCTCTAAGAAGAAAATAAGATCTCACAAGAAATGCAAGTCATAGTCATCTTTATCTTTATTAAGTTACCTTCAAATATTTACAGATCCTAATTACCATAGGGTAGTACTCATACAAGCCTTACTCTGCAAAGCATGAATTGCTTTTCGACCATTTTATAGGTAAAGAAAGTGATCGTTAGGTGTTGAGTAACTTATCTAAGGCTATAATCCTCTTTTACTAACTATCTTTTTTTCTGCAAGTACTTTGTGTATTTTCTTTATACTATCTACTTTGAAGAAATTTTCTCTGCTTCTGTGAAATACGTATAATTATCTCATTTTTTGCAGATTAAAAAAAAAAAAAAGGTTGACTCTGATTGGTTTTGAAAGCACAGGGTGAGTCCAGGAAAGTCCTGAGTATATCATCATCCCTGGCCTAGTCAACGTCACCGTGAACGGGGGAGCTGCCACCATGACAATAGGTCTTAGTTATCATCTCGATGCCTTAGAAGTGAAGAAGGGACTCAGGTGCCATTCACCACTGGGTCTCCTCCAATCTCAGATAGCTGAGCCCTGTACCCCAGGCAGAAGTGAGGTACAGAGGGAGCAGCCGCTCCTAGTGACCTCAAATCCATAGCACCTTCCAGCAGTGTCTACTGGAAGAAACAGTTAAGATATACTTAACAGAAAGACACTAGAAAAGATATTTTTGTGCAGCAGACTGCCATAAAGAAGGTAAACCAGCAAGCAGTGTTGTACTATAGCAGGCAGAAAGATTATGGAGTTTGATGTTGTTAAAGGGTATTAGGTATAGAGGCAGCAAATGTCACATTTTGATCTTGGAGTTAGCCTCCAGACCTATGAGAAATAAAACTGTTGTTTATAAACCACCTGGTCTATGGTATTTTGTTATAGTAGTCTGAATTGACTCAGACAAGGGTGAAGGGACACTAGCCACAAATTAACCAGATGAGCATAATATATCTGCTCCAGAGCTGTGCAAGGGAGTACCGATTTAATGCTGCCTGAGCAACCCTAGACTCATCCAGTTTAGTTATTCAAGTGGAGGTAATTGACATGAAATTACAGAAATAAGATTTGAACTCAAGGAGGTGGAAAGAGCTCAGATGTTAGAAAATGTCAAAAATGTGCAAATTTGTAACATTTACTATCTTCAAAATTTTCAGTGGGTTTAAAATATCTTAAGATAATCAATAAATGATAAAATATGGAAAAATAAGAATATTAATATCACCTGCTATCAAAAGAAAAAAAAGTCAGTATAAATGAATAAGCTTTTTGTTATCTTTTTATCTTAGTCCGTTCAGGCAGCTAAAAGAAAATACCTTAACCTTGGTAATTTATACACAACATAAATTTATTGCTCACAGTTATAAAGGCTGGCAAGTGTAAGATCAAGGCACCAGTAGATTTAATATCTGGTGAGGGCTCTCTGCTTCATAGATGGTACTTTCTTGCTATGTCCTCACATGGTAGAAGGGCAAAGGTGCAAACAAGCTTCCCCAGGCCTCTTTTATAAGGGCACTAATCCCATTCATGAGGGTGGCACCTTCATGACCTAGTCACCTTCTAAAGTTCCTATCCCTTAATACCAACATATTAGGAATTAGATTTCAACATATGAATTTTCAAGGGACATAAACATTGAGATCATAGCATTCTTCCCCTAAGAATTCATGTCCTTCTCACATGCAACATACATTAATTTCATCCCAATAGGCCCCAAATTCTTAACTTGTTCTAAAACCAACTTTAAAGTCTGGGTCCAAAGTCTCATCTAAGTATCATCTAAATCATGTATGGGTGAAATTCAAGGCACAATTCATACTGAAGCAAATTGCTCTACATCAGTAAACCTGCAAAATCAAACAAGTTATGTTTCCAACATACAATCATGGATCAGGCGTAGGATATATATTTCTACTCCAAAAGGGTGAAATAGGAAAGAAGAAGGTGGTAACTGGTCCCAAATAAGTCCGAAACCCAATAGGGAAAATAATGTTAAATCTTAAGTCTTGAGAATAATCATCTTTGACTCAATATCTCACCTTCCAGATCACTAGGCTGTGGACTGAGTCCCTTTAAAGATTTTCACATGTTCTCATATACAGTCAAATTGAACAAGTTGATATTTTTAGGGAACTTCATTTTTAATTTGCCAAATGACTTTACGTACTGTTTTCAAATGTCAACAAACTGTCAGCACCTGCCAATGAAGGACTTAAACAACAACAAAAACTATGGTAGGAGTGTAAGAAAGATAATCTTTGAGAGTATAGTCATTGAAATGAATAAGAAATAATGAAATTGGCCTTCAGAAATAAGATGTGTTATGAACAAGAGGTGAGAGAATGTAGAAATATTATCGAGGAAATAGGTCAAGTTTGAATGCTCAATCCAGATTAAATGCAACCCATTTAAAAATGTTTAATTGAAATCTTACCTTAGAGAAAAGTTACAAATAATAATTCTATACTTTCATGAACCCTCACAAATATGACCAGCACCCAGATAAAGAAACAGAACACTTAGCAGTGTCCCAGATGGCCCCTTCGCTGTGCTGATTAAAGGAAGAATTAAGAATGGAAAATGGGTACAATGACATTACCTTTAGTATATGAGAAAAAGAAAACAAAGAAGAAAAAGAGGAAAAGATGGAAGGAAGAAAGGCAAGAATAAACAGAGGGAGGGAGGGAGGAGACTGAAAGCATCCCAAAGTTTTAAAACCACTGGAAGGAAGGAGGTTCCTAAGGGGAAAAAAATTTCATATTAAATCAGATCTGAACAAATACACACCTGATTTTGACTCAAGGACAGTGAAACACATAGAGGAATATCTAGGTTTCAGAATCTCCCTAAATCTAACAATTAGCTCCTCCTTCTTAGCCAAGGAGTGTCAGATAAAGAATTATAAACTTAGTGGGAGAGTAAAGCTTAAAATCTAACAGCATGTTCCTTTCCATTCTTAAACAGGGTTGTGCCACGGAGCCTTATTGCAGTAAGAACAACAGATTTTCCACAAGGGTCACCACGAACAAATAATGCTATAATTTACCCTATAATTCTGTGAACTCACCTTCAGTTATGAACCGCTAAATATTCAAAACAAGTCTCTAAATGTTCCAGCATGTCAGACTCAGCGATCAAAACAATTGTGATGCTTCTGTAATCTAGCACACTTTGCTTAGTAAATGCATGTCTTGCACCCAAGAGTTTAACTCCTGGTAGTACATTTCTGGTGCTGCCTGACACTCAGCTGTGTTTCTAAAATGGGTTTTTCCTAATACTTCTAAACCTTCACTGGTCCAAACATACCAGCCCATCCTTCAATAAAAGCAGGCATCTTTTAATTCAAGCATACTTCAAAAATAATGAATTATCACAGCTCCTTTACAGTTCAGCAAGGCAATTGTGATTTAATAAATAACAGATCATGCAGAATTATCTTTTTCAAGGAAAGCACATACAGTAGTAAGATGAATAATCTAGCAAAATGTTTTTATTTACCCAGGAGATAACCTTGAAGTAAACTAAAAATGTATCCTGACAAATTGTGCTAAACTGAGGAAATGGTGTTGGATCGCTGTGATTTTGAATCAATTCCCTACGGCATGATATGACAAAAATTGTGAATACCTGCATATCTGCTTCATACAGTAGGAAGGAAAACTTAACTCTTGTCTATGTCAAAGCTACTTCTCCAGAAGTCTTTATATTGGAACAATTTTCATTTCTAAAATACGCTTAAAGTAATAAGAAATCATTGAAAACTTCTATTAAAATGGAAAATTTTAACTCCCTAATTTTATGTCACTTTCTACGAGGCTAAAATTTAACTTTATGTATCTTTCAACTAGTCCTTTTAAATGTGACAATCCTCTACCGAAATCTGCACAATATGTTGTAAGCCTGTACGATGGTTCATTATTTTTGGAAATTATAGACATACATCATTTTATTATAGTGTGTTTTATTGTGCCTCCCAGATATTGTGCTTTTTACAAATTGAAGATTTGTGGCAACCCTGCATTAAGCAAGTGTACTGGTGCCAATTTTCCAACAGCAGGCATAGCATTTCATGTTTCTGTGTCATATTTTGTTAATTCTCACAATTTCATTCTTTTTTCATTATTATTATATCTGTTACAGTTATCTATAAGCTTCGATGTTACTATTGTAATTGCTTTAATTGTTTTGGGGTGCAAGAAATCTGCCTATATAAGATAGTGAACTTAATTGATAAATGTGTGTGTTCGTATTGTTCCATGGACTGTCCATACCCCCCGTCTATCTACCTCACCTTGTTCAGGCTTCACACCAGCCACAACGTTCCCTTAACCCAAAGCCTAATCCACAGCAGAGCCCTAACTCTCTTCCATTCTATGAAGGCTAAGAGAGTTGAGGAAGCTGCAAAGAACTTGAAAGCTAGTAGAGGTTGGTTTGTGAGGTTGAAGGAAAGAAGCCATGTCCTCAACAAAAAAGTAGAAGATGAAGCAGCAAGTGCTAGTGTAGAAACTGTAGCAAGTTATCCAGAAGATCTAGGTAAGATAATTGATGAAGGTAGCTACACTGGACAAGAGACTTTCAATGTAGATGAAACAGCCTTCTGTTGGAAAAAGATGCCATTTAAGACTTTTATGGCCAGAGAGGTAAAGTCAATGCTTGACTTCAAAGCTTCAAAGTATAGGATGATACTCTTGCTAGAAGCTAACTCAGTTGGAGAATTTAAGTTGAAGCTGATGCTCATCAACCATCCTGGAAATCCTAGTACCCTTAAGAATTATGGGAAATCTACTCTGCCTGTGCTCTATAAATGGAACAACAAAGCCTAGAGAACAGCATGTCTGTTTACAGCATGGTTTGCTCCATATTTTAAGGCCACTGTTGAGACCTACCACTCAGAAGGGAAAAGAAAAAAGTCCACTTTCAAAACATTACTGCTAATTGACAATGCACCTAGTCATCTAAGAGCTCTGATGGAGAAGTATAAGAAGATGAATATTGTTTTCATACCTGCTAACACAACATCCATTCAGCAGCTCATATATCAAGGAGTAATTTTGAGTTTTAAGGCTTGTTATTGAAGGAATAATTTTGTAAAGCTATAGCTGCTGTAGATAGTGATTTCTCTGATGTATCTAGGCAAAGTAAATTGAAAACATTTTAGAAAGGATTCCCCAGTTTAGATGCTATTCAGAATATTTTGAGCTTCACAGGAGGAGTTCGAAATATCAGCAATAACAGGAGTTTGGAAAAATTTGATTCCAATTCTCATGGATAACTTTGAGGGGTTCAAGACAATAAAGGAGAAAGTAACTGAAGATGTAATGTAGCAAGATATAGTGCGAGAACTAGAATTAGAAGTGGACCCTAAAGATGTGACTGAATTGCTGCGATTTCACGATAAAACTTGAGTACACGAAGAGTTGTTTCTTATGCAACTCTTGCACAGAAAGTGGTTTCTTGAGATGAAATCGATTCTTGGCGAAGATGGTGTGAAAATTGTTGAAATGACAACAAAGAATTTAGGATATTCCATAAACTTAGTTGATAAGACTGCAGCAGGATTTGAGAGGATTGACTCCAAATTTTTAAAGAATTCCTACTGTATATAAAATGCTATCAAACAACATTTCATGCTTCAGAGAAATATTTTATGAAAGGAAAAGTCAATGGATGCAGTAGATTTCATTGTTGCCTTATGTTAAGAAATTGACACAGCCACCCCAACCTTCAGCAACCATTACCCTGACCAATTAACAGCCATCAACATCCAGGCAAGACCCTTCACCAGCAAAAGGATAACTCACTGAAGTCTCAGATGATCATTAGAACTTTTCAGCAATAAAGTATTTTTTAATTAAGGCATGTATATTTTTATACATAACGCTATTACGCACTTAATAGGGTACAGTATAATGTAAACGTAACTTTTATATGCACTGGAAACCCCCCCAAAAATGTGTGACTTGCTTTATTGTGATATTTGCTTTATTGCGTGGCCTGCAACCCAACCTGCAAGATCTTCAAGGCATGCCTTCAAGGTAAGTAACAAAGTTTCTTAAGGATTAATTACATTACAATTCGCTATAACAGAATATTCTCAAGAAAATAATATTGCTTCTATTTTTACTATTTGTCTTTGTCAATAAATTGATAAATATTTATGCTATTAGTTTCACATAAACACTTGTTTATTTTCTTGTTAATACATATTTTTAAAATGCCATACCGGGGACAATATGTTTCTTGATATTTAAAAACCTAGCAACAATGACTTTTACTTCTAGTCCTAAGAGTATAACTGCTAATTTGTTTCTGCTGTATTAAAAGATATTAGTTCATGACATATTGGAAAAAGAAAACTTGTCCTTCATTACAGAGTTTTTGGGGAGCACATGTATGTTCTACTCCAGCCTCAACTGGAATCAAGTTCAAAGGAAATCTGCCTTGTTCTTGTCTTTTGGGGCTAAACATTCTTTCCCTTTACATACTATTACACAAATAGATTTCCAAGTCCTCTTGACTTCTATTCTATTGGCTCTGATCATTCACTGAATTATTAATGCACTAAAAATCTCCCAGACACAATGAAACATCCAAGAGGAACAATCAGAGAATGGAAACAAAATGTGCATATTGTCCCTGAGTTAGTTTCCACAGGATTCCTGATATTCAACCCTACCTGCCCACATTTGGTCTCCCACTCACCTTGCTCACCAAAGATAAAGATCTCAGTTTTTCTTCTCCAGTTCCTGGGAACTTGAATTCCCAAGGCTCTGGTGTTCCTTCTTCTTCTCTGCTATTACTTCCTTTGATAGATATTTGTCTAGTTTGTGCTGCATGAAGAACTCCCTTTAAAAACATGAACGTGTGTCTTTTCAACTAGGGCCGTATCAAAGCCCTCATGTCTGCCTCGTAACAGAGGGCTAAAATCTAACTGTGTGGGATAGAAAAAGATAAAGTACATGCAGTAAAATTTAAATAAAATGAGATGAGAAAAGCATACAGATTAAAACTCTGATATAGCACCAAGTTTCCATAGATTTTAAAATGCATTGCTATAAAAACTATCCATCCTTATATTAGAGAATTTGAACTTACAAGTTAGGAAGAATTAATTTGTCAAGGGCAGAACACAGTTAATAAGGAATAGACCCAATTGTCATTTCAATTCTCACCAGCTCCAAAATTCTTTATACTAGACTCACAGTATTTTGATCAATTCAATTCATTTCACTCACACCTCAAAAATAGAATATGTAGTTAACGTTTTCATACTTTTAATTTTTTTCCTATTTGGCAACTAACTAGAATGACTGGAAGTTATAAATGACATTCAATATTGAAAATAATCTACATTAGTTATTAAGATGACAATGAAAGCTTGGAAAAACCCCTTAAATAAGTGAAATCCATAAACAAATAAAGTATTACATGGCCTATTTAAATTAAAAAACGTAAGACTTTAGGCTTAAAAATAATATTAGTTTGTTAGTGACATTTATTTAAATGGAGAAGGAATTTAGAGCATTTGCAAAATAAGATTTTGGATTAGGATTAGGACATTGAAACAACATTACAAATATTTATTTTTCTAGTATATTAAAAGAAAGTGAATATAAAAACAATATGAATTAGAATGGGTAGCACCTTAAGATGTCTATTTTTTTCCCATATTTTCCACATTTATTTTTTTTTTGCAGTGAGAACTACATTGGAGGGAAAGAATACATTTTCATTCCATGTACTTTACCTTGGCTGAGTGCAAATGACTTAGAATAGAGTTTATCTTATTAATCTAAACAGCACTAGGGAGGGGAGCAAAATGAACACAAGTACAGTTCTGATTTCTGAATCTGCAAATGGAAATACTTATCAAAAAATATAGTCAAACTGTGTGATCCTCTGAATAGAAATCAGAGGACAATGTGCATGATTTGTTAACTAGGTTTATCCTACGAAGTGTGATAATGTAATTCTCTGCTACATCCAACAAATAGAAGTATGTTGATTCATTCACTTACTTAATTGCAACCTGTAAAATGTCCTAATTGTGCTTTACTTTAGATATTTTATTTCAATGACGTGAGTTCATATTCCAGAGGAAGGAAAATGAAAAAGAAACATAATCTAATTTTTTAGAGATCATTTAAAAATTGTAATTTGGACCTCAAAATTTTGTTTATATTAACCTGATTCCAATAAGGAACTATTAAATTGTTTCTAAGTGAGTGTTCATTCTCAATCGTAGGACAAGTAAACACCAATTAATGCAACATGGTATTTTAGGGTTAGGTATACATACAAGTTAAGCGATACTTCTTAACTCGTGTTATGTGTTCAAACCACCACCGAGTTGAGGCAGTGTGGTATAATGAGCCATGCCTAGCTCTTGATGGCAGTAGGTTCTACGTAGGCAGTAGCATATCTCTCTGGTTTATTGCTGTATCAAGGGAATAGAGCACCACTGCTATCCAGCAAGAGGTGTTCAGCACACAGTAGTGAATTAATTAATTAGCATTTACCCCCAGTTTCCTCATGTGTGAGCTGATAAAGTTAAATTAACCACTTTTAGATTCTACATGAGATGTAGAATTAGTTTTCCCTTTTGGCCAAATAAATGTGGAGAAAGCTATATACTACATCTCTCTCTTGAAAATTCACAATGCCCATTAACATGTTAAGGTCTCATAGAAATCTCGAAACAAATAAACAAGCAAAAACTCCTGTTAACTCTGTTTAAATCAATAGTTTCAAAATTTGAATTTAAAACATTCCTCCCTTACCAACTCTCATAGTTCCAACAGACATTCCTATTAATAGTAATTTACCAGTGAGTATTTCTATGAAGACACATGGATTCTCTAGGTTTCTAAGACAAATATAAATTTGAACAAAATTTACAAACACTACTTGAGCCAGGTAGGTGATCAAGGTCAGCATCAACAGTGAGATGTCATGTTGATAGTGTGTATCTTTGGTATGATATGATGAGAATGGCACTTTACATCTGTGGTCCTCTTCAAATCTCACAACCAGTCTAATTATGAGAAAGCTATCAGACAAATCCCAATGAAGGGATATTTTATGAAATACTCTACCAGTACTCTTCAAATTTCTCAAGGTCGTGAAAAACAAGAAAAGTCTGAGAAACTGTCACAGTCAAGAGGAATCTTTGCTTTGAGACATAATGATTAAATGAAATATGGGATTTTGGATGGGATCTTGGTACAGAAAAATAATATTATGTAAAAGCTAAAAATCTCTGCATAAATCATGGACTTTCATTAATAATAATGTATCAACATTGGCCCATTAATTGGGCTTTACTAATGTAAGAGGTAAATAATAGGTGAAAATTGATGTGGGTAATATTTTGTAAATATGAAGTTATTCTAAAATAAATAGTTTATTTTTAAAAGCAATTTCATAATCAAATGATAAATTATATATGCTTACTAGTTTCATTAATTAAAAAAAAGAATACATACTGTTTTGAATTACATTCATGAAAATATATGTTAATAATTTTTCCTGTTATGGTTTCAATATATGTCACCCCAAAATTCATATGTCGGAACCAAAGACCCAATGCGATAGTATTTAAGAGGTGGGGCCTTTTGAGAAGTGATTAAGGCTGCCCCCATGGATGGGATTTGTACCCTTGTAAAAGGGTACAAAGAGATTAAAGGAAGCATCCTGGTCCATTTTTCCCCTTCCACCCTTTCTGCCATCTGAGAACACAGCAAAAGATGTCCCGTCTATGAAGGAGAGAGCTGGCTTTTACCAGATACTAAATCTGCTGATGCCTTGATTTTGGAACTGTCAGCCTCCAGATCTGTAAGAAATCAATTTCTATTTCTTATAAATTATACAGTGTAAGGTATTTTTTATACCAGCCCAAACAGACTCAAACAAGTTCTTATTCAGATCATTTAAAAATTTATCAAAATTAAAATCCGTATCTGTTTACATCTTGTTGTCTGTAATATTCTGCCATAAATTCGACGCTAATGTATATAAATCTAAAAATTCCAGATGAGATTGTACGTGAGAGATTACCAAAATACACTTTTATTCTCATACTGTCTGCCTCCATCTTGGGGGGCACACAGAACAATAATCGAGCGTGATGCAGTGAATTTTAATTGGCACCCACTATACAACAAGCATTGTACTAAGCCTTGTGAACATCCCAGTGAAAATAATGAAATCTTTCCTCAATTCGCTTATAGTTTAATAGATAAAAATGTAAGAAGTGATTATACCACATGATTCTATTATGATTGGGATAAAGAAATGATTATTACGGTAAGACATACCAGGCCAACTAAACCAATCTTGGAGGTGTCTAGAAAAAATAGAAGTAAAATATACTGAAATCCAAAAATTATGTAGGGATTATTCATACTGATTGAAAATGATCCAGGCAAAGAAAATAACACATGCAAAGTTCCAGGAATGAGAGCAAGGCTCGTTCAGGAAATATAAAGAGTTCAGTAAATGTAGAACATAGAGTGTATAGGGAAGATAGTGAGGGTGGAAAAGTGAGTATGGAGAAAAGATATTTTAACACTTGTTGAAGAATCTGGAACCTCAAGGCAATGAAAACCAACTAAAGAATTTTATCTTTCTTTTGCTTTCCTTTTCCCTTCCTTCCTTTATCTGCCTTCCTTCCTTCCTTCCTTCCTTCCTTCCTTCTTGTCTTCAACTCTCAAAGAGTTTTCATTGAGAAAGCGACATGAGAGAGTTGCCTTAAAATTTAATAAATCTGGTTTTATTGTGGGCAATAAAAGACTGAGCTGATATGGTATGGATAAAGGACAGTTAGGATGATTGAGTTAATCATGGCCCGAACTGAAGGAAAACCTAACCATGAGATTAAAATAAGAGGAACATAATTTTAAGTTATATGAAATTTCCATGAATTTAGTACATCTTTAGCTCCCTTAATGTTTTATCCTCACACTGCGTAAAAAGCCAAATTTTAACATAGTTTGCAAAACCTTTATTTCATCATTTTGCCAACTGATTCATTTATGTGTCTATGAGCTCTTTACTTAACTAGAATGTAAGTTTCATGAAAAGTAATATTTTCTATATCACAGATTCTAGAAGGTTCTCAATAAACATTTGCTGATGGAAGGATGAATTGACGTAGAAGATTCATCTAGCAGAAGAGGAAGCAAGGATGATTCAGACTTGGTTTTAGCAACTGTTTGAATAGTTAAGCAGTTCAAACAATAAATAAGGATGAGCGGGTTTCTGGAAAAGGACAATGAATTTAATTTGAGACACTTTCAGTTTGAAGTGCTTATAGAACCTCAGAGTGATGTCCCTTTGACATTATAGATTTTTCTGGTTCACATACACAATAAAATGATTTTTACTGGGGATATATAAGATCAAAAAAATCATAATTTTTCATCAATGCTCAAGATTGATTGTATTAATCTATCAGGAAAGTAAAATATTAAGCAAAATAAAGCACCTGTCTATTTGGCAAGATTGAGATTTGAATTTGTACCTCAGAAGTTAATAGTCAAAACAGGAAAAAACAAAAACAGCCTCAGTATCTTTTTTTGTGATGTTATCAGAAGTTAGTGTTTAAGATTTTAATCTAATTCCTAATTTCCATATCTTTCCTCATTTATTTTCATGAAAACTGGGTGTATTAGTAGGCCCATAAATCTCACAAGTTCTTTGCTATGACTTCCTTCCTTCCTTCCTATAGAAGACATGCTACCCATTTTTGACAAGGAAATCCAATAAGTGTTTCTTGGAATGTTCACCCTTTGGTAAAGGAGCTCATATAGTTGATAAATGCATTCTCTAATGTGCGGAAGGCTCACGGCATGACAAGGGAGTGGAGACCAGCAGAACGAGAACAGAGGATGAGAACCAGCAGTTGATACAAGCATTTTTGGTCATAATACTTGCATTTTAATCATGAGATTTGGTTCTTTCTTTAGATTTAGCTATTATGCTAACCTATGTGTAGAATATAACATTACTAAATATCATTCAGGGAAGAGTGATATTTATGGTATACACACACACACACACACACACAAATATATACAGATATGCATACGTATGAACAAGGCATCCTATAATGTCACAATAGCTCTGCAAAGGACAGTTAGCCTTCTATTAGAGATTGTGGAGACTGAATTTTAGCAGGATTACATTGACTTCACACAGCTATCAAGTGTCTGAGCCATGGTTTGAAAGCAGATGTGTCTGCTTTTAAAGATTTTTCTTACCACGACATCATGCTGCTTCTTTGGTTAAACTTACTTTCACTACGTTAACTTTTTAAATTCACAAAATAAATTTTATTGATTGCTTACTGCATGCCAGGCATTCAGCTAGAGCTTGAAATACATCAATTACCAAAACACAGAAATTCCTGTCCTCATGGTGTTTATATGTTAATGGGAAGCAAAGCCAATAATCATTAAACACATGTAAATTGGTTGGAATATTATAAGACAGTGATTGCTACAATGCATTAAAATTAGGTAAGGAAATTGGGATGTTGGGATGGGCTAAAGTCTGTAGTTATGTGTAATGGTGTACGGTAAGATTTGAAATGGAGCAGATAGCCACTTTTATCTACTAAATATGTTTCTAAATGCTTCACAACACTGCTGAAGTACAATGATAGCTAGAAGGAAACAAAAATCATCTTGAATAAAGTGTAGTTTCATTCATGCTGAGTGGTAATTAAGACAAATCAAATGTAAGCAAGGTCACATTAGTATGTGCCCTTAGGGACGCTGAGGTTTGACCCAAATCTCGGCCTGTAATGTAGGATTTTCTCTATTCAAATATAAAGTTACTGATTGTGTGGAATGAAGTGTTGGAAACACCATATAAATGGGGTTATTCATTGAACTGTGAATTGTCTTTCTGTTTTATTGTTTTGTCAATTAAGAACCCAAGAGTCTTTGAAGTAATCCCCTCTGACAACTCGTTTTGACACAGAGCTTCCAGGCATCATCCATTCCAATAAGAAGTGACAGTCTTAAGATTAAACTATCATTTCCTTATGAAGACTGCGAAGGTGCGTTTACTTATAATTAGTATGCATACTTTGACGGACCAGACATTTGCAGCACTCTTTCAAATAAAAAGACTAATTAACCATAAATTAATATTTATAAGGCAATCTAGTGCCTGAATTTGACTCTATGTATAGGAAGATGATTTCAAAAAGAAAAACAATAAACTAAGGTTATCTGTCTTTCCGGTGGAGGGTGTAGGAAAAAAAGATAGTTTAAAATAAGATCTGAGCTGTTATTTCTTTCCTGGTTTGAAGTCATTTTATTTTCAGCTTTTAAATCTTTATTTAGGAAATGCTCCTTAGGACAACACAGATATTGCTGTGTACACAAATAGTTACATTTTATGACCACTCATGCCTGCCTCAGTTAAAAAGCATTTTGCAGAGTGGAATGATGAATAGATTCTATTTATAAAGGGAAGCTATATTTTTATTTTCTCTTGCTTTTAAATAGATAGATAAATGAATATATAGGTAGATAGATAGATAGATAGATAGATATACTTAATAAGAAACATCATTTAAAAGGCCCCTCCAAAACCAGGTGAAACCTTAAACATGGTGTAGTAAAACCTAAGGAATGCATAATAGCTCATTGATACTGGAGTAGAGAACAACTTTACATGTTCTACCATTCTTTCTTATTTTGTACGGATATGAGATATCGAAATTACAGTCTAATAACATCTTTTCAGTGTCAACGTATCTGACCTTAATCACCCTGTTTAGTATAACAATTCACTTTCCTGCTGTTAGGCCTCCAGAGACTCCTTACTTACCCCATATACTACTTACGTTTTTTCCAAAGCAGTGTAAGAGATAGAATATACGATTTACCAATTTGGGGTTTTATTATTGTTGTTGTTGTTTATTTATTTTCTCCTCCACTGAGCACTTCAAGACAGAATTTTTTGACTGATATTTTCCTGGTACACAATAGGTTCTAAACAAATATTTCTTAAATAAATTAACAAATGCATTTGAAGACATTCTTAAAGTTTACTGACATGTTGTTTTTTCTAAACCATGCTGTGTCTGGCAGAAAACAATGTACATAGAAAAGAAAGACAAAGTGATTTTAGATACTATTTCTGCTTTTCATTTCTTCTAGAGTCAACAGCACACGATATTTCTGTCATTTTCTTGGAAAAAAGGCATAGTGAAGGATTATGTTTTTAAAATCCCATATGGGTGCAACCATTCTTAAGTTCCTCTTGGCAAATATATTTTAAATGAAAAAGATAAATATCATTATAACCTGATTTCAGGAAAGCACTCTTTTTAACTGATAAAAAAGGATACATTGTTTTCTACATTTTATCAGTCCTAATCATTGTTGTGTGTAGGTAGCATATACAAAAGTGGAATCTCTGCCGTAGAGAAAGGAAGATAAAAAGTTTTCCTGGTGTCAGAAAATGGCATGATTCTGAATAGAACATTAGAACCAAGCAAAAAGCATACAAGTCACAAATATGTTAATGGTAGAATTGGCGGTGATTAGATGTGTTAACTTAAATAATAAAGTGACAGAAAACTGGAGTCACACTTAATTGACGTTTATTAAGTCAGGATTTTTTTTTTTGAAGACACACTCAGGAAAAGCATAGCCCACAAAGTAACTGTTGCGGACTGGGCTCTCCATAGAGGACGTTAAGATCTTCATGTTTAAAAGAAAAAAGAAGTCTACAGGAAAAACGGGGGCGTGAAGGAGGTGAGCAGAGGGGGAATTGATGGCATTCTTGTGAACTTCTATTTGGTGCTCAGTAAAACTACATAAGATAAGATGACCATTCAAAAAAGATGGTAAAGGAGATAGTCAATGTTGCGATCTTCTCAGAGTGGGTAAAGAGTGATCATCACTCTTTCTCGTCTTACATCCATGGAGATGAATTTGTAATGGACATTTAAGAGTTTATTTAGGCTACAGTCCTAAGGTTATAATTGACATGCACTCATTTTATAAGGGCTGTATATCTTGAAGGTGTTTTTTTGTTTGTTTGTTTGTTTTGTCTGTTTCTTTGTTTTTAGGGCTGAAGGAAATAAAAAATATTTTACCCCAAAATACATTTATTTGACATAATTTGAGATGGCCGTGGGCATACAGGAATGATGCTACAAGGCTGTCTAGGTGGAAATGCTGGGGGAGAAATTTGCATCTGTAGAGAATCTCTGTGAAATGCAGCCAGGCCCTGCCTATTTGATCTGGGACAGGTTTGCTGAGAGTCTGACCCCCGTGAACATCTGAATAAAATATTTCCTTGAGTGCTGTTATTGAAACGGCCCTTCATAAAATCAATAAAGACCACAAAGTGGGAACTGTGGTAGGGGAAAAAAAAAATGTGTGTGTGTGTGTGTGTGTGTGTGTGTGTGTGTAAAACCAGCCATTGTTCCCGAGCTTGCTTCCCTATAATTGCTTACTAGTCAGGAGTCATGTAACTGATGATCATAAAGAGTCTTAGCTTTCTTCATTGCTCCCATAGATAACATCACCCTCGTGAAACCACCTGGTTCCTGACATATCTCCCAGGCCCTGCATTCTGGTGGAACTGCTGACCCACTCAAACCAGTGGCCCATACTGAGGAACCGACTCAACTGGTCTTGTGACCCCCATCCGAGAACTGACTCAGCAAAGAACATAATTTCTACACTCCTCTGGTTTTTTCCTGAACCCAGCCAATTAGCAAACCAAATTGCCTAGCCCTTTGCCCACCCAACTATCTTTTTTTTTTTTTTTCATGGT
>RJWJ010000295.1:8237-170923 GCA_004363605.1 Indri indri
CTCCTGGGCTCGAGCAATCCTACTGTCTCAGCCTCCCGAGTAGCTGGGACTACAGGCATGTGCCACCATGCCCGGCTAATTTTTTTCTATATATATTTTTAGCTGTCCAATTAATTTCTTTCTATTTTTGGTAGAGACGGGGTCTCGCTCTTGCTCAGGCTGGTCTCGAACTCCTGAGCTCAGGAGGATCCGCCCACCTCGGCCTCCCAGAGTGCTAGGATTACAGGCGTGAGCCACCGCGCCCGGCCTGTAAAACATTTTCTTATGTTCTAAAATGAGCAAAAAATCAAAGACAAAAATATTTCTTTGAAATATCACACAAATTTTTAAAATTTTGTTATTTTCATTTTGCTATTTTTCTGCCAATTCTTCTGAAAATTAGGGAAAATGCTTATTTCACAGCAAATGGTTATATTAGTCTCAATATTACAACCCTGTATGAATTACCTATAATTACAATTTTTTTATATCTTAAATGCTTTGAATTTTTACCATGAGGTGAGCATTTTATGTTATTTTTCATTAGTATTCACAGTAATATTGTATAATAGATGTCATTTTTTTAACCGTTGATAAAATTGAGGATCAGGAAAGTTATTTAAAAGCAGGTGACACAATTATTGTATATCTGCATGACTGACTTAAATCTCCAGCTATTATAACTGCATCATAAATGTAGATTTATACTGATTTATAATATCACTATATTCATGTAAAATAAAATATTCAATATATTAACAGAAACTTAACATAAGTATTGCTATTGATGATATCACAATAAATATAGTTTGCATAACAGTTGAAAATTTCAAATATTGTATTGTTATAACACATTTTGAGCCTCAGACAATTTAGTAGGATAGGCACTACAGACATTAAAATTCTGATTGTACAAATCAATGTTCAGAAATGAATTTGGGAAAAGCTCCACTACAATTAATTGGTACAGCGTAATTTGAAATTAAGTTTTCTGGCTTTAGGCTTCCAAGTCTCATCTGGCCAAAGATAGATAGATAAATAGATATAAAAATGTAATATAAGAAGTATGAATATCACTCAAATTCAAATCTTATATTTTTTTAAATGAGTATTTTAAATAACTTGTAAATCACATCATTTGATCGTAAGTTTTTTTTTTTTATTTTTATTTTTTTTATTTTTTATTCCAGGGTATTGTGAGGGTACAAACATTATGGTTACACTTTATGTCTTTGCCTCACCCAAGTGCGGGTTAAAGGAATGCTCTTCCCCACCCTTAGTGCTCCCCGTGTCCTTTAGTTGTAGATTTGCCCCTCTTCCCCCTAATCCCTAGAGACTATTTCTGCCATGTGATCACCCTAGTGTTGATCAGTTAGTACCGATTTGATGGCGAGTACAAGTGGATCCTGTTCTTCTGCTCTTGTGGTGCCTCACTTTGGATAATGGGCTTAAGTTTAATCCAGGAAGGTATAAGAGGTGCTGGATCACTGTCATGTCTTATGATTGAGTAATGTTTCATTGTAAACATATAACAAAATTTAATAATCCACTCATGGATTGACGGGCACTTGGGTTGTTTCCAAATCCTTGCAATAGTGAATTGTGCTGCCATAAACATTCGGGTGCAGATGTCTTTATTGTAGAATGTTTTGTGCTCTTTTGGATAGATGCCTAATAGTGCTATTGCTGGATCAAATGGTATTTCTATTTTTAGCTCTCTGAGGTATCTCCAAATTCTGTTCCACAGAGGTTGCACTGATTTGCAGTCCCACCAGCAGTGTAAGAGCGTTCCTGGGTCTCCACAACCTTGCCAGCATTTGTCGCCAGCATTTGGGATTTTTTGATAGAGGCCAATCTCACTGGGGTTAGGCGATATCTCATTGTGGTTTTGATTTGCATTTCTCTAATGATTAGAGATGTTGAGCATTTTTGTATATGTTTGCTGGCAATTATTCTGTCTTCTTTTGAAAAGTTTCTGTTCATTTCCTTTGCCCATTTGTTGATGGGGTTGTTTGATTTTTTCTCATTGATTTTTTTTGAGTTCTAGATAGATTCTGGTTATCAGCCCTTTATCGGATGTGTAGAGAGAAAATATTTTTTCCCATTCTGTGGGCTGTCTATTCACTCTAGTGATAGTTTCCTTGGCAGTGCAGAAGCTTTTTAATCTGATTAGATCCCACTTATTCATTTTTGTTGCTGTGGTGATTGCTTTGGGGTTCTTCTTCAAGAATTCCTTGCCTAGGCCAATGTCTGAAAGGGTCTTCCCAACATCTTCATTTAGAATTCTTAAGGTTTCATGCCTTAGGTTGAAGTCTGTTATCCATCTTGAATTGATTTTTGTGAGAGGTGAGAGGTGGGGATCGAGTTTCAATCTTCTGCATGTGGCTATCCAATTTTCCCAGTACCATTTATTGAAAAGAGATTCTTTTCCCCAGTGTATGTTTTTGTCAGCTTTGTCAAAGATTAGATTACCATATGAGGATGGTTTCATCTCTGGATTCTCAGTCCTGTTCCAGATGTCAATGTCTCTGTTCTTGTGCCAGTACCAAGCTGTTTTAGTTACTATAGCCTGGTAGTACAGCTTGAAGTCTGGTAGACTGATAGCTTGAAGGTCTTATCTGGCCAAAGATAGATAGATAGATAAATAGATATAAAAATGTAATTTAAGAAGTATGAATATGACTCAAATTAAAATCTAATATTTTTTTAGATGAATATTTTAAATAACTTGTAAATCACATCATTTGATCGTAAGTTTTAAACTTAGTCTGTAAATCTCAGAATCTTAGAAAGTTAAATATGTGTCAAAGGCAATGAACTATGCTAAACATAGCATGGTTTCTTCAAGAGTTAGGCGCTATTGTGTCACATTAATTATTTGCTGAGACAAACATATAATCTGGCCAGATTGAGCCTATTTGCATATTCTTAGAGCTTATTTTAGTCTCACAAACTATGTAAGCATACAATGTAATTTATTACAATCAAAAATTAATCAACCTCTTATTTATTATGGTAAGTGAATAAACACATCTGGAATGGTATGTTACTAAGCCCTGTTTTGGTATGAGTGCAATTTTTGGAATTTTTGAGAAACAAACAAATATTGAACATAAAATTCTTCAAAGGCACCATGTCAACAGCGTATCTCACAGAAATAAGGCTGAATGCTCTTTAAAAATATCAGTGATTAAAAAAATAAACTTGACTAAGGTACAACATAAATTATAATAGGATTTCAAATTCTTAGAGTATTATCTCATTCTAATTCCATGGGAATATTTGCCTATAGATATATTTAAAATTGCACTCATGTTTAAGAAACTGATTTTCATGACCAAAATCAATGTGGCAAATGAAATTTTTTTACACTAATGGCACAAAATAAAAAATAATATCGCATTACATTGCAGCCTTTTAATCAAAAATAATAATTGGGAACACTGCAGAACTCTAGGAAAACAAAAATTAATGACACATTCTTTACCTTCTAGGAACTTTCCACCTCAGATTTTCTAGTCAATTTCTCAATTTTTGCACAAAGTGATATATTTTAGACCTGTGATAATCTATTTCTTACCTTCATATATTTCTCTTTACTGTAAACATTTTGGGATGTTAAGGAATCATTGATTATTTCCCAGGGCCGAATAAACAATAAACTGCCTAATTTTATAGCAAGTGGGATAGTTTGATAACTAGGAAGATTCAGTAACTTCCCATCTACTTAGAATGGTGTGTAGGCAGGGAGTCAGCTGTCAGTTCATGGAGGAACAGACATAAAAAAGATGTCTTCTTTGACTGCTGTCTACACAATTTGGTCTTGAAAACTGATTCAGTTATACATTCCTTACTGCCTTTTCTCTCATGTTTTCTCATCAGAATCTTAATACCTATCATGTCAAAATGTTATCTTAAAGCTGTTAAAGAGGAGCTATTTTAAAAAATGTGCTTATGATGCAACCCTTCTTTCTATGCTCCTTTATCTGTTTGTGTATGTATCTAAGGTCAAAAATATTGTAGAAGGGAGCTACTTATGACTCATATCTGAAGCAGTATGAGTTCATGAATTTTAGCATAGCTCTGACATCAATGTTCCTTAAGTTCTAACTACCCTTGTCTCTTTTCTAAAACATTTTATTTTCAAATTTCCCTCTCAGCGACCTCTTTATTTCTTTTCTCTCTAGATTGGCATTAGCTATTTATTGGGCAAATACAGGGACTAGCACTATTTTGCTTTAAAATTAAAACCCGCATGATTGTGCTGTTAGCCTATAAAACAACAGCAATAACAGCAAGAAGTCAGAGGAGATTCCTTTGTGGTATACACTCCTTTTTCTCTGTTATTATTTCCATCCAAACACGAAAAAGAGTTTACCATGCTCTGTCAAACTACTTAGAATTTCCTTTCTCTTATTACTGAAGTATTTATTTCTCTTCATGTAGGCCAATACATTCAATTGATATCAGGAATAGTCAGAAAGCCAGTCTCAAAGAGAAAGAGAAATCTGATAGTTTCCTAAGGGAATGATAGAATCGTTTACTTTCTTCTTCAGTGCCTCAGTCAGTAAGGGAAGGGGGTTTAACTGGATGAACACCACAGTGTCTTCCACATGAAAAATTTTATGAGAATTCTTCGCAAATTAAAAGTTTCTACAATTTTTACAAATTATAATCCATCCTTTAAGCATTCTTTAATCTTCTATAGAATATACCACTCAGAAACACATTTCCCTTCCAATAAACTCTTATGCACATACATAAGAAAAATACAAAAACACATCAGCAAAATCTAGTGCAAGACTTAAAAGCAATAACTTTAACAATTTGTTATTGATTTAAAAAATATGTATTTTATATATTTTAGTGTCACATGATAGCATTCTTTAATTTTGGAATGTGAACATAAACTACTATATCCTTACTTTGATATTGTTTCTGAATCATTATTAAATTATATTATTGTCATATATATTATATGCCCTGGTGTACTAGAGACCCACGGGAAGCAATTCTCTTACTTGAATTTTAACTGGCAGAACTATGAATTGTAAAAATAATCACAATTAGCATGGGTTTTTTTCCACTTGTAATAATAGTAATTATTATTAATAATGCATATTGCATAAGAAGGAAAGAAACAACTAATCTTAGTATGGTTATATAGTTTCAAAGTTCAATTCAAGAGACTATTCATTTAGTCTCCTCTATGTGTAATGCATTATGGCAATGATGGCAGGGGATAAAAAGTGATATAGGCATTATCCCCATTCTGAGGGAAAAATATTCAGGTAGGAATAACCATAATCAACCCAGAATAAGAAAATGCATATTACAGGCATGAATAAATATTACCAATTCATAGAAATTCTTACTTTTTGATTGTAGAAGTCATTGTGGGGAAGTTAACCTTGAGTCCAAAACAAAAATTGAATTTGTCAATTCACTGTTGTAGGGCAGTGAATCAGGGGATATATATATCCCCCAATACAGTCATAATATTTTAAGTCCATATCAAAATTTAAAGCATGTGCTTATATATAATGTTGTCCTAAAACAGTGCATTGCCAAATTCAATTCATATATATATGTGTGTGTGTGTATGTATTTTCATATATATGTGTATATATGGAAAATATATATACACTATACACACACACACACACACACATACATGGAAAATATGAATGTATTATGGGATACTATGTCTTCAGTGGATTATGGGTATCCCAGAACATACAAGGAACTGGATACAAAGAAATCTAAGAGTTGAGTTAAGACCAGATAGTACAGCATATGACATGATATGCTAAGAGTTTCAACCTTTACTGTTCAACTGTACTTTAATAATGTAGAGCATGTCTTTAAATAAACAAACTGGATCTGAAGATATTTATTAACTCTGCTCTGTCAGGAATAGCAAAAATTCTTTCACTGGGAAGAAAATGAAGAAGAAGAAACAGCAGTAGAGTCTTCCTCACATAAAAGAAATGAGAATTTATTAGAAAGCTCGAAGGCCTCCAAAATTAAAAGTTAAAAAATTAGGCACAAAATTAATAGGAACTATGACATATCTGGAAGTGATAATATGCATTCTTATCAAGAAATATGAACTATTTAATGTAAATAAAAAATAAATATAATATTTTTTAAAAATTGGATGTTTGTAATTGCAAAAGAATGGCAAGAAGAATTAGATCTGAATTGATAGTTGGGATGTTGAGTTTAATGTCATGTATGCTGATTTTGACCTTATAGACATATATAACTAGAACAAATTTAACATGTGCCTGGGGAAAACATTGAGTTTAAGTTCATATACATATATATATATATATATGTATGTGTGTGTGTGTGTCTGTGTGTGCATGTAAGTATATAAACACACATATATAAATATATGTAAATGACTTATCAAACTAAAGGAATCCCACAGTGCTTTAAATCAAATTTTGAGAGTATGATTTTAAACATTTAATGTAACAAATTTCAACTCAAAATTATTTAAATATGATGCAATCTGTGCTGATTTTGCTTTCCCTATCTTGTTCTACCAATTTAAAAAAGTTTATTCAGGCTTCTCCCAATTTTCAATTACCACAAAGTCACATTAACTTATTTAAATTTAATTTAATCATATCAACAAAACAATGCCCATTATGTTAAAAATTGAATAGTATGCTAAGCTTTATTTAAGAAATGGCTTCTCAACATCACATCTGCCCTTCAGGAAGTACTCAGAACTGCATTTTACATGAGTCAGCACAATAGACACCCAACACTATAAAATCGCCCAAAAACTAAAGGTCAGAGGTCAGATTCCACAATGGCACAGAGATAAAACAAAGCAATAAGGTTCTACTCAACAGGAAGAACAGAAATCCACCCCACTTATCAATCCTTTAAATAAATGTGAATGGCTAGAATTCCCCACTCAAGAGACATAGGCTGGCTGAATGGATAAAAAAAATAAAAGCTAAGTATCTGCTCTCTCCAGGAAACACATCTAACACACAAGGACTCGTTCAGACTCAAGGTGAAGGGATAGAAAACAATATTGCATGCAAATGGAAACTAAAGAAAGCTGGTGTAGCCATTATAATATCAGATAATTAGACTTCAAATCAATAAAAGTAAAGAAAGACAAAGATATACATTATATAATGGTGAAGGGAACAATTCAACAAGAAGACATAACAATCTTAAATATTTATGCACCTAACACAGGTGCACCCAGATTCATGAAGCAAACTCCACTTGATCAAAACAAAATGACAAACAGCAACATCATGATAGCCAGGGACTTCGACATCCCACCCACAGAATGGGACAGATTTTCAAAGCAGAAAATAAACAAAGAAACAATAGATTTAAATGGGACCCTAGAAAAAAATGGGCCTAACAGATATTTACAGAACATTCTACCCCCAAAATACTGAATATATGTTGTTCTCATGAGGTCAGGGAACATTCACTAAAACTGATCACACAGTAGTCTACAAAACATGTCTCATCAAGTTTTTAAAAAATAGAAATCATACCATGTATATTCTCAGACCACAGTGGAATAAAATTAGAAATCAATTCCAACAGAAACATTCAGCTCTACACACAGTCATGGCAGTTAAACAATCTACTGCTGAATTATCATTGGGTCAAGGAGAAAGTTAAGATAGAAATCAAAAGATTCTTCAAACTAAATGACAAAGGGGACATAAGTTACCAAAATCTGTGGGATTTGGCAAAAGCAGTCCTAAGAGGAAAATCCATAGCCTTAAATGCCTACAGCAAAAAGACAGAAAGATCACAAATCAACAACCTAATGAATCATCTCAAGGAATTGGAAAAGGAAGAAATAAACAATCCAAAACCCAGCAGAAGAAAAGAAATAACTAATGTCAGAGCGGAACTAAATGAAATCGATAATAAAAGAACTATACAGAAGATTAATGAAACAAAAATTGGCTCTTTGAAAAGATAAACAAAATTGAAAGAACTCTTATTAGATTACCCAGAAATGGAAAAGAAAGGACCCTAATAAGTTCAATCAAAATGAAAAAGGAGATATTACAACTGACACCACAGGAATACAAAATATCATCTCTGAATACTATAAAAATCTCTATGCACATAAACTTAAAAGCATTGAGGAAATGGACAAATTATTAGAAATACACAAACTCCCTAGGCTTAAACAGGAAGAAATAGAACTCCTGACAGACCAAGATCAACTTACTAAATTGAAGCAGCAATAAGAAATCTCCCAACAAAAAAAGTCCTGGACCAGATGGTTTCACAGCTGAATTGTACTAGACCTGCAAAGAAGAACTGATACCTAAGAACTGGCAGAAATTATTTCATAACATAGAGAAGGAAGAAATCCTGCCAAACTCATTCTATACAACCAATATCACCTTGACACTAAAGCCAGGAAAGGACACAACAATAAAAGAAAACTATAGATCAACATCCCTTATGAATAGAGATAGAAAAATTCTCAATAAAATCCTGGCACACCAAATTCAGTTGCACATAAAAAAATAAAACAAAAAAACAAAAAAACCAACACAACCAACTGGGCTTCATTCCAGAAATGCAAGGATGCTTCAACATTTTCAAATCTATAAATGTGATTCACCATATAAGTAGAAGCAAAAGCAAAGATCATATGATGCTCTCAACAGACAAGAAAAAGCAGTTGACAAAATTTAGCACCCTTTTATGATAAGAATGCTTAAGAAAATAGGCATAAATGGAGCATATCAAAATTGTAAAAGCCATATAGGATAAACCCACAGCCAACATCATGCTGAAAGGGGAAAAATTGAAAGCATTCCCACTTAGAAGTGGAACCAGACAAGGTTGATCACTTCTATTCAACATAGAGCTGGAAGTCCTAGTGAGAACAATCGTGCAAGAGAAGGAAATCAAGTGTATCCAAATAGGGAAAGAAGAGGTCAAACTATCACTCTTTGCTGATGATATGATCTTACGTCTGGAAAACCCCAAAGATTCTGCCAAAAGACTCCTGGAATTGATAAATAAATCCAGCAAGGTCTCAGGTTACAAAATCGGTGTACACAAATTAGTGGCATTCCTATACACCAACAACAGACAGGCTGATTATCAAATCAAAGACTCAATAACTTTCACAATGGCTACAAAGAAAATAAAATACCTAGGAATACATTTAACCAAGGAGGTAAAAGACCTCTAGAGGGAGAACTATGAAATGCTGAGAAAGGAAATAGCAGAGGATATAAACAAATGGAAAAACATATCATGCTCATGGATCAGCAGAATCCCCAAAGTGATTTACAGATTCAATACAATCCCCATCAAAATACCAGTGTCATTTTGGACAGATGTAGAAAAAATAATTCAGAGTGGGCATGGTGGCTCACACCTGTAATCCTAGCACTCTGGGAAGCTGAGGCAGGAGGATCACCTTAGCTCAGGAGTTCAAGACCAACCTTAGCAAGGGTGAGACCTTGTCTCTACTAAAAAAATAGAAAAATTAGCCAGGTGTAGTGGTGCATGCTTATAGTCACAGCTACTTGAGAGGCCGAGGCAAGATTGCTTGAGCCCAGGAGTTTGAGGTTGTAGTGAGCTATGATGACACCACTGCCCTCTACCAGAGGCAACAGAGTGAGACTCTTATCTCAAAAAACAAAAACAAAAACAAAAAACAAAACAGAAAAAAAAAACTACACTTCACATGGAACCAGAAAAAGACCCTGAATAGCCACAGCAACCTTAAGCAAAAAGAACAAATCAAGAGGCATCATTTTAGCAGACTTCAAGCTATACTACAAGTCTATAGTAACCAAAACAGCATGGTACTGGCTCAAGAACAGAGAGTCATAGACCAATGGATCAGAGCAGAGAATGCAGATATAAAACCATCCTCATATTGCCATCTGATCTTTAACAAAGCAGACAAAAAAATACACTGCAAAAAAGAATCACTATTCCATAAATGGTGCTGGGAAAATTGGATAGTCACATGTACAAGACTGAAACAGGATCAGTACCTATCACCACTCAAAAAATTAATTCACGGTGGATAATAGACTTAAACCTAAGGCATGAAACTATAAGAATTCTAGAAGAAAATATTGGAAAAACTCTTACAGATATCAGTCCAGGCAAATAATTTGTGAAGGAGATCCCAGAGGTAATCACGACAAAAACAAAAATATATAAATAGAACCTGATTAAATTAAAAAGCTTCTGTACAGCCAAGGAAACTATCACTAGAGCAAATAGACATCCTACAGAATGGTAGAAAATATTTGCATGCTACACATCCTATAAAGGGCTAAGGTTATTATAGCCATAATGTATAAAGAACTCAAGCAAATCAGTAAGAAAAAAATCAAACAGCCCCATTAAGAAGTGTGCAAAAGACACGAAGAGAAGCTTTTCAAAAGAAGACAGACAAATCGCCAATAAACATATGAAAACATGCTCAAAGTATCTATTCATCAGAGAAATGCAAATCAAAACTACAATGAGATATCACCTAACTCCAGTGAGAATGGCTTTTATCAAAAAGTCCCAAAACAACAGATGCTGGCATGGATGCAGAGAGAAAGGAACACACTTATGCAGTGTTTCTGGGACTGCAAACTAGTACAACCTTTATGAAAAATATTATGGAGAAATAAAAGGAGCCCTACCATTTGATCCAATAATGCCATTTTTGTATATTTACCCAAAGGATAAAAAGTCAGTTTATCAAAAATACACTTGTACTCAAATCTTTATTGCAGCACAATTCACAAATGCGAAGATGTGGAATCAACTCATGTGCTTATCAATACATGAGTAGATTAATAAAATGTGGGATGTTTACACCATGGAGTACTACTCAGCCATAAAAATGGTGAATTAATACCTTTTGTAACAACCTGGATGGAACTGGAGACCATCCTTCTAAGTGACGTATCACAAAAATGGAAAAACAAACACCAAATGTGTTCACTATTAAGTTAGAACTAATTGATCAGCAACCATGTGCGTGTGTGGCAGTAAAACTTAACAGCAATCAAACAGGTGGGAGGGGGGAGGAGGAGATGGGTAAATTCACACCTACGGCACCTACTTGTACAATGCACACTTCATGGGTGATGGACACACTTATAACTTTGACTCAAAATGTACAAAAGCAATTTATGTAACCAAAACTTTTGTACCCCCATAATATTCTGAAATAAAAAAGAAAGCTTATTTCCTAGCCTCAACCTTCCTTATTCTCCTCAGCCTCCCCTGCTAAAGCAAATTTTAGATTTCCCGTCTGCCAACTACAACATATCTCTAAATGATATGCTCATATCTTTTCAGGTATGAATTTTAGATATTATATGTTGACTTGCCATTATGAGGGATGAGTATTTTGTACCACCATTCTCTCTACTTCCTCTCTCCCCCCAATATAGTCATAATGTTTTAAGTCCATATCGATATCTAAACTATATGTCTAAGAACATCATGTATAGCTGAATATTTTATTGAACTACTGTCACAAATTCTTGATGATTCCTGAAGATATTCAATCCCTTTTTTAAAAATTTCATTATCTTTTTAAAATTTATTCAGGATATTATGGGAATATGAACATTGTGGTTACATGTAACGCATTAGCTCTGCCCAAGCTAGGGCTATAAGCATGTCCCTCTCCAATACAGTGCATTCAATTTCCATTAGTCGTGGGTTTACCCCCTGCCACGACCGGCACCCAGTGAGTATTTCTATCATGTGAACACCTTAGTGTTGGTCAGCTAGTACCAATTTGATGGTGAGTACATGTGGTGCATGTTTTTCCATCCTTACGATACCTCACTTCGAAGGATGGGCTCAATCTCTACCCAGGATAATATAAGAGGTGCTAGATCACCATTGTTTTTTGTAGTTGAATGGTATTCCATGGTATACATACCTCAAAGAGCTAAAACTAGAAATACCATTTGATCCAGAAATCCCACTACTAGGCATCTATCCAAAGGAAAAAAAGACATTCTATAATAAAGACATCTGCACTCGAATGTTTATGGCAGTATAATTCACAATTGCAAAGATGTGGAAACAACCCCAAATTTCATTATCTTAATTCCCTCTGTACCAATTGCTGGTTCTGCCTATAATTCCTTAATTTTTAATAAGCACAATTTTTCAAGTTTTACTTGGTGACATTCCTCCTAGAATATTCCTTTCAAGGTTGGTTATTCTGTTGGTCTGATGAAAAATAATAATCTTGAAACTTTGTTTGGCAGCATCATGAAAGTCCCTTGCCTGTTTCCCAGATTGTATTCCTAGGTTCCTGCATCTCATGTTTTCCAGTTTTTCTTGGTTTATTCCTTTGTTTTGATGAAGCATATGTTTGGCAATTTTATCACATTTAAAATAGTTTATAAAGGCAAAGTAGAAAGTAATGACATGCAACTCTCACATGACACCCTGGGAATACTGCCATCTATACATGGAGCAAAGTGGCTCTCCTGGGATTTTTTTCTTACCAGTTCTTCAAGATTTCCTATACCTCTGTCCTGTTTCAAAGTATTTGTTTTCTTGAGATCTCATGAGCTGTACCTGGTTTACTTCCTACCTACAGTGAAAGACATCCTCCAGTAGGCCTCTGAGAAAATGTTTTCCACAGCATGTATTTGATTCATGTTTGTTGGATAAATAACTTTATTGTTTAAATTATGCATTATCAATATTTTTGTAGGCTTTGCTGGATTTTCTTCTTGTTTCCACGGCTATTTGGAAATCAAAGCCATGTCAACTATTGACCTTCTGTGTATGATTTGTTATTTTTTTTCTCGCCAGATGATTGTTTTTTTTTTTTGTTTGTTTGGTTTTTTTTTTTTTTTTTTTTTTTTTTACCCAGTGTTCTGAACTTTCTCACAGAAGTGCTTTGTTGTAGGATTATTTTCACCCATTTTTCTATTTTGCTGGACATGTAATAGGCACATTCAGTTCTTTTTTTCTTCCATGTTAACTATTTTTTTTTTTCCGAACATTATGGGGTTAGTATACCATGATTAGTGCCCCTCCACTATTCACACTATTTGTTTGGATTTCTAGTTTGGATTTTGCATGTCTTAGACTAGGTCTGTAATATTGTTTACATTTAATCTCCCGTCCTTTTTTGTCCTTTTGTCCTTTTGCTTTCCTTTATGTAAGGATATTATTTTCTAAATTTTCTACGTACTTCAATTATGCTATCAGCTTGTATCTTCTGGAGCTATTTTGTTCCCTGAATGTTTGCATAGCATCTATTAATAGTTATTTTCTTTGAAATTTATTTACCTTTCATAGTTTCTGATTTTTAAAAATTGTCTCTTTTTTGTTTGTTTTGATCTTTACATTCCACGTTATTGACTCTCCTCAGGTATTGTCATTTGTGTGGTCATGAATAAAAGACCGAAAATATGATCTGAAGCTCTAAGTGTGTTGGTGGCACTTGCCAAATGTATACTTTCCAGTGTTTTAGGTGTACAATTTTAGGAGAACCTTTTTATGTCTAGAATTTCTCTCTGGACTAATCAGACTACCCAGCAAGTACTCTTCCAGTCTCTTGACTACAGGATCCCGGTCTGGCAGCGAGAAATTTTCCAGCTCTTGAGAGGCCTAGTTTTCTGGCTGTATGGAATAGAGAAAGAAAAATGAGAAGTGAAAGCCTTATCAAAAGATCTTCCTTATTTTCTGGTGATACTAGTTCATTATCCTTTTGAATATTTTATTGGGGAATATTTTATTGTGTTGATCCCCAGGTATCCCACTGCTTGTTTTGGCTTTCTTTGGGGTTTCTAAATAAGTTACTTTCCATTTGCATTTCAGCTTCCAAATTTGTGTTCCTATTTTTTTTTTTTTTTACCTTATGTGAACTCAGCCCTAATTTATTTATGTCTCTTAAATATATATCTCTGTGTAGTAGCTTGAATAGGATTTTAAGAGAGAGCAAAGATAGATGTACATGTTTATTCAACTATCTTAAACTCGAACGTTTCCTTCTTTTTCTTTTTTCTTTTTTTTAGAGTAGTGACAGATATATAGGTAACCACTGTGTAGAGTTTGTTTGGTGAATCTTCATTTTTATTAGTTTTCTGACAACCGTGCATAGCTAAGGTATGAGACATTCCTTAAACTTTTGGCACAGACAGCTTTGTTGAACCTGATATCAATGTGCACACCTGGTGTTCCCATTTTCTTCATAGCAAATTTCCAGATTTCTTTAGTTGCCCCAGGTGTATGCTTCCTGAAACCTATTCAGTGGATGTACTTGTGAATGTGCTCTCTGTTCATCACCTCATTGAAGATAGACAGCCCTTCTTGTCACCTTTCTTTGCTGGAGCCATCTAAACCCAGGCCAAAGAAGGCTCAGAGCAGAGTGGTACAAGCCACTCCCTGGTAAACTTCACGCTGCTGCCCTCTGGGCACCTGCATGAACTAAGGGTCTAACCAGGCCCCTGAAGCCCTTGGGCTGGGCAAGCCAAGCTGGCCACCCTACCCCACAGCATCCATGCTCCCCAATTCACTTTAAATAAGCAAATTCCAATAGTTTCTTACCCAATCCACACTCACAACAATCCACCCAGTTCAACAGCAGCCCCCGCCCCCCGCCTTTTTTTTCTATTTTCAAACTTCATTCCTCCGCTAAGGGGAAGAGGAGCCTCAATTACTGTAAGTCCCAAACACCTACTCTTTCTTCCTGTAATGAAGAGAGCATATCTGCTTTTTTACTAAGATCAGGACCTTTCCCCTCAAAAAATTAGGATAATGTGAATTGAGAGAGCTGATGGCATATCAATACTCTTCTTTCCCTCTTTCTTCCCACACAGAGTTCACATTGTGCCTGTTCTCCACAACCATTTACTAAGTTTTACACATCTCCATGAACAAAATTGTCAATTTAAAGCATATTCTTTGAGGTTATGTGAAACTGTCAAAATTTTATTATATTAATTTTGAGTGTTTTAATATTAGATGGCTTATACTACATATTAATTTCAGAAGATTCCCTGGCTGAGTGTTGTTTTAAGCTTTTGGAATATTATTGAACAAAATCTAGGGAAAACTATATTTTAAGAGCTGGAAGCAAATTTCCATCTATGCAGCATTAGAATCAGACTCTTTCTTTGTTTTGAAAAATTCCATTAAGTTTAAATAATGTCACATAGTTTATAAGTGGAATTACCAATATTCAAAAAGGAAATCTTCAAATTATTGCTGTAATTCGATTTTTGTTTCACATATGTTATATGCACATGGACTGTGTAAATATTATATTCCTTTCAAGGAGAAATATACTATTCTTGACTATTCTTTAGCCATCATGCATATCATTCTGTGTTAATATAAAGTTGTGCTATGTAAGTTAATTATGTGATAATTATATTTAACTACTAAAATAGCTATAAAACTAAAAATACATGAAAATCATAAAGTTAATTAGTCAGCCTTTATAACAGTGAAAATGATTCTGTCATTCCTTACTCAGTTTGATAGGTTGATCGACATATCTAAATGAGAAGATCATTGTTTGCAATAACAAAAATTGAAAATGTCTGTGGAAATAGACATGTTTTACAAGTTTATATGCAAAACAATCTTAGGGAGTTTCGTGCATATGTTTCACCACTCAGATACTCAGATGTCCTTTTTAGGCTACTCATGTTCTCTGAGGGTAGAGTGTGCCTTGCTGATACATACATACATGTAACTATTTTGCCAGATAGTCTCACAATTCAATTATAATGAGCTTAATAATACTATTTCTCTTCTCACATATCATGGTTTGGTATATCTGTGAATTAATTAATTCCTAATACTTTATGTCAAAGGAATATATATCATAAAGCATAGGTTATATAGTACATATACATGCAGTATGTGTATTACATGTACATTACATTATATATATATTGCATATACATGTATTACATATACATTACATAACTCTTACCAGAAATACATCTAGTTAAATTATAATGAGTCCAAAGTTGCTATTTATTTCTCTTCTCAACTGTTGTAGTTTTATGTTTTCTGAATAAATCCCTTATCTAATCTGAGGAAAGCATAGTTTTTTCCATCCCATGTCCTGCGTTTGTGTTTTAACAATAATTCTTTGTGTTCTCTTTATCAATGAAATCAGGATATTTTATTCATCTAATTTTAAAATGGCAGGGAGCCTGGAAACTGGCATCAGAGGATTTGGAATAAAAGAAAGCTCAAAGCTGAATGAATGAAAACATGACTCTTGTCATCGCTGATATTATCGACGATCTTACACGAATTAAGGGGAACTTACGAATTCCCAGTTTTAGGATTTCCTTTGGAAATAAATTAGAAATTCTTCCCAAAATAAACAGCAAGTTGTTATTACAACTTAGACAATATAGACAATACTGTTGGCTTTTCAATACCAACAATATATAGTTTATTATAAGTATTAAATTACTTATAGATTACCTCATCATTTCAGCTTGAAAATAGATGCATTGCATGCATGCTTGCCCTCAAAGATTTTAGCCGAGTTCTGTACTATGTCATTGAAAGACATCTAAAAATGCCATATTGCACAGTTATAATTTAGAACCTATGTATAATAGTCAAGTTTTTCTTTATGACTCTAGCCTCAGTATATATTTTTCATACTCCAAGATTCACTTATTCTGTTTAGGTTCTTCATAGTCCTTCTGTGGAATCTGTATATTTGCTTGTATTCATTATGTCCTACTAGTTATATTTTAAAAATAGATATGTAAAACTCATTACCTGTGTTTTATGATTTATTCAATAAATTTGTGTCTTCTAATAAAAATAATACATGGTGACACTTTATTTCATAATTGTATAATGTGGTTGATGTCATTACAAATTCATATCTATACCCCTAAATATGAGGGTTAATTAGCATAATTGGTTAGCCTAGGAATGCCCATTATTACCTGATATCTAGTCTGATTTTGCATTAGCTTTAGATTTTTGTTTGAGTATTATTTTAATTGCAATAACATAAACCTAGATAGTATTTGTAGATTCCTATTTTGCATGAAGTTGACATATATGAAATTTCTGTTTTTCTAAGTTAAATGATTGATGTTAGTTACCACTTTATATGAGTTATTACAATAATATTTCCAGCTTCTGCCATGGTCTTACCTAGTATTGTGTGAGATGCATGTACAATCGATTGAGTTCTCACCTGAATCATTGGTAAACCCAGAGAGACTACCAGTGATAAACCATTTCTCTTTCATTACACAATTATTCACAGCCTCAGTGAAACTAACAGCCCCCCATTACAGGAAAACAGGGTGCTTTCTGATAAAAGAATGTGTTCTCAGACAGGAGAATCTAGGAAGAACTCATTTTTTCCCATTTCTAATGGTGATGGGAGAAACATTCTATGCTACTGCTCCTGCTGACCTCTTGGTATACAGACCAGCTGTGCCATGGTGCCTGCCATGACTTGAGAGATGCACAAGTTTCAAAGCCACCAATCACCAAGGTCAGGAGGAAATTATATGTTTCATATACATAAAATACTTATGAAAAATAGAGGCAGAGAAGTCGTGTATTTTATCATATAGGTAGTAATCAAAACATTCACTAGAAATTTTTTTCATCATTTATTTCATGAAATAAATCTATAATTATATATTCTTTTACTTCTTGGCAATATTTTTTATTTATAGTAAACCCTTTTAATAGCAATGAGTTTCACAATAAAAGTAAATATGTAATCAAAATATTAAAATGTTTGTGGAATAATTCCAACATCTTGGCCATCTGAGCCCTTTTTTATTGATTATTTTTTTCATGATGATGGGTCACATTGTGTCTTGTAATTTTTATTGAATGCAGGACATTACAGTGAAAGAACACTAAAGGCAAAGGTAAATAATATTTATACACAGATAAAGGTACACTTACACTTTTCTGTCAAGCCATTAGTGTGTCTTGTTGAGTCAGGGTAGTCAGTAGTTATTTTGGGTTTGGATTTGTTTGTTTTCTTTAGTTACATTGAAACATGATAGGGTTTATAATCTTTGAGGGCAGGATAACAGAATATTAAAGCGGGGATTGGAATCTGAGTAGATGAATACTGACTCATTCAGTTGGGAATATCTGGATTGTTTCTTTGGGTTCTTCCACCCTGGCTTCAGACTACTGCAAACTCAGCAGACCTACAATTCTGGGGATTGCTTTTAGCTCTGCTGCCCTGCTTCCAGTGGTAGGCAGTCATTGCCTCGTTCTCAGTGTTAGGAATTGAATGTGGAAAGTTTTTTCCCAGAATATCTACTCCTGCCTTACATCACAGCAGGACCAGTTCTTCAAAGGGAGCATTTTCAGTACCCCTCCCCTGCCACTAAATATTTTGTAGGCACTTGGTGGAGGCCTGTGAGAAAGAATCGGCAGGTGGCTCTTTTATGTGTGGGTTTCCTGGAATCTTAAACCATTTCTTCCTGCTGCTCTACCAAATACAAACACAGTATGGGTTTCATCTCTCCAAGGAGAGGCTTGTCACTGTCTTGGTGTTAGTTCGCTAAATCTCAGCTCACTAAATGGCTTAAAATAATATGATGTTATAGATTATCTAGCACATTGTTGTTGTTAATTGGAAACAGTTAAATGAAGAAAGCTTTACATTGTTGTCATCAGGATATTTCTAAGTAAATTTAACATTGATAGTGGTTTTATTTTTTAACCCAATTCAATAAGTTAAAATAAAGTTTTGAAGTTTTAGTCTGCCAAAAATTAAAGAAACTATCATTTAGGGGTATTATACTTAAAAACTCTATCCAAAAACATCTTTCTAAATTATATAAAACTATATGTTTAATTTAGAAAAAAGACTGATTCTGGGTAGAGTTTTCAAGTAGGATTTTTTTAAAGGTCCAACATATGAAATCAATGGTCAAAAATAATGATTACATTTTGGTGCTGTTTAAAGGAATTGCTTCACCTGGGAAGAAGGATAAGGGTGGGCACTTCATTTTAGTGTTGCCCCACCTTTAATCCTATCCAGAGCAACTGCTACACCTGGGGAGGGAGGGAATGCTTTATCACTCTAGGAATTCCCTGGCCCAGGCATAATAAGATTTTGAAAGTGACCTAGAGCAACCTAAGGGTGATTAATATGCCATTAGCTTGAATCTGCATTGTGGTTCACTCTCCCAGGTGGACTTTCTTACAGGGAGCTTGTATATACAGATGGAATTTTGAGGATACCTGTTGATCATTTGATAACATCCTACACCTGCAAAGAGCTGTCCTCCAGAGGGAGCTAATAAAAGGAAACAATATAAGAAGTCAGAAGGAAGAGAGTGGGTCAGTAAGACAGTGAGTTGGTCTGTCTCACTCCACTCATGGAGACAGACCCATTTTATTCTACAATAAAATGGCTCTTATGAAACTGCCCCTGCCTGAGGTTAGTCCATCATTATTGGCCTTGCTGGTGATTTTTCCAAGAAAGGAGTCAGAGGACTGGGATTATAATTTGGACTTGACACTTTTGTGTGTCTGGTCATTCTTTGGCCAAGAGCACACAGAGAACCGAGGGTAGACTCCCACCCTGACGTCTTTGGTATTCAAACCTGATATTCCATTACAAAAAACCTAATAATTTTAATTATTGTAATTCCATATTTCACTGTTAGAAGTCTTCTGGTTTCTAGAAAAATATTATGGGGACTTTGGGTGAATGGTTTCTTCTTCTGTATTTATGCTAATGCTCATAACAGAGTTTATATGACTCTTATCTAGGGACGCTATAACCTAAAATTCCAAGAAAAGTAATAAACCTAACTCAATATTTAGGTGGTCCAGCCTTAAATTAGTCTAGTTATTAGTTAAGGCATTGGCTATTTTTTTTTTTCATTTCTATAAGTGATGTTTCTATCCTGTCTCCAAAATTATGTCTCTCTCCAATGTTGGTGAAACTGTATTGATTTCCGAAGCACGTTTGTCTTCCTCAGAAATATTAACTTTCTTTGACATTGATACCATCACTTTTATCCACTACTACCCGTCCTTGGCGCTGTTATTATTAATATCCCCTATGGGCCCCTTTTCCCTCATTTATTGTTACTTCTAGCACCCATATCACTATTTTTCCACTATTTTGTCTTATCATTATTCATGGATATTGCAATTTACGGTCATATCTATTCAGCACTTTTTTCTCTGTGATTGTCAGCCTTCGCGCCTGCAACCATCTATTCCCACAGTCACACTCCTCCCCATGGTCATACCCTCAATAATAATTTTACCGTTCCAAAATTTCTTAGCTTTTGGTATTCCAATCTCTGACTACATTATATTCTTTTAGATCATATACATTCATACTAGCAATTACCTTCGATTTTTAAACCCTACCATTTTTTCACTATAAGTTATGGCATAAATATGTTAAATTTTTATCTTATATTGCATTGTCCAGGATTTCTAATGGCTATTTTGCCTAAAACCCAGTAAGTCCTTTACCTGGGAAAGCAAAAATACAGGTTATAAAAAAGCTATCCACCCAGTCAGCATCTGTACATCTATAACTAAATGATGGTAGAGAATGTTGATAAAATATAGTAATTGGCCTCCTTAAATATCTAAAAACTAAACTCGAATAAGCCCTCAAAATTGCTCAATTATTCTATGATACTAGTTTCACAAGTGACTTCCCACATATGAGAAATAATAATAAAAACAACTTACGTTTGTTGCATTTGTTGGGTACTATATTGTGTTTGTTTTTGGCTTTTCGTCAAGCCATGTTCCAGGACATGTGTAATCTCCACAACCAACTTGCGACGTAGTTACTATTTTTAGCATCATTTTACAGATGATGAAACTAAGTCATCTGTACTGTCTGTACAGTAACATAACTGTGATCTGTATTCTGAATTGCTTTGCCATACTTCTAGAGGTACCATTTTCTTTTTATAATATGGATGAAATTTGTCCACTCCCATCAAAGCTCAGTTTATTCATTTGTACCCAGATTCCAATCTGAAAGCCTGCTTAAGAGTCTGTCACTGAAGCCGTCCTCTTTTAGCTTTATCATTTGCCCCCTATCTACTATATCAATGTGATTAGCAAGAAAAAAAAAAAGATCTAGGTTCTCCTGGTATTAAAAGAGTGGTAAATGAATGAATAAATAAATGAATCTCAACTTCCCACCTTCTCCCTTATTTCTCATATGAAACTTGGTCTTAATACGCCATGTCTTCTGGCAATAAAAGCGTCCTTTATTCTTCACTCTACTCCTAACCCTAACTACAGCCTCTCTCCCCAATTGTGTTACTCAGAATATTGGTCCCCCCAAAGAAGTCTACTTCTTATCTCTGAAAACTGAAAATAGGTTTTGTTACATAGAAAATTAGCAGAATTAGGGGAATTTAATTAAGGGACACAGTTGCAGATGGAAATAAGGTAACTAATCACCTAACCTTAAAATAAAGAGGCCAATCTAGACAAACCTAATGTAATCACAGGGCCATTCAAAGTAAGCCATTAATATTTAACAATATTACTTATTCCAAATCCATAAGCATAGGATATCTTTCCATTTGCCTGTGTCTTTAATTTCTTTCATCAGTGTTTTTATACTTTTCAGTATACAGATGTTTCACTTCATTGGGTATATTTATTCCTAAGTATTTTATTCTTTTTGATGTTATTATAAATGGGATCGTTTTCTCCGTTTCCTTTTTGGATAGTGAATATGTAGTTTGACATTTCTGTGTAAAGTTTTGATCAACAGCGTGAGCTTCAAATAATTTTTTTTAAAAAGATATATTAATAAAACACTTTAATCTTCCAAATGTACTGAGGTTAAAGAGAAATATAACAAAAGATCTAGGAGGTAGGCTTTCATTTAAAAATAATTTAGGGAAATTAAAACTGTCCATAAGCTAAATACTTTTCTCAAATCATTTTTGAAAATTCGAAACATACTGAAATAAAAACTCAGGCTGGGGGCAAGATACAGCAATAAAGAATTCTTATGAGTAGTAAGGAATAGGGTGGATCTTAAACTAACTTCTCAAATATAGTAAATTTTGTACTGTATCCACTCCCAAAGCTTTCCTTGGTGTTTTGTAATAATTATATCTCTTATCATCTTTGAATGGGTTCTTGTCTGAGAAATACATTATATATATATGTATATATTTTTACTTATATCTTCATAAGCTAATGCAAAATGATAGCTATATCAAAGTAAATATTTTAAAAATAAAATCCAGAGAAAAAATAATAGTAGATTTATGAGAAAGGGATTATAATTACTCATAGGCTCTTACTTTACAAACTACTACAAGACAAACCCCTTTGATTTATTCAGAATATTCTTAGCAGGGATGGTCCCAGACATTTCTATGAGTTACGTTGTCCCATTATGTCTGTTTGAAAATTATAATTTTATAGTTTGTTCAAGTGTAGGCCTCAGCAAACAATAACTCACGGCCAAATACAGCTCACCAAAGTTTTCGTTTTGTTTTAATAAAGTTTCATTGGTAAAAGTCTGCATTCATTTGTTTACATATTATTTCTGGCTCCTTTTATGTTATAATGCTGGAGGTAAATAATTGTGAGAGACGCCATTGCTTACAAAGATTAAAGTACTGATGATGTGGTCCTTTACAGAAAAACTTTTCCAATCCCTAATCTGGTATAAAAGAGACACCATTTGAAGCCAAATAAATATGGGTTCAAATTTAGGAATTACTTAAACACTATATAAATTCCATTAGACTACCTAAATTTTCTAATTCCTAACAGTGTCTAAAATTTGGTAAGCATTCAATAAGTATTTGTTGAATACATAATGATTCTAAACCTTCTCACCAGTAAAATGAGAGAACTACTAAATGGCTATCAAGATTCATGTGCAAGTAAACTACTTAGATATATGCCAAGGTTATAGTGCATACTCAATAAATATTGGCTTTACCTAATATACATTCTCTGCTGAATTTTGGTACAGGGATAGCCCTTGTCCAAAGAGAAACCGTAAGAGTCAGCACCCAAATATTTTAGGTGCCTCAGCATCCTGACTCAGGAGTTAGAATAATATCATCTCATTCCTACTTCAAATTCTAATTTATGAGGAACAAAAATCTGAGAGATAAGCAATCAAAGAGGAAAACTCGTTCCGTATTTGAATGTTTGAATTTTCTCCCTTTAATATATTTGATATATAATGATAAATTCTTCACACTTTAGATATTATGGATTTGACATTTGAAAAGAGAATCAAAAGTCTTTATTTTATTTTTTTAATTGAGGATATTATGGGGGTACAAACATTTTGGTTACATGGAATACATTTGCCTCCCCCAAGCCAGGGCTACAAGTGTGTCCTTCGACCATACAGTGTGCCCTGTTTCCATTAGCTATGGGTTTACCCCCCACACCCTTTCTAAACCCCCTACATGACTGGCACCCGATGAGTATTAGTACTGCCATGTGAGCACCTTAGTGTTGATCAGTTAGTACCAATTTGATGGCAAGTACATGTGGTGCACGTTTTTCCATCCTTGCAAAACCTCACTTCGAAGGATGGGCTCGATCTCTATCCAGGATAATATAAGAAGTGCCAGATCACCATTGTTTTTTGTAGTTGAGTAGTATTCCATGGTATACATATACCACATTTTATTAATCAACTCATGTATTGATGGGCACTTGGGTTGTTTCCACATCTTTGCATAAACATTGTGTTGCCATAAACATTGGAATGCAAGATGTCTTCATTATAGAATGTCTTTTTTCCTTTGGATAGATGCCTAGTAGTGGGATTGATGGATCAAATGGTGTTTCTATTTTTAGCTCTTTGAGGTATCTCCAAATTACTTTCCACAGGGTATGTACTAATTTGCAGTCCCACCAGCATTGTAAGAGTGTTCCAGTCTTGCCACATCCATGCCAGAATTTGTTATTTTGGGAATTTCTGATAGAGGCCATTCTCACTGGAGTTAGGTAATATTTAATTGCAGTTTGGATTTGCATTTCCTTAATAATTACAGACGTTAAGCACTTTTTGTATGTTTACTGGCCATTATTCTGTCTTCTTTTGAAAAGTTTCTGTTCATGTCCTTTGCCCATTTATTGATAGGGTTGTTTGATTTTTTTCTTGTTGATTTTCTTAAGTTCTGCATAGATTCTAGTTATCAGCCTTTTATTGGATGTGTAGAAAGCAAATATTTTCTCCCATTCCGGAGGTTGTCTATTCACTCTAATGATAGTTTCCTTGGCTGTGCAGAAGCTTTTTAATTTGATCAGGTCCTATTTGTTTATTTTTGTTGCTGCTGTGATTGCTTTGGGGATCTTCTTGATAAATCCTTTCCCAGGCTGATGTCTAAAATAGTCTTCCCTACATTTTCTTCCAGAATTCTTAAGGTTTTGTGTCTTAGGTTTAAGTCCGTTATTAATTGTGAGTTGATTTTTGTGAAAGGTGAGAAGTGGGGATCCAGTTTCAATCTTCTGCATGTGGATATCCAGTTTTCCCAGCACATCCAGTTTTCCCAGCACCATTTATTGAATAGAGATTCTTTTCCCCAATGTGTATTTTTGTCTGCTTTGTCAAAGATTGATGGCAATATGAGGATGGTTTTATATCTAGGATTTCCATTCTATTCCAAAGGTCTGTATTTCTGTTCTATGTTATGGTTCTATATTATGGTTCCAGGACCATGCTGTTTTGGTTACTATAGCCTTGTAGTAAAGTTTGAAGTCTGGTAGACTGATGTCTCCTGATTTGTTCTTTTTGCTTAAGATTGCTTTGGCTTTATGAGGTCTTCTCTGGTTGCAGATGAAGCGTAGAATTATTTTTGCTAAATCTGTAAAGAATGATGGTGGAATTTTAATACGGATTGCACTAATTCTGTAGATCACTTTAGGTAGAATGGACCTTTTAACAATATTGATTCTACCAATCCATGAGCAAGGTAGATTTTCCCATCTGTGTACATCTTCTACAATTTCTTTTTTCAGTGTTTTACAGTTCTCCCTATAAATATGTCTCACCTATTTCATTAAATATATTCCTAAATATTCAATTTTCTTTGATGCTGTTGTGAAACGTGTTGCATCTTTGATTTCATTTTCGACTTCATGGTTATTGGCGTATATGAATGTCACTGATTTGTGTGCATTAATTTTGTATCCTGAAATTTTACTGAACTCGTTTATCAATTCCAGGAGTCTCTTGATTGAATCCTTGGGATTTTATAGATATAATAGCATATCATCAACAAAGAGTGAGAGTTTGACCTCTTCTGCCCCCGTTCAGACACCCTTAATTCCCTTCTCTTGTCTGATGGCTCTGGCAAGGACTTCCAGCACTATATTGAATAGAAGAGGAAATACTGGGCAAACTTGTCTGGTTCTAGTTCTAAGTGGGAATGCTTTCAATTTTTCCTCCATTCAATGTGATATTGCCAGTGGATTTATTGTATATGGCCTTAACAATTTTAATGAATGTCTCATCTATGCCTATTTTATTAAGGGTTTTTATCATAAAAGTGTGTTGAATTTTATCAAATGATTTTTATGCATCTATTGAGAGAATTATATGGTCTTTGTTCTTGCTTTTATTTATGTGGTGAATTGCATTTATAGATTTGCTTATGTTGAACCAGCCATGCATTTCTGGGATAAATTCCGCCTGGTCATGATGACTTATTTTTTTGATATACTGTTGAATTTGGTTTGCTAGGATTTTGTTGAGGATTTTTGCATCTATATTCATGAGGGATATTGGTCTGTAGTATTCTTTTTTTGTTGCATCCCTTCCTGGCTTTGGTATCAAGGTGATATCAGCTTCATAGAATGAGTTGGGAAGGATACCATCCTTCTCAATGTTTTGGAATAATTTCTGCAGTATAGGCATCAGTTCTTCTTTGTTGGTTTGGTAAAGTTCAGGTGTGAACCCATCTGGTCTGGGACTTTTATTTCTTTTTTGGAAGATATTTTACTGCTGCTCCAATTTCTGTGCTTGATATTGGTCTGTTCAGGGACTCTGTTTCTTCTTGATTGAGCTTAGGCAGGTTGTGTGATGCCCACTTCCTCCACATTTTGTAGCTTTGGGGCACATAGATTTTTATTGTATTCAAAGATAATGTTTTGTATTTCCATGATGTCTGTAGTGACCTCTCCTTTTCCATTTCTGATAAAGTTTATAAAAGTCTTTCCCTTTCTAGTTCTTGTCAACCTAGCCAGAGGGCTATCAATTTTGTTTATCTTTTCGAAAGAGCAGCTTTTGGTTTTATTGATCTTCTGTATAATTCTTTTTGTTCTCAATTTCATTTAGTTCTGCTCTGATCTTTGTGATTTCCTTTCTTCTGCTAGGTTTATAATTAATTTGCTCTTCCTTTTCCAGTTCCTTGAGATGGTGTATTAGTTTGTTGATTTGTGAGCTTTCTGTCTTTTGGATGTGAGCATTTAATGCTATTAGTTTTCCTCTCAGAAATGCTTTTGCTGTATCCCACAGGTTTTGATAACTTGTGTCCCAGTTATCATTTAATTCAAAGAATTTTTTGCTTTTCATCTGGATCTCTTCCTTGACCCAGTAGTCATTCAGCAATAGATTGTTTAATTTCCATGACTTTGTGAAGCAGTGAGTATTTCTATTGGAATTGATCTCTAGTTTTATACTACTGTGGTCTGAAAATATACATGGTACAATTTCTATTCTTTTAAATTTGTTGAGGTCTGATTTGTGGCCTAAGGTGTGATCAATTTTGGAGACAGTTCCATGAACTGATGAAAAGAAGGTATATTCGGCTTTATTTGGGTACAATGTTCTGTAGATGTCTGTTAGACCCATTTGTTCTAGAGCTCTGTTTAAGTCCATTATTTCATTGCTTATTTTTTGTTTGGAGGATCTGTCCAGTTCAGTCAGTGGGGTGTTGAAATCCCCAGCTAGTATGGCATTACTGTTTATCATGCTATTTACATCAAACAGGGTTTGCTTTATGTATCTCCATGTTCCTGTGTTGGGTGCAATCAAAAGTCTTTAGTAACATGAGCTGTTTTTTTATTGAATGACAACTGAGCATGATACATAATCATAAATAAACAATAACAAAACAAGCAAACCAATTATTAATTAGCCTAAAATATCTTTGTCGGATAGGAGGAGCCAGCCATTGGATATGAGGCTTTTGTTTTTTAGTTTTTTGGTACTCCCTATCAGGAAATTTAAACAGCGGAATGGACACTGCAAACATTCCTCAGGGGAATCTGTGTGCTGAGTAATCAGAGCAGCTCTGGGTACTTGAGTAGGGCAAAAACATCTGAGGTAGACAGGCATGGAAAGAAATGGTAAGATCATTTTAAGTAAAATTTGAGTGCCCTAATTGTCAAGCCAGAAAAAGGAAAATTAGTCAATCATTCTAAAAGTAAGTACCAAAACAAAAAAATGAGAGGTAAAGCCTAGATTTGAGGGAAGCTAATTAAGTCTGAATTATTACTGACAATAGAACTGGTAAGAATAGTCTGAAACTGGTAAGAACAGTTGAACTTTGAATATGCAGATAATGAGCTGGTTTAAGGGTTGTGATTAGACTTCCTTTTTCAGCCAAAATGAAGTAACAGGAACTAGACTTATCCCTCACCCACACACCCACTTAAAAAATCATCACACACACACACACACACACACACACACACACACACACACATACACACACACACACACACACAATATTTGAAATAACGTTTTTCAAGACACTGGGAATCTGGCAATGAGGGACAGTAATTCCTGACAGATGGGAACAAATGAAATTAAATGCATAATTCCCCCAGTTTATTGCCTTGGGAGTATTTCTAGTCTGTAGTATTTTGCAAGGAAATCAATGCAGAATTCTGTGGACAACTGGATTGATGAAACAGCTGAAAATATGAGACAACAAAGCTAGCTAGAGCTTGCAAGATAGAACTCCAGAAAGGTGAGAGTTGCACAGAGAACTCAAAACTTGAAAAGGGACCTCTTGAATGTTTACCTGAATACTGATTAACATATGCACATGTGTAAAATACCTGAAGCCGAGAAAAAAAGCTATCTGAGATGTGCATGTTCCAAGCACATTTTCATTCTGGAAAACATTATAATTCAAAGAATATTGGGTAGAGTTCTCAGAAAGGTATTGCCTCAAGAGTGGAAAATAATTCACCTTGAACTAAATGCTGTGCTGATCGCAAATAACAAATCTTAAGAGTAAAAAAGAAAAGGATCACACTGTTTCTAACTAATTTAGCTGCATCCAAGAATAAAGCTTATGAATATTTATGAGTCCAAATATATCCAGCACCCAACAATGTAAAATTCAAAATATCTGGTACCTAATCAAAGATTAGTAGGCATAAGAAGAAGCAAAAAAAAAAAAAAAAAATGTGACCTCATACATAGAGAAAAATCAAACAACTAAACCCAACCAAGAAATAATACAAATACTAAATTAGCAGACAAGGGCATTGAAATAGTTCTTTCAACTGTGTCCAGATGTTCAATAAGTTAAGCAGAGATATGGAAGATATAAAAATGACCCAATCAAACTTTTAAAGGTGAAAATGACAACATCTGAAATGAAAAATATGTTGAATAAAATTCTTTCATTGCAGAAATTATGGTGAATTTAAAGATAACAAATATGAACCACACAAAAAAGAGGATTAACAAATAATGAAAACAGCACCAATAAGCTGTGGGACAACTTCAAATCACTTAGCATATGTGCAATTGGAGTCTTCAAAGGGAGAGAACAAAAAGCTTATTACAACAATAATGTCTGAAAAATTTTGGAATTGATAGAAGCAATAGTACATAGATTTAGGAAGCTCAACAAAACCACAGGAACATGAAGAGAAACACAACAATGCATCTCACAATTTAACTTCCCAAAACATGTGATAAAGGAAAAAAAAGTCTTAAAAATAGCAAGAGAGGAACAAGATATGCTATGCTAACATCAAAAAAAGAGATTTAAGGATTACAACATATTTCTTGTCAGAAACAATGCAACCAAGAAGACAATGGGCAACATATTAAAGTTCTGACATAAAAGAAGGCATAAATTATAATTCTATACCTAGCAAACATACATTTTAAATTTAGGAACAAAATAAAGGCTCTTTTTAAAAGGTATACAAACCTTGAAAGAAGCCCACATGTAAGAAATATGTAAGAAATTATTTAAATGGAACAAAAATGGCACATGAGGGAACAACGAATCCAAGAAATGGTAACTACCTCAATAAATATGTATATTTTTCTTATTAATGAAATATCTTTAAAGTATATTTGATTGTTTGAACAGAAATTCTATACATCGTGTGGTTTATAATATGTTTATAAGTAAAATGAAGGACAAGAGCTGCATTATACCAGCACGTGGATGATAATTATGCTGAGTGTCGGAGGCCAGACAAAATTTCATAAAGTATGAATACATTCGTATAAAACTCTAGACAATGCAAACTAATCTATAGTGACAAAAAGCCAATCATCAATGCCTGCAGATGGAGGGAAGTGAGCAGAAGATGGGAAAGAGATGAGGGTTACAAAAGGATATATTGAGGACTTTGAGGAATGATGGAAACTTTCATTATCTTGATTGTGGTGATGGCTTCATGGGTGTATGCGATTGTCAAACCTTACCAAATTGTACTCTATAAATATATGGAATCCATTGTATGTCAATGTGTATCAATAAAGCTGTTATTTTTTAAGAATAAAGATTGGAAATGACAGAGGATTTTTATGACTCATTTTCCCTTTGTTACATTCTTATATCTGTTGGACACTCTATTATCAGGAAAAAAATCCCATGATCAGAGAGCACAGGTGCTTGGTGCAGAGCGGGTGCTAAACAGATATTAGTTAAAGTAAAATAATGCCAGCAAGTGCCCAAAAAATAGGTCAGGGATCAAACCTCCCCTAATCTCATTAGACAAATGAATGTTTTAGTGTTTAATTCAATTAAGCCAATAATTATTAAATATAACTTGCACTTTATCTCGGTTCCTTAAAATAGTATTGCTATGTGACAATCAAAATTGCCTGTTATCTTTCTGATACACTGCTTTATTTGTAACCATTACCTATACCTTCTTGAATGCTCTGAACCTAAGCAACCTGGCAAGGTTATGGTAACTTGACTTTACTCCTAATATCTCTTAGAGTATTGCAACTAATAACATTTTCAGCTGGACCAGTTATCAGTCATGAAATTAGAGAGACATTGATAGGGAAATAATCATCCACTAATAAAACATGTTTTCCACCTCAAAATTTAACAAACAAATTATGATGAAAATCTTTATATTAGAGTGCCTGAATTCTAGCTGGTAATAGATTCATAAATAAGCAGGTATGTTAAAATTTGACAGGTGATTTGGTGGCCCTTTATTTAGTGTATGACGGGAGATACAAGGAAATATTTCTGCTTTTTGGGTCTGGTCAAAAACTTAAAGAGAGGGTATTTCAGCTCAGTCTTTAAGCATGGCTTTGTGTTTGTCAGGGAGAAAACCAAAAAGCGATCATTTTAGAAAGATAAATGAATGCATACAAACAATATAGCAACTGAGTTGTTCACATAATGAATAGAATGCAGCCAAAGATGAGACTGTAGAGGAATTTTAGAGACAGATTATAGAGTGCCTTACAAACCACACTGAGGAGCGGTATTAAACCAGACACTTACAATTTTGCTAAGCCCTGGGGCACTAATGGATTACTTGCTCTCTCCAAATTGTTCTTGCTTTGTTATAATAGTCTATAGTTTATTTTGAAATGTAAAAATCTTCTTACTGTTCTTTGCATGGGAACATTATCTAAACCATTTAGAAAACATCTTCAAACCTTAAATTCTTCTAAAACATCATATTGATACTCAATATTAGTTTCTGCAAATTTTCTGAACTTATTTAATCATTCATATGTTTTAGGTCACATGGAACAAGTTGCAGTCTAAATCGGGAAGACATTTCTCTGATAATCTTCTATTTTGTCCTCTTCATCTCAGCATCTACAAGGCCCTTTTCATTTCAAAGTAGCTAGGGTTATATTAATTTTAGAATTAACATCTGATAATAACAGTACATTATAATTAATAATAATATTAATCACTATGCATTGATGCTAGCTCTGTGACAGATATAAGATGAGATACTTTATGCGTATTATTCCTTCATCTAACCGATGAGGTTTGCACTTTACCAATGAGGAAAGTGAAGCTTCAAATAATTAAGGTCACATCGTTAGGGATTTGAGTGCAGCTGTGTCAGATTCTAAATAATGTAATAAAACATAAGGTTAATGAAATAACTGGCACCCTACTAAACCAAACAACTCATGTATTCTCAGAATGTAATTTAGACTCGAAAAGAATGTAATATGCCCAATTACTATTAACATTGAAATGAAACTAGTAGTTTCATTGTTAAATATTCTGATATACATCTAAAATTTGATCTACGCAGACATTTTAAAAATAAAGTATGCAAAGAGAATAATTTGAATGCCAATGTTAAGTGCTTCTGATTCTAGTGGAAACATTGGAAGTTGTTAGGAATTCTTGAATGAATATCTATAAATTTAGACATTTGCATAAAGAGGTTTTATGTTTGAAGGCATGTAATTTTGAATCAGCAGAGTGTATACGTGAGTATTCATGTATAATGAGTTAAATTGGAATGCTGTTACTTGTAAGAATAAGATCTGTCGGCTTCAAGACTCAAATGTAGCCCACATAAAGACCATTTACCTGAAAAAAGAAAATAGTAGCAGTGTGTTGCTTCTTTTGTGTGTTTCATATGGGATAAAATGGCAAAGACTAACAAAAGTTTTTTAGCAATTGATCTTCTAATGACTTTAATGACAGATGCAAGTCTAAAACCTCGTGTGGCATCATGAAAATGTATCCCATGAGTGCTTCAGTCATATGTGCTTACTGTACAGACAAAAACAGATTGTTCTAGCTGTCAGCATAGAAGATCAAATACAAATTTGAATGCACACAGCACTGTGTCTTGATTTTTAGAGCAGCATTCAGACATATCAACACTTTTTTATCTGACTTCCTTTACCATTAAAAACGAACCAAAAACTGAGATTATGAAGAATTATAAACTCATTCTCACTTCAAAAGAAAATAAATATAAGAGGCCACAGAATTTTCTGTATATAATTTAATAATAATTAGCGTTATTAAAACACCATTTGAATCTTTGTTTCTAACCAGAGAGTTACCAATTAACTGGTCCATGCAAAGCTTTTCATCCAAAGTCCTTTATTGGATGTATTAGGATTTCCAGAGCAAAAATGAGAGAATTGGATCTGCAAAACATCCTTATTCTAAAAAAATGCATCTTTGCTTTAAAATATCAAATTGAGTGCTTTGCCCTAAAATGCATTTCCTTTATTTCTAAAGTTCACATTTAATTATCCCTTTCACTAGAAATATCATATTACTTTAGATTTATTTTTCTACTGAACCTGCAGTTCAGGTCAGAAAATTGTTATTTTAGTGTAAGTTCAAAGACTGACTTTCAAAAATTGAAGCTACTCAGTGTACTTTGACAGTAATGTTTGTAAAAACTGCAAAATGTACGAGTATCTATGGAAATACAGTAAGGGACAAAGTGATTGCATCAGTGCACTTTACCTTTCCCTATGTTCATGTCATTTATCATGTAACTTTGCCTATCCACCTGATTTTTTGTTCTTCTGCCTTCCCCGTGAGAGAATTCCAGTGATAGCCTGCTGAATAATGAGGTAAACAGAGAAGACAAATCTCCCCATTGATCCCATATAAGACCAATCCACAGCTGACCATCAGACATATGAGTGAGTCTAGATGAGCCCACACTAAACTGCCACACTACAGATTTGTGAACTAAATGAATACTTCTTGATTTAAGACACTGAGTTTAAGGATGATTTACTGACCATAACGGTACCAACAGATCATTGATCCACATCACTTTCTTTTGAGTTTACTTTGAACTTGTGTTCAAAACATATTACCAAATGTGGTTGTATCCAATTTAAAGACTTAAAATTTCAATTTCGTATTTTCCACACTTTTACGTCTATAGAATGTTCATTAACCTAAATAAATGTGTGGTTTTGTGACCAGATAGTTGTTCAATCATATGGTACTCAGTCCATTTAATGGAATGTCAGCTCAGCACAGTGGCTGGAAAATAGCATACTACCCCACCAGTATCTTCGTATCCAGTTGGTAGAAAGGCTAGATCTTTTCCTAGTAAACTCCCATTTTCAGAACAATTCTTTAAATGTAATCATTATCATATGAATCAATTTTCAGTTACATTTAGTGTAAATATTCTGGAGCTTGAAGAAATGCCACTGAGATCTCTAAGAAGGGCTAAATCTTTCTAACTTTCTAGTGTAACTTTTTGTCTTAAAAAACTTAATGAGCGTTGGGGTTCAAAGAATAAATAATCTTTTAACCTATAATTAGCAGGGGTCTGCAAACTATAGTCTACAGACCAAATCCTGCCTGCCATTTGTTTTTCTGTTTGTTTTAAATAAAGTTTATTAGAACACAGCAATGCTGATTCATTGAAATATTGTCTATGGCCACAGTGATGGAGCTGAATAGTATCAGCAGAAAACATATGGCCCACAAAGCCTAAAATATTTGCTATTTGACCCTTTAAAAAAAAAGTTTGCCCAAATCTGGCTTACAGCATCAAATATTTCTTTAGTTTATATTTTGTTTAGCTTTGAACAACAATTGATCATGCCTCTATCCTATTCTCCATTGATTTTACTGAGGTTCACTTATTTCCATGTATTTTGGTGACGTTTTCTTTTATTTATTGTTATGCAAATAAATAATAAGATGAAACAAATAGATGATGGGAAAAAGTGTCCATTGGAAAGTAGACCAGGTCCAGGTGATTCATTTGAATTTTTACAACTCTCCATATCTTGGCCTAGACTCACTACCATATCTGTCACTATACTGCAATTAATTCATCATTTTCTATTTACCCTACCATTCTTTAAAATCACACCCCTCAGAGAAAAGTCTTTTGTTAACCTTTCATCATCTCCATCTCCTTCTCTTCCCATTTGGAAATATATACATACATATATATATATATATATATATATATATATATATATATAGGGGTTTTTTTTTGTAAAATTAAAGAACAAACATCTATAAGCATCATTTTCTAGCTAATTTTTCCAATTAATGTTTAACACAATTTTGCAATTGATTATGTTATTTCTTATGCCATATTTCAAGCAATAACTGATTTTACAAACAAATACAAATATGTAAACCCACTTTAACCTTTCATATATTTTACATTTTTTAAGAGTTAAGCAAATACTATTTAGTAATCTTGAATAAATATTAAACATTTGAATAAATAAATGGCCAAAGACTTCAAATCAAAGAGTTCAAGGTTCCCAGAGGGTTTGGATTCAAATCAAGCACTAGCATTAAAAGAGTTGAATATGGAGGTTGCAATGCCAAATAAGACAATTTAAAAGTGAAAATTATAGAAATAGAAGATCTCATTAATAGAACTGGTTTTAAAAAATATAAAATGGTAGCTCTGAGAAAAAAGAAACCAATTTATTTTAATGAACAAATATAAATTTTCAAAATGAAAGAATCTGATTTATATAGAAATTTTATGTATGTCTCAATAAACATAGGTATAGGACCAATTTCTAACATTACACCAGTCTGTTGGAGCGTAACTATGTTTTTTCAATCATTTTAATTTATTTGGGATTATATAGACATAGTCAATAAACAGCAGATCTAAAAACAGTTTAGGAAGTTTACTGAAGTCATTAAATGAGTTATAAAAAATATAAGTACCATTTTAATATAAGTTAAGATTTAACTTATGATTACTAAAAATACAACCACCCATCCCTAATGATCATATCAAAAACTATCAGTTACTGCCATTCAGATATTAATATCTTCAGCTACTCTTGATTAACAGGAAAAATTTTGTGACACAATCTCATAGTGTCATACCAAAATGACCTGAAGTTGAAAAGAATTTATATGCAGACTAAATTTAATACACTTAAAATATTTGGAGGTTTTTAAAGTTGAAAAAATGTTGAAACTTTTTGTTAGTCAAGTCATAGGATTAATAGAACACTTCTTTTAAACAAACTAAAAGGAAAATACAATTTTCAATGTTTTATTCCATGCTATCAGAACCTTTTGAATATAAAAATCTGTTATTTAAATATCATGAGGAGATAACTATGGTTTTCTGATCTTTTCAAAGTGAGGCTAAAATTGCCTTAAGAGCAGTCTCTCTTGGGACATCCATATCCTTAAATAACCCTTTGACAGTGTGCTTTTTAAATATGAGCAAAGTAGATTTCATATTTTCCAGTTGGATATCAAATAAAAATTTCAAAGGCAAGAAAATTTTTTTTATTTGGTTTCATATTTTGAGCAAATGTTCTAATAGAAATTTCTCATATTCTTATTTTTAAATCCTCTAAAGCCAGAATAACTTTGACTAATTGTAGGAAGGGGAGTGTGGTTAGATAACAATTGGAATTAGAAAAGCATTTGAAAGAGGCATGATTTAATTACTTTCTTGTACAAGAAATATTTAAGAAACAATCAAGAGAATGAAAAGAATAAGATGTGAAATGCTGTATGCAAGGATACATTTATATTTATGCATTTGGTATCATTTATGGCACATGTCCAAAAATTGTTGATATTCCTATTTCTTAAGACAATGCCTAGCAAATGAGAGTTAATAAAACAAAGTTTATTGGATCATCAATTTAATTTATCAAGCCTTTGTATGCTTCCTCGCAATGGAAAAAAATTTTAAAAAGCAAGCATAAGGCAAAGAGACTATTACTGAATATTCTATTTTTTTAGAGGTATTAGCATCAACTGGAAAATTTCAGAATCATGTAAAGCCCAGAAAATGAAATATTGTGAAATGTGATCATCTTGGGTACAAGAAGTGCAGGAAGAGATAAACTTGGGATAAAGTTTTAGCTCAGCAGGACACAAGGCAGAGCAGTAAGGACCTGAAAACACTTGGAGGAGCTGAAGTTAAATTGTACAAGAAGGAAAGAATGAACAAGATAAAGACAGGGAAAAAATGAAGACATAACACTTGTCTATCTCTGAGAGTGAACTTTGTGTACTGCAGGAGAATTTACAAATTAAGCTCTGAAAGTGTTAAAATCTTATATTAAACATAGAAGCATATCTATATGTTCAATTTTCTCATTTTCAAACTACGAAACTATATTTTATGTTCTTTTGGGAGTTAGTGCATCTGTGAATAAAACAAATCATATCAGTCACTAGTAACTTTCACTATCTGCTTTAAAGGCCCTGTAAAATCAAAGAGTAACCAAATAAATCAACTTGCTCTGACTTTGACTTAAAAATTATTAATATTTTATATATTAATATATCTTCCGTTGCCGAGGTTGATTTCCAGAGTGCCCGCCACCTCCCAAGATGAAAGACCTAGGTTTCACTCAAATTGGAGTGATGCTTAAAGATCTCGTTTACTAAAGATTAAATTTTTGTAGGAAAAGAACAAGAATAAAACTTTGTATATGTTGGGGAAAACCACATGATTGGATCAAAATGTGACATACACCTGGAATCATGGTTGATTTAATTTTTGCTATCTTTGTTGTGTGTTCCTGTAGAAAGATCTTTAGTTTTAAGGAATTTTTGATACAGAGATATATAAAATGATAATAAAGAGTCTTTAGAAAGTACTTGCTCTACTGCTGCATTTCACATGGATGCAATTTAGACAAAGACAAAGCACAAAAGCAGTCACAGAGAGGTACTAGAATCCAGATGTATCCCAATTTCGGTTGAATGATTTTTTTTTTTTTACTGTAATATTGTCGTGGGTTGAATTGTGCCTCCACCAAAAAAAGGTATGTTCAACTCCTAACCACCAGTACCTGCAAATGTGACCTTATTTGCAATAGGGTCTTTGCAGATGTAATCAAGTTAAGATAAATTGATTAGGATGAGTCCTAATCCAAAATGATTGATGTCCTTAACATATTGATTGTCACAGTAGAAAAAACAATTTTTCCTTGGGGCCATGGTGTTTTATTATGAAAGTAGAATAAAAACTTCAAAAACAAATCATCCTTTCTAATTTAAAGAAAAATTTGTTATTCTTATTGTTTTCTGTAAGTTATATGCAATTAAATTGTCAATATTAATTGTAACAATAAGAACCACAAGTAAGATTTTCATGAACAAACTGCAGGCTTTTGCCCAAGAGGCCACTCATCAGGTAACATGTATGCTACAGCATGGCAGCATGAGTTGTCTGCACACCACACAATGCCCAAGCTAAAGAGCTGCGTGAGTTACATATGGTTCAGGAGGCTCTGGGCTCAAAACTAGCGTGAGTTAAATGCAACTCACATGGCAGTTAATGCATTAAAAGAAGAGGATCATTTGCACACAGAGAATGACGTTGGTAAGACAGAGAATGGAGCAATGCTGCTGCAAGCCAAGAAATGTCAAGGATTGATAGCCTCCACCTGGAAGCTAGGAAGCAAGGAAGGGCTCTTCCTATAGATTATAGAGGAAGCATAATCCTGCTGACACATCAATTTAGGACTTCTAGCTTTCAGAACTATGAAATAATAAATTTCTGTTATTTAAGTCACCCAATTTTTGGTATTTTGTCATGACAGCCCTATGCAACCAATACAAATTTTGGTACTAGGATGTGGGGTGCTGCTCTAAAAATACCTAAAAATGTAGAAGTTGTTTTGGAATTGGATAATGGGTAGCGGCCGGAAGAATTTTTTTTTTTTTTTTTTTTTTTTTTTTTTTGAGACAGGGTCTCAAACAGACAGGGTCTATCTGTTGCCCAGGATAGAATGCAGTGGCATCATCATAGCTCATTGCAATCTCACACCCCTGGACTCAGGTGATCCTCCTGTCTTAGCCTCCCAAGTAACTGGGACTACAGGCACATGCCGCCACACCTGGCTAATTTTTTTTCTCTTTTTTGTAGAGATGGGGTCTTGCTCTTGCTCAGGCTGATTTTGAACTCCTGACCTCAATCAATCCTCCCACCTCAGCCTCTCTGAGTGCTAGGATTACAGGCATGAGCCACCATGCCTGGCCAAGAAATGAGCATTCGATGGTTGGAAAATTCTCAGCCTATCCAGACAGAATTTTCTGGAAACAGAGCTGTGTGTGTGTGGCTGAACAAACTTTTGCTAAAGAAGTAAAGGTATGTGATTCATATTTCCAATAAACCTTCTCAACAGAAGCTGGAAATAGAGATACAGTTATTCAGAAAGATCTGTGGAGAATTCTCTCATCTGATGGCTTGAACCCTCATGAATAGAAGATAAGTCTAACAGATTTTTGAGAATTTTATGATGGCAGAAACATTGCCAGCCCAGACTGAAATGGACAGAGATGGCACAAAATGAAGAGGATTTACTCCTAGATCAGAACAAGTGAATGAATTGGCCTTAGCCACAGGCCTGGGCCAAGAGGATAGAAGCATCACCCCGGTAAACCAAGAGGACAGAGCATCAAGAATATTTTCTTCATGGAATATTTTCTGCTTGGTTGAAAACTAGCTGTAGACCAGCACCTCTTCTATTTTCTCAGTTTCAGAATGGGGATCTCTATTCTATGCCTGTCCCATCATTGTATCAAAGCAGATAACCTGTTTTCTATGTTTCCTGGGTCTACAGTGGAGAGGAATTTTGCTTCAGGATTAATCATACCCGGAATCTCTCTATACCTCACTTCTTTGATTTGTTAGATGAGATTTGGGATTTCTTTTTAGATTATAGTAAATTATATTTAGATAACATTTTGCACTTAGAGTTGATGCTAGAACGGGTGAAGACTTTAGACATGTCAGGATGCGGTAAATGTATTTGGTGTGTAGGAAGTACATAAATTAATTTTCACCCATTTGTTTTCATTTATCTTTTGGCTAACTTTCTAAATGTACTCATTACTAATTAATTCCAAATCTTTCTGTCAATACAAAAAAATCCTTCCTTAAATGCACTCAACAACATAAGAATGTGTCTGATTCCTTTATACATGAGGTTGTTTCTATTATAGCCTTTTGCTCTTACATTCCAGTTTGTATTATTTGCTAACTGGATATTCTAAAAAGCCACAATTTTGGGATTTTACTTCATCTACATCATGGAATCCCTTATCCCTGGATCCCAGTTTTTGGATTGCTATGGTAAGAATGTTTGTGTTCCTCAAAATTCATATGCTGAAACCTAATGACCAGTGTGATGGTGAATAGATCATAAGGACAGAGCCTTCATGAATGGGATTAGCATCCTTATAAAAGAGACTCCAGAGAGCTGGCTTTCTCCTTCTACCATGTGAAGTCACAATGAGAATGTACTGTTCTAGGAACTAGGAAATGGGCCCTCACCAGACACCAAATCTGCCAGCACTTTATCGTGCACTTCTCGGACTCCAGAACTTCTGCTGTTTATAAGCATCACAGTCTATGATGTTTGTTACAGCATCCCAGACAGACTAAGACAGAGATTCCATGCCTTCTTCTCCTTTACACTCTCATTCTGGTACAGCATATCTTCTAGTAGCTTCCAGAGAAAGGGAGAGTCGTGGGTGAATCAGCCAAATTTAGAACAGTGAAGCCAAATGATTAATGGTTTTTCACATGAAGAATTTTTTATAGAGCTCAAATTTTCAACAATTGTGGGAAATGATGAAACACTCTCTGCAGGCAGGAGTTTCTGCACCTAGCATTGAGCCTCAAGTCACTATTAGTCAGCAGGATTGACAGTTGGGAAGAAAAGCTGAATGAGCAGAAGAACAAGGATAAACCAAAGACCACTAGGACAACTGGAACTTGTAAGGATGTAATGAAACTGCCTTCCATCACCTTAAAACATGATGCTATGTGTGGCCGGCTGGAGGCACTGATGCATGAGATTTGAAGGCCAAGTGCAGGATGTCTCTTGTGGTTAATACAAACTGGAAGCCATATACAAAAGAAATGATGGAAAAATTTTAATTGGATTTTAACTATAAGTGGAGACAAACATGTACATTCACATCCACAATAAAATCTTTACCCTCCAGGATGTAAGCTCTGTGTATGTATTCATCATTTGTCATAGCTTTTATTAGCTGATGCCATTTTAGTGAAATATAGGCAGGGAACACCTATATAGTGGGGAAGATGTGAACTATTTTGCTTCTTTCTAAAGGTCTGCTACTTTTGTATAAGAGCAAATTCAGTCTGATTGTCCTTCATGCAAGCCAATTTAAATTATTCTTACATTTTATATCATTTAAGCCATTCTGTGAGGGTTCTTTGGCTTAAAAAATAATACTTATTAATTTTGAATAAATGTTTTGTGGAGTATGAATTTGAAGTTAATAGAGTAAGGAATACTTGAAATTTCAGAACTATAACAAACCAGTTCTTGTCAGAATCTATTACTCTATGTAGAGTTTCAGTTTAATGAGCATACTAATATTTCAGCATCCATTACACCCTGAAAAAAGTTTTCAATAATTAAGTATAATTGGCAATAGAAATAAAATGAGCAGATGAGAATGACTCTGCATTAGACTTTGGCAGCCTGGTTTTTCAGCATGTGCTATTAAAAAAAATGGGAGGAATGAGGATTTTAAGTAGCAACCCAAACTGGTCAACTGTGTCATTATTTTGCATCTTTTTAAACGCTATATACTTCCGCTTCCATTTAAAAATTACTCAGATTGCCCACAACATGCTATTCAGGGATTAAATACCAGTGAAATTATGACTATATTTAATGATTTTGCAGTGTCATTTTCTAAGTGTCAATTAGCTTTCATTTGTAATGTCATTTAAATGGTCAAGTCATTTTGAGCACTATACCTACTACAGAGCACTATTGTTTATTATGTTTTCCAATACAATATCATTAAACCTAACATGATTTCATTAGGGAGTTTTTGTTGTTTAAAAACAATCTTCAAAACAGCATATTTTGGGGCTTATTTTACATTGATGCATATATTAATAGAAAAGAGAAACACATTTCTTATCTCTAAAAAGACCATGCTCAAAATTATGTCATGGTCTATTTAGCTTGATTTAAAACCAGATTAGATATGTTTCTATATTAGATTTATTTCTGAGTGTCCTATTACCATTTTTGTTGAAAATATTTTGGCATCCAAATCTTGATGGTATCTTTTATATTCTTTCCAATAGTTTATAAATATAAATACAAGCACACACATACAAAATCAATGTACACAAATCTGTAGCATTCCCGTACACAAATAACAGTCAAGCTGAGGGTCAAGTCAAAGACTCAATACCATTCACAATAGCCATAAAGAAAATAAAATACCTAGGAATATACTTAACCAAGGAGGTGAAAGATCTCTACAAAGAGAACTACAAAACATTGAGGAAAGAAATCACAGATGACACAAACAAATGGAAAACCATATCATGCTCATGGATTGGTAGAATCAACATTGTTAAATTGCCCATACTACCCAAAGTGATTTCCAGATTCAATACAATCCCCATCAAAATGCCATTATATTTCACAGATCTAGAAAAAATAATTCTATGCTTCATGTGGAACCAGAAAAGAGCCTGAATAGCCAGAACAATCTTAAGCAAAAACAACAAATCTGGAGGCATCACATTACCTGACTTCAAACTATACTGCAAGGCTATAGTACTCAAAACAACATGGTGTTGACACAAAAGTAGAGACATAGAGCAATGGAATAGTACAGAGAACCCAGATATAAAACCATCCAGGTACAGCGATCTGATCTTTGACAAAGTAGACATCAGAATACACTGGGGGAAAGAAACCCATTCAATAAATGGTGCTAGGAGAATTGCATAGCCACATGCAGAAGAATGAAACAGGATCCATATCTCTCACCACTCATAAAAATTAATTCAAGATGGGCAAAAGACTTAAATGTAAGGCATGGAACACTAAGAATTCTGGAAGAATATGTTGGAAAAACTCTTATAGGTATCATCCTAAGCAAAGAATTTATGAAGAAGACCCCAGCTACAATCACAGCAATGACAAAAAATAAATAAAAGGAACTTGATTAAATTAAAAAGCTTCTACACAGCTAAGGAAATAACCAACAGAGCAAATAGACAACCCACAGAATGGGAGAAAATATTTGCAAGCTATACATCTGATAAAGGGCTAATAACCAGAATCTACAGAGAACTCAAGTAAATCAACATGAAAAAGACAAACAATCCCATTAAAAAGTGGACAAAAGACATGAACAGAAACTTTTCAAAAGAAGATAGAGTAATGGCCAATAAATAGATGAAAAAATGTTCAATGTCACTAATCGTCTGGGAAATGCAAATTAAAACCACAATGAGATATCACCTTACTCCAGTTAGAATGGCTTTTATTAGAAAGTCCAAAAATAATAGATGCTGGTGTGGATGCAGAGGGAAAGGAATACTTAAATGCTGTTGTTGGGACTGCAAATTAGTACTGCCTCTATGGAAAACAGTATGAAGTTTACTCAAATAACTAAAAGTAGATCTACCATTTGATCCAGCCACCCTACTACAAGGTATTTACCCAAAGGAAAAAAATCATTTTATAAAAAGACACCTGCTCTTGAATGTTTATTGGAGAACAATTCACAATTGCAAAGACGTATAATCAACACAAGTGCCCATCAATTCATGAGTGGATTAACAAAATGTGATATATATGTACTATGGAATACTACTCAGCCATAAAGGAAGATGAATTAAGGCCTTTTGCAATAATTTGGATGAAACTGGAGACCATTATCCTAATTGAAGTATCTTAAGAATGCAGAAAAAAATACCACATGTACTCGCTATGAAATTGGAACTAACTGATGAGCACATATGCACAGAGGGAAGTAAATCTCAGTGGAAATCAACTGGGGGCAAGGGGAAGGAGGGGATGGGTGCAAACCTACATAATAGGTACAATGAACACTCTCTGGATGACGGACACACTTACAACCTTGACTGAAGCATAGCAAAAGTGATTCACATAACCAAAACATTTGTACCCCCGTATTTGGAAATCATAATAAAAAAGCTTATGCAGCAAATTCATATAAGGTGTTGCAATAGCAAGTGAATGTTTATCCATACAGAATTATTTTGTTTGGTTATAAAGAAGATTTTGGAGGAGAATATATTCCGTGCTTGATGTTTCACAAAACAGCTCACTATGTATTGATCAAAAGGAGGTACATATCAAATAAAGAAAAAAAAGCACTAGTATCAAATCCTTAAGGCTGTAGCTAGCAGAGTGTGTATCAAAAGAGAAAAAAGGTCAACCTTGCTGCAGCATAGAAGGCAAAGTAGAGAGTAATATGAAACAGTGTCAATCTGCAGGGAGGCACTAGATCATGTCTATTGACCCTGGAAAACAAAGAGGGTGGGTTTTTCAAGTGCTATGACAAGTCTTGAGATTATTTTAAACAGGAGAGTGACATAATCTGATTTATAACTTTTAAATGTGTACTTCAGCTGATTGGGAAGAATGGAGTTTAGGGGAGTAAGGGAGGAAGTAGGTAACTTAATAAAAAGAATATCACAGAAGCTAAAATTTCAATAACATTGCATATATTATAAATAAGTATATCATAATATATATTTCAAAAGAAGAACATCCATTTATTGATATATATAATAAACATGTAATATATAATATTTATATATATGCATATTTATAATAGATAGATAGATAGATAGATAGATAGATAGATAAATAAATAGATAGAGTTAAGAGCAGGATTAGTATTACCAAAAAACAAATGTCATGTACTAGCAGAAATTTTTAGTGCTCCTCAAATGTTTAATGTGTTCCCTTACATTTCCCAGCCTCTCTTGTAATAAAGTTATTGATATATAAGTGTTTTGGGCCAAATCCCTCTGAATACAAGCGATGCATGGTGTTTTAAGTTTGAGTTGGATAAGTGACCATGTGGACATCTATTGCCTTTATCCACAACTATGACAGCCTCACAGGAGAGACTTGAATTGGTCAAAGCTCATCACGTTGTGCTTAATGGTAAAAGCTAATATGAATTTGTACCTATACTATGACCCAAGACACAAAAAAGTATTTATAGTCAAAATAACTGAAAGGAAGTCTACCAAAATGGTATCCACGTATATTACTGGGCAGATGATTTTGACTTATTTTTGCACGTTGTTCTTTATTCTGTTTATTTTTATAATTTTTTGGCATGGGAAAATCACATTTGTAAACAAACTATATTTAAAGTGAATAACTAAAACTAATAGCAGTTCTTTAAGAAGGAGAACCGTATTCTTTTCCTTTGTTACTTACTAGTTGCAAAGTCTTGAGTTAATGTTTAGTTTCTCGAGCCTCATTGCTCTCATTGTTAAAGTGAGAATAATAACTTTACTTGACTAAAGGCAGGGCCTCACAGAGATCACATTTTAAAAACCAGGATGCTGTATGTCTCTGTGGCTAGTCTATATAATTTTAAACCTCTCCTTTATCTTTGAATTCTCTATGAAATTACAGGAGCCGTTGTACTAAATCTCATACACTATCTTCATAGTTATTAATTTCTATGTTATATATCCAGTAATTCAGACTCATTTTATAGAACTCACATCAACATTAGTTATATTGTGTTATCTCTTTTCTGAACTCAATCCAAGTTCTTCATTTTTATCCCAAGTGGAACACACAACTCCAATAGTGTTGTAATTAATGCTAGCTATGTTTCAAAATGATAGAGTTTTATTTATGCGCTATTGGGAAACCAATTTTTAAAGGATAGCTGAAAGGCATGTATGTATATTTAATGCATACACACACATACACATACATATTACAGAATTGTAAAATGCCTAAATTATTTAACCAAAGTTTTACAGTTGATCGTCAACTTTAACATGTATATACTCTTAGGTACTCTTAAGGTGCTTTTTGCTAGTACCTGCCTTATTGTTCCTCAGAGCCATTTATTGCTGTTCTGTGTATGCAGGGGAAGTAAGCCTTTAGTGCATGTTTCCCAGACTACCCTACTGTATGGCTCCTAGATGGAATTTGTGAGTGAGAGGCCACTAACTTGATTGAAAGTAAGGATGGTAGGAAAAGTTGGTGTATTTTCATCCCTCTTTAGCTCTGGAAGCACCACATACAGAGGCACAACCTCATTTGTGCCTCCAGCTCCCAGTGCAGAGGCCTATGGTTTCATTTTCTAGTGGATGACATTGGTTTCCAGACTCTACTAACTGACCTGCTCCATTTTATTCTTCAAACTAGAAGCATTTGTGATGTCTAGTTATTACCTGTGAGATTGTCTCCTAGTCCTGTGTTTGCTTTACAGCTTTTTAATCACTCTTTAATCACTCTACAGAGTGATTAAAAACTCATTTTTCTGGTTGAACTCACAAAACTATTACCATTCTTAGTACCAAAATGTCCCCGGAAGCATACCTTCAAGATGCAATCCTGAAAGTGGATTTCTAACTTGTTTTGGTGTGAACACAGTGATGATCTACTTTCACGCAGAAAATCCAATACAGTGAATACTATGATGTGTCCCAGAGCCCATCCAATATGGTGGATACTATAGTGTGTGTCCCAGAGTCCATCCAATGTGGTGGATACTATGCCATGTGTCCTGGAGCCCATTCAATATGGTGGATACTATGGTGTGTGCCCCAGCTGCTATGGATACTTTCGTAAAACAGTTTTTAATTCTCAGCCCCATTCCAGATTGCTTCAGCTACAGTGAGTTGTGCAATAGTGCAAAAGGTTACACTAGTTCCACTATTAGTATGGGTAGCTGACATACAGTGACTTATCAAAACGGATATATATAAAGGCTTGGCCATCTTGATCAAATTTGAAACAATTCTGAAGGGCCATGCTAACTCTGGAGCTCTGTGTGTGGTAGAGCAAGGCTGCACTCAGCTTGCTTGACTCTTCACAGCATTCCTCTGTCCTTTTACTCTCCTCTTTCCACAACTGTGTAAAGACACCTCAATAAATATCCTTCACATCAAACTCTGTTCAGAGTCCTTTTCCAGAATACCCATTATAAAACACGATTACTTAAATTATTAATTGAGATTGCTTAAAATGAAAGCAAGATTTTGGTATATCAAGCAGAGGGTGTAATAATTATATGGCTACATCATAATGGTGATACAAGTCTTTGTAATAGGATGGCTGCTTCAGAATGAGCTAGAAATCTATAAGACAAATATGCTTACCTCAGGATTTTGAAATATTGGCTCAGTAAACAGGGAGAGATCAAGAAATCTATGGAAACCATGAAAAACTATTATTTTGGTATCACAGAGCAACATGGTAAAGAATTAGAGCTCAGATATAATTATATGGGTTACAGAATTATAAAAGAAGTTGAGTACACAAACTCAACACATATTTTATGTTAAGTTTGGGAATCAGTGAGGACTTGAAATTTCAGATGAGATTCTTTGAGTAGACTAGAGGAACATTAAATGTCCTGATATCCCAAAGACTCCTTAGTAGAAGAAAATCTCTCCCTTGTCTGCAGAAAATGCCTTTCACTTAATTAATGACTCAATAATAACTTTATTTTAGGATTGATATCTTGCAAAAAGGATACTTATTCTTTTAAAGATTCCCCAACTACTCTATATTTCATGTAGATCTATAACTAGAGTTGGATCCTGGCATATTCCAAGGCAAGAATTGTTAACGTCTTCTCTAGGAGGAGCTAGCATATACTTGAAAAAATTGGTGATTAATTTTAGTCATTCAGATTAGGGAAACATGCATAGGTATGTACATTAGCTCCAGTCTGTAGATTAAGAAGGAAGAAGTATAACAATGGATCGGGCCACATTTATATATATGGCCCTCGTCACCAGATTTAATATTCTAACTTACTCAGGAAGTGATTTTAACAGTTTATTTTCTGTTTAACTAAGGATAGCTTTCGGTAATGGCCTACTTACAATAAAGTTGAGATGTTTGATTTTTGCTTGCATAACAATCCCATGAGAGGAAATTTATCTCTATTGGGACACTCCATTTACTAATGCATTGAGTAATGCACTCAATCATAAATAGATGATTAGTAAGGGTGATACTCTTCTCTTTGAGTAGTTCTAGAAGTAACTGTTCTCTGAAGGATGGAATTGATGTAGGAAATGTGTCTATTAAAATGTAATCATTGAGTTTAAAGAAAAATTCTGAAATTATAAACCAATACAGTCAGGTAAAACATTTAATATTTAGAGAAAAAGAAGCTATAATTGCATAATAGAAATTGGGCATATATGGAAGTGCCTGATTATGAACTCCTTAGCAATGAACTAGATGTGTAGACTACTAAAATGTAATTTATCTTTATAATTGGGAATACTCTAGGTCTAGGGATTAGAAACCTGACTTTAGTTCTGCAACAATTCTCAAAAATAAATAATCTCCATTAGTTACCCAGTCTTCCTCCCTCCCCACAGCCCCATAATTGAAGGGTAGCCTGAGGAAGAAGAAGACCCTTCCTTCTTTGAGGAAGAAACACTCAAAAATTTTTGGGTGTATGTAAAAAATGTCCTTTTAAGCCTAGCAACCTCTAGCCCTTGTGTGTTATCCAAAATTCAGAGAGATTAGGAAACAAGGGCCCTGGATTTCTGCTAATCACTGGAGACAAAAAAGAAAAGTCACCATATTCCACTGATTATATTGGAGTCTCATTAAGATTGTTTGATAAATGGGTTTTTGGTGCAAATTCGTTTATAGGTCCAGTGGGCACACACTCCCATCTAGTGGCTATTTCCCAGGTTCTCAATCTGTAGTGGGAATGGGCATCCTCAGTGTCTCACCTAGGGTCCAACTAGGAAAACAAAAACAAAGAATCTGTTATTTGAAGCAGAGGTGTTATTTTTTCCATAATCAAGGGGCCAAATGGGAATAGACCCTCTTTCATTTTTGCTTCCCATTTCTGAAACCAGGCTTTGCTGTTTTAAAGGTCTCAAGGGTAAAATGCTTCCAGCAGAGAATACAAAACTGACCTCATAAAATTGGAAGATAAAATGAGCACCTGGCTGTATTCAGCCCCTTACACCCTGGAGTCAATAGGAGAGGAAAAAAAAGTTACTCTTCTAGTTGAGGAGATCAATCCCCATAACTTCCTCAGGTAGAAGTGATGTTGCTGTTATATAACAGGAGGAGGATTTATGTCTAAATCCTTTGATGTCTGTTTATAGTTCAATGTTCAATAACAAAGGACAATGGAAGACCATAGGAAGCCAGTAATGGCAGGAAAAACGATGAGCTCAGACACATCAGGCATAAAGTGCTGAGTTCCCCTACCTCTGATGAACCCTGACCTGATCCTGAAGAGGCACATTAAAACCTGATGAACAGGTTCTGATCTGAGATGAATACAAGGATTGATGAGACTTTTTTCTATATTCACTCTTTGAAGACAGGGTAGGTTTCCCCCACCCCCAACGAAGGTAGCCACACGAATGTATAATTTTAAATGGGAGTTGTATAGGAGAAGAGGAAAACACATGTCAAAACACAAGAGAAGTAAAATGTGCCAGTACATCCCCTGTTAACTATGTGAAACTTCTAATTCCCTCTTTTAAATGCTTCAGATGGCTTCTGTTTCCTGGCTGGACCCTGACTGGTAGAGCAGGCATATAAGAACACTCAGAATGTTGAATACTTTCTGAACCTTTCATCTGAAAGTTGATTTTCTTGTTCAAAATGTAAACTGTATTCCAGACAGTAAGCTATCTATTTCCTCTAAGGAGAACATATTTGAGACATATGTGAACATAAAAGAAGATAATGTATTTACAGAGAACTTCTCATCATGCTCTACAAAAGTCTAAAGAAGGAGCAAATAATGCCAACTTCACTTTCCTTGTTTTCGCATCAGTAAAGACATTGATTTTAGTGTCACACTAGAACTGTGTTCTCTCCCATATTTTAAATTTTAATCAAGCTGGGATTAATTGGTAGCTGCAAGTGATATTGATCCAAGACTTCTTCTCTGAAGACTCTTGGAGGTGAAAGGATTTGAGTGGACAACTTTTCTTTTGCTCTACAGGAGCAAAAGCTGTGTGCAACATAAATTCTTTCATTAATTTTAGAGTTGATAATACTGGTTAATTATAATACATATTGCATATATATTTGTTGTTTTTAGTATTTTAAGTTCTATATCAGAATGTGTTCTCCCTGTTATATGAGCATCTGGAAAATAAATTTACTAAGTCACAAACTTCTACAGAGAAACTTAACCACAGTTTCACTTAGAAACTTTTGAAAAGTATTAATTCCTCCTAGGTAGTATTTTATTTTCCCCTAAATCTCATCACATCTCCAGCCTAAGCTTGCCTGTGCAGTCAGTAATAGCTCTGTATCATGCTAAATGAACTCCTCTGCATACTCAAACTTTTATTTTTTAAAAATTTTTTTTATTCCAGCATATTATGGGGGTACAAATGTTTAGATTATGTATATTGCCTTTGCCCCACCTGAGTCAGAGCTTCAAGCATGTCCATCCCCCATGATTCATGAACACCTATATGTAGATTATGGAAGACACAACTGTATACGTCAGTAACTGGTTATAAACACGTACCTCATTTTTAAAATAATAGCTCAGTTTTTAACGTAATCTCCAGTAATGACATACAAAATTATCAATAGCTCATTCTATCAGTTTATCTGTCAAGCTGTGTTAGAATTGAACCTGTTAATCCCATATATATATTGGTCCATTGATATCTTTCTTTGGCTGGCAAATGACTGCTTTGGCTGGAATTAATATAGAGTAAAATGTATCGATAATATGTAACATAGTCCAATGGTGATTCTGGAAAAATCATGAAGGTCAGAGAAAGCAAATTCAAATCTATATTGAATAATTATTCTTAAGAATGAATTGCTGGCCAAAACACAATGCAATAGCACTCCAGGGATTTGTGTCCAGATAGCAGGTTTCCTTTCTGTGTGGTGACACTCCTAAGAACAGGGTTGCTTACTGTTATCAAGAAATTGAAGGCTCAAAATGGAGGACTTGGCTAGGGGAATCTCTGCTATCCACACTACGTAAGGCTTTTAGTCTTATACTACACCTGCTTTTTACGTGAGCATACTAAACAACATACTGTGTTGCAGAAAGAAGGTGGAAGACTGACATACACAGGGTGGTCATCCTGCCCAATTGATTGCACATAATGTCTGTTTCAGGAAAAAAACTTTGGATAAGTATTTATATGAATTTAGATATTTTCAGTCGTTGGAACTATATTAATCATTAGCCTTGCCCTGACACACTTCTACCAATCCTCAATCTTGCTTCCTCTTTGCATCTTGTGAGTCCATTAATTCCTAATAAACCAGTGACAATTAAATATATTGTATCATGAGCATCCTCCATCATAGCCACTCTTCTTAAGCTAAGACTATCATGTAGTGTCTTTTATAAATTAGATTTGAGATACACGTTTTTGTCAATATCTCAAGAATGGAAAAACAAACACCACATGTACTCTCTAATAATTGGGATCTAATCGATGGACACACATGGGCACAAAGAGATGTAAAGGTCATTGGAAATCAATAAAGGAGGAATGGGGAGGAAGGGAGGGCTAAAAGCCTACCTATTCGGTACAATGAACACTATTCGAGTGATGGGCAAACTAAAAACTCTGACATAAGCATTATAAATGGTATCCATGTAACAAATACATTTGTACCCCTTTAATATTTTGAAATTAAAAAAATACACATGCATAGACAGGACAGGGCAAGAAGAAGTATCCACTCTAAAAAAAAAAAAATCAATATCATGCTTCCCAAGATAGCATAGGTAAAAGGTGAAAATAGTACCAGCTTGCTCTGAAAATTCTATGCATGCCACTTTTGACTGATAAATATTATTATTATTATTATTATTATTTTTTGAGATAGAGTCTGGCTCTGTTGCCTGGGTTAGAGTGCCGTGGAGTCAGCCTAGCTCACAGTAACCTCAAACTTGTGGGCTCAAGCGATCCTCCTGCCTCAGCCTCCTGAGTAGCTGGGACTACAGGCATGCACCGCCACGCCTGGCTAATTTTTTCTTATATATATATATATATATATATATATATATATATATATATATATATACATATTTTTTTTTTCGTTTTCCAGATCATTTCTTTCTATTTTTTAGTAGAGATGGTGTCTCGCTCTTGTTCAGGCTGGTCTCGAATTCCTGACCTGGAGCGATCCACCGCCTCAGCCTCCCAAAGCGCTAGGATTACAGGCGTGAGCCACCATGCCCGGCTTGGTAAATATTATTATAGGCTTCCTGTGTTTTGTTCATTTGTTTCTCTTCCCAAGAACTATCCTCTGCCTCTCTGCCTTGCTCTGTTCTGCTAGAGGTGACACCTATAGGGTCCACCTCCTGCAATGTCTAATACACTGGCTTCTTGTTGGATTTGGTCAATGGAAGACATTGGTAGGGGATCAGAGGGTGATGGGAAAGACAGTTCAGGGATTTTATAACATTTTTTTCCCTTACCTACCTTAACACAATTCTGCCAGTCACTGCAGCTTTCCACAGTTATAGCTTCTGTTTGGAAGTGCCATTTTCAAAGCAACACCTTCCAACGGGGTTCTTGATCCTGTTTTGGTACTTCAGGCTATGTATTCTAAACACTCCCTGCAATTGCATCTCACTACCCCTTGTTGGTTTACTTATTCCTGACCGTACCTTCTTAAATATTTGCTACATTAAATGATCTGTGCTACCTTATCAAATTTGCAACATTAAATTCTTTTGAGTATGCATTCTGGTTTATGCTGATATCTTGACTAATACGTTGATGCTGCCAACATGTATCACTGAGCATCCAGTTCATCAATGGAGGTCACCCCAAAAGATGTCCATTACATCATAATCTTTAATTAAAAGAGTTAATTTTGGAAAAAACTATACAGTACTCTAAGTCCAGTGCATTTAAAATATTTCTTTAATAATATTGTTTAATATTGCTATAATTTGACGACATGTTAACAAGAGTGACAAATCATTAATGTGTAATACAGTCTAATCCATATCACTTATTCTTAACTGTTATGTGGTGTTTTCCTCTCAGTTACGAAAACAGTTTTCCTTATAGGAATGTAGTGCACATACGGCAGTGCTAATAAATGAGCAATTGCAGTGTGCTAAACCAACAGGAATGCATTGACTTTCTCCCAAACATGTGTTCTGTTTTATGTGTAAGATTCTGGTAAATCATTACTGAGGCAATACCATTTATGTAATTACGACACTACATAATTCACTAGGAAATCTTTGTTTAGCATGTAATTTTTGGAACATTGGAGTGTACTATAAATTCAGTAGAAATCCTGCCAAATTTTAAGCGATATAAGAGAGCAGCAGAACTATGACAGAAAACAGTAACAATCGCCCTAGTAATATCTAAGATCACTAGTACTGGTGCTATCATAATAAGAAGAAGGAAGACAATATGGGACAGTGTAGAGAAAATATTAAAAGTACAACTAACTTTGCAAAAGATTGGCAAGGCACTTGACAATGCAAAAAGTGCCCTACGGTCCTTGACTATTTTATTCTTCACAACAGAACTAAGACGTAGGCGCAATTAATACGCTTATGACATCATGCTACTGAGGGACAGAGAAAGATGGAAAGATGAACAAATGTGTATGGAGGGGATGGGTTTCTTGTTCATCCATCCTGTTGATGTGGGAGACACAACCTTACCCTGAGCGCATATCACAGTTGTAATTAACCTTGTCATTTTTATCTTTTTCAGATTCAATTATTGTACCGTGTTTCATCTCCTATATTTATAAACTGCTGTTGCTCATTTTCCAATGTGACTGCAATAAGATGCACCATTTATTGGCCCTAACAAATTTTCACTGCCAAAATCACCCTGTTTATGCTATTTCCTTGCTCAGCTAGTTTGGATGGTATAGTTGTTAGTTCATGATTATAATCACTCCTATGCTTAGAGTCTCAATTTTTCTTATAATAGGTAAATTCTGCTTCTTTCTAAAGCCAATCCTCTCTCTCTGCACTATTTACTTGCCTAATAAAAACAAATAAATAATACAAACAATAACTAAACTAAACATTAAACTCAGACTAACTTTCAATGTCCCCTTACTCTAAAATTCTGCTTAAAGGCTCAATGTGGCTTTAGGTGACTAATTTTATGGCCCCCATACTTAAACCCCCATTGGTTTTGGTTACAACTTCACACAAGTAGCATGTGTGCAGTAGCATATTTTGTTGTTATGTAATAGTTCCACTCCCTTCTGTATCCTTTTTTCTCAATCTTCCTATACTCCTCCACCAAAGTCAGTCTTATCTTCTTTCAATGAGAAAATAAAGTTATTTTTAAAATCTTATAATAGTGCCATTTTAACTCATACCTACTTAGCCTGACATCTTTGTGCTTATAACTGCTTCTTTCTAAAGCCAATCCCATTGCTTGTTCACTGTATCTCAACACCTCTTACCTACTCAAGACATCACTCCCAAAATTGGCTACTGCTCCACACACATGATCAATTTTTAAACAACCTTTGAGTTATATATAGCAGAATATACCCATTTGTTATAATTTTTAACAAAGGTTTATGCTTTTGCAACCATGACCACAATGAAGAAATATTTCTATCACTCCAAAAAGCTTTCCATACCTCAATTTCCCCCAATTTTTCAGCCTCAGGCTTTCACCGATGTGCTTTCTGTCACTAGAAATTAATTTTCTAACCTTGAATACCCCCTAAAATGAAAACAAACAGTTTTCCAACTTTTTGTTGCATAGTTTCATTTTTTTTTAGTATATTTTTGAGCTCCATCTGCATTTTTATGTGCATCAGTAGTTTATGTCGTTTTACTGATGTAATGCATTGCACTGTATGGATATTCCATAATTCTTTATCCTTTCATATGTTGATGACATTTAGGTTGTTTTCAATTCTTGGCTATTATGAATAAAGTTTCTACAAGTGTTCTTTTACACAGCTATCTGTACTTACGTGTTTTTAAGTTTGCTATGTAGATACCAAGGAAAGGATATTTGGGGTCAAATAGTAAGTGAATTTGTGACTTTATAAGAAATTGTCAAACTATTTTTCAACATGGCTGTAACATTTTACATTACTACCAGCCCCATGTGAGAATTCCACTTGCTTCATAACCACGTCAAAATTTGTTATTGTCAGGCTTTTAAATTTTAGCCAATCCAGTTGATACACAGTGATAAGTCTTTGTGGTTTCATTTGGATTTCTTTGATGGCTATTGATATTTAGCACTTTTGTATGTGCTTGTTGGTCAAATGCATGTCTTAGTTTCTGTTCAAATATTTTGCTTGTTTTAGAAAAATTCTCTTTTTATTAAGTTGCAAAAGTTTTTTACATAGTTAAATTACAAGGCCTCTTTAAAATGTATTTTCTTCTGTTACCTGCCGTTTCAATTTATAAATGATGTCTTTCAAAGAACATAAACTTTTAGATCTAATGAAATTCAATTCTTTTTTTTTTCCTTTGTATTTCATGTGTTTTATTGTCTTTCTAAGAAATCTTCACCTACTACAAATTAGCACTTTCTTTCTCTAAGGTTTCCCTTTAAAGTGAATGTAGTTTCAGCTTTTATGGTTTATGTTTATTTAGATCTATGGATCAATTGGAGTCTATTTTTGTGTGTGGTGTGAGGTAAGGTTCAAAGTTTATTTTTTTACATGAATATCCAGTTCATCTGGAATTATTTGTTGAAAAACACTTTCTCCATTGAATGAACTTGGTGTCTTCTGTAAAATTATTTAAAAACGTATGCTTGACTTAATTTCTCTGCTCTCTACTGTGTTCCACTGATTTGTCTATCTTAACACAACCACATTTGCTTCATAAATATAGTTTTGCAGTATGTCTTCAAATCAGTTTTAGAAGTCCTCCAACATTGTTCTTTGTTTTAAAATTTGTTTTGGGTAGTTGTGGTTCTTTGCTTAATCATCACATTAATTTTGACAAAACTGTCTGCTGGGACTTTGAATGAAATCTTGTTGAAACCATAGAACAATTGTAATAGAATTAACATCTTAACAACACAGAACTTTCCGTTCCATAAAATTAGTATATTTGTCTATTTATTTGTGTCTTATTAAATAGCTCTCAGTGAATTGTGTAGATTTCAGTTAAGTGGTCTTGAACGTGTTTTGTTAAACTGATCTAAGTATTTAATGTTGGTCTAGTTATTGTATATGATAATTTTAAATTTATTTTAAATTATTTATTGCTAGTGTACAGAAATACAATTATTTTTGTATATTAGCCTATATATAATGATATGATCTAGAAATGTATTTACAAGTTCTAGTATCTTAGGATTTCTATGAGTGTTCCATATTATCTATAAACAGAAAGTTTTACTTTTTTCCTTTCAAATCTTTTAGTCTTCAGATCTTTTCTTGCCTTATTTCTCTGGCTATGCCCTCCAGTACAAGAGGGAAGAGAAGTGGTGAGAGCACATATCCTTGCTTTGTTGCTGATATTACAGATAACATGTTCACGCTTTCAGCATTAAGTATAATGATGACTATAGATTTTTCTTTTTCATAGAAGCTCTTTATCAGATTGAGGAAGTCGCCTTCTATTTTTAGTTTGCTGAGGGTTTTGTTTTATATGGGTGTGTGGGTTTAATCATGAATTAGTGATAAATTTCTTAAAATGATTTTTCTTCATCCATTAATATTTAGATCACTGTACATATTTTCTTTGTTCTGAAAAGATGGCGAAATGCATTGATTGGTTTTTGAATGTGAAACCAAACCCATGACTTTGATAAGCCCAATTGGTTATTATATATTCGCATTGTTATGTATTACTCACTTTAATTTGCTATTATTTTGTTAAGAATGGCAGTGTCCACATTAATGAGGATTGTTGGTTTCCCCATTCTCCAGCCCAAGGGCCAGTTGTTAAACATTTCTAGGACAACACTCACTCTTATGACTAAAGTTTTCAACTACATACACATATATTGTTTATATATTTATAGAAAATATTAATTTATATCAAATTATATATGTAAGTGTGTGGGTGTATATATATGTATATATATAATTTTAAACTCTTGTGCTTTTATCCTATCTCCTTATATTTAAAACACCTTTCTTTATAACTATGATGGGATATTTTTCTCTTATCCAATCTTATGTGGCCTGTTCCTTGAAGTTTAGAAGAGTTACATTAATGTGGCCAGTGACATGTCCTGTTTAAGTAATAATCTACTATTTGTTTTCTAACTGGCCCATTAATTCTTTGTTTCTCTTCCCTGCCTTATTTGGGATTAATTGCATACTTTTTAATATTCCATTTTAGGCTTCTATCTTATTTGACAAACTGGTGAATAATTCCTTAGCAAACTATTCATTTTTTCAGGTAGCCAAATATATTTTTATAAAATTTGACAGATTACTGTCTCAGAATTTTACACGTTTCTTTTGCTTCTGAGCCTGTTTTTCATCTTTATTTTGTTTAAATCACTTTATTAAAGTATGATTAATATATAAAACCTGTATGTATTTAATGTGTACATCATAATATATTTGATTTATTTCTCCTGTGATATTTTTAATTCAATGTGTTTACATTTTCTCTTATTTTCATAAATATTGTATTGATTTTCCTCTGAAAAACAGTTCTTCGATCAATTTAACAAGTGAATTCATTTCTGTTACTATCCTCGTTAATATTTCCATCTATTTTTCTTATTATTATTGTTCTCTTTTACTAAGTTTTTATTTGAATAAATGATGTAGGTTAATTCATTGTACTCAAGAGAAATTCATAGCTAAATACATTACTAAAAATAACATAAAACATGTATATAGTTCTTTAAAAATCTTCTAATTTAGGCATAAGAAAAATATTCTAAGTATGTTCTGGAAATTCACTAGTGATTATTTCATTTCACGAGTAAAAATATCACTTGTGAAGTGATATTTCAGGCACAAAAATTATAGAAGTAAATGAATGAATGTAGCAATAATACACATTTATTGTCACTGACTTCCATTTCTGTTTCTATAAAAGGAAGATGATGCCAGTCTCAGTGGTTTATTGCGATGAGGATAGAATAATAATCCTAGCAGTAATAGTGGTAGCTGTAGACTTAGCAGCATTTTTATATTATGTACAATGCCCTAGACACATTCTAAGTTTTTAAAATACAACATGCTTGATTCCAATAGATATTTCTTTTTTTCCTTCCTATAGTTTAAACATTTCATCGATTTAACAACTATGCTAAACAATTGAACTGTAAAGCAGTTGATCATTAGCAGATTTTTCGCTGAGTATTCTGTAAATTTAAGATTTTTGCAAAACACATATAAACATCCACATTATTTCATAGAGTACTATTAATTTACTTAAATATCCCAAAGAAAGATAAAATTGGAATGAGAACACACACCCCCTTTTTCTCAGCAGGTTATCCTTGCTTTTCCAGGCCATTATGCTTCATTAGAGCTTTAAAGAAATGTTTCTTGTGAAATTATATTTCTGTCAACTACTGTCATTCAGTTCCTGATTCCATGTCACTCTTGAGTAATACAGCACTTGACAATCTTCTGACAGAATCCCAACTGTCAGTCTACTATGCTGATTGCTACCGCTTCCCTTCAACCTAATTAAATATTTATTATTTTCACCAGACCAAAGACATTCTTTTCTGCTTCCATCAACTTTAGCTACGAGGTGCCCAAGTAAAATAAGGCTATAATTTTTCTGAGCCTTTCCATTCTTTTTCTACCCATGCCAAAGACAGAATATCTTTGCTTTGCTTTATGAAGGCAAGGTTCATTTTACATACCAAGATTCTTAAAAAGACTTTCAACAATTTACATCACATAATATATATGTTACAGCGTTGTATGTATAAAATAGAATTATCATTGTTAAAATATAATAGTATACACAAAAGTGAGTGGGTTGGCTATAATATCAATACAGGCCTTTGGCCTTAACTTTCAAATATATACTTTTTAAGGCCAGATGAGGATATAAATGTAAACTGCTACCAAAAAATAAAGTATATAGAGCCACCAGCTCACAATTTTATCATTTAATGTATATCAGAATATAGATATGCATATGCAAGTATGATATTAGCATTTGCTTTTTTATGGCTGTTGTGACTGTGGTTTCTTGATTTGTTTATTCTTCTCCATGAGATTATTAAACCAAGTTACGAGGCATCTATTAATTTTTATGGGAACTGTGTGGGATTTTGATTTTTGTTTTTGTTTTTGTTTTTGGTACAGACAATTCTAGCAATTTTCCTGAGTTAGATCTGTACTTGAGACTATACCACAAAGATACACTTTCTCTTCCTAACCTTCCTATTCTGAGTCAGTATTGTCATAGGATTTAATGGCCCTAAAATTTTCAAGAAATATCATTCATAGAGAATTGTTCACATGGTATATATCTGTAATTGCTTTAAAAAAGGTTGCAGTAGCTTAATGATCTTGAAGGCAAACCTGAAACATATTAAATCTTAGCAATACATTACATTTTTGGTTTAGAGAGAAGTTAGTCTGTGGATAGAAAGAATATTCTTTCCCTACAGTTTCTTAGCATGTGCTTTTATTCATGGTGCTGAGGACAAGGATTCTTGCAGTATCTAGTAACACCTTTCTTTGTCTCCAATAGCTAGGAGTACATGCATTTATGCAAACACACACACACACACACACACACACACACACACACACTTCTGCAAATATCTGAATCTAGGAAATTTATGTTTTATTTGTTATATGTTATATGTTTATCCGTTACGTACAACATGACTGTTCTCTCCTGAGTTGTTTATTCCAAATGATCTCAATAGGAGGATAATTGCACTTCGCTCACCATGGTACACAGAAGGAGGAAGAGGAGAAGCAGGAGGAGGAGTGGAAAGAACAGAAGCAGTATTCCAGAGTCAGTATTTTAAAGAATTATATGTTCACTTGGTAACTCTGATTTGCTTCTACTAATTCAATAAGGTACTTACCTAGTCTATTCCCTCCTAAACGTTACAAAATAGAGGGTGCCAGAGTTCCTCAAGTCTGAAGCAATCTCTGTTCAAATTAGTTTTTTTTTTCATGAATAAATTAAATCTCAATTCCAGACAGCCATTTCTATTGCCTTTGGAAAATTCCTACATTTAGAAATTATGTCTTTAACTTAAGAGAAATCTCAGAGTGAAACTTAGTTGTACTTTACCAACAGCATTGGTGAGAGTAAATGTAATTTACATCTGTAATATTTACCTGATGAAGGAACTGGCTTCACAGAACAGTTAAAATGCAGTGAACCAGTCTTAATCACTATTGGAAAAGTCAATTATAGACGATCAGGAGCCCATGTATTATTTAAGAAGGTGCTGGATTTATCTGTATGCTATAGACAACAGTGATTATAATTCTGTAGAACCATCTTAAAAAGATTAAATGGATCTGTAAATACCACTGGGAAAATTCACAGAAATACATATTTTTAAAATTCTGGAAAATAGTATGTGTTATAAATAGATACACACTAAACTTAACAATTATACCTTGGAGTAAAGAGTTTATAAAGTGGTATCACACAATTTCAAGAGTTCGATGCTATAATAATTTATTTAAGCAAAATACTTACAATATAAACTAGAGAAAGCAATTGGAAGATTTATAATGACACAGGCAGTCTTTTGCTTCTAGGTCACCAGTTCAGATTTGAGGTAGGTTAGTAATGACAAAAAGTCAGTAACCCCAATGACTGTCTGTGGCCCATGTGAAATGAGTTTATATCTTTAGCTTAGACTGCAAAATTCACTCTGATAATTGGAGTCAAATATGAAACCCATGAGAAAGGCTAACACGTGTCTTCCATTTCATCTTAACCTATATTATTGCCATACACCTAGAGGATGTCTACTGCATAAAAATGAGATAGAATACTCCTACATGATTTCTATGTATGTAGAGACTTTAGGACCCAAGTTTTCTTCTTTATCCATGGTACACAAAGTAAAAATCTTATAATATGCCGTGAGTTAAAATTTATTAAAAGTAAAGAATAGTCTTGCGATGTATAATTTTAGTAGAATGACTAACTTGAAGTATAATATGGGACATTATTATTATGTTTATTTTTTAATATCAGTGTGAATAAATCATATATACATTAAAGATAGATACACAGGAGAATTATATAATCAAGTGAGCTTGACACTTTGTCTGAAAGTCAACAGAACAGGCTGTTGAATTTTGGCAATGATCACCTGTAATAAGAAAATTGCTATTAAATTAGATAAGCCTCAAAATAATATTTATAATTTTCCTTAGTATAATAATTAGGCATTAGCTAAATGTTTGTCAATTTTATCTTTCCAAAAAACCAATTTATGGATCTTTTGTATCATTTAAATTCCAATTTTATTTATTTATGCTTAGATTTTTAATTCTATTAATTTTGGGTTAAGTGTGTTCTTTCTTCTCTAATTCATTGAGGTGCATGGTTAAGTTGTTTATTTGGAGTCTTGATTTTTTTGATGTAGGCATTTATTTTTATAAACTTCCTTTTAGTACCACTTTTGCTGTATCCTGTAAGTTCTGATATTTTTTATTTCAATTTTCATTTGTTTCAAAGCATTTTTTTAAATTTCCTTCTTAATTTGCTCAGTGACCCATTGATTATTTGGGGGCATGTTGTTTAACTGCCATATATTTTTAGTTTCCCAAGACTCTCTTGTTATTGATTTCTAGTTTTAGCCCGTTGGGTGGAAAAGATACTGGATATGATTTTGACCTCTTTGAATTTGTTGAGAATTGTTTTTTGTCCTAACGTATGGTCTATCCTGGAGAATCATCCATGTGCCAAGGAGAATAATGTGTATTCTGAAGCTGTTGAATGAAATGTTCTGTAAATATTGATTAGTTCCATTTGTTCTACAGTGCAGGTTAAGTTCGATGGCTCTTTGCTGACTTTACGCCTGGATGATTTGTCTATTGCTAAGGTGCTGTGTTGAAGTCCCCTATTATTACTGTATTTCAGTCTATCTCTCCCCTTAGATCTACTAATACTTGCTTTATGTATTTGAGTTCTCTAATATTGGGTGTATAGATATTTACTATTATTATATCTTCTTGCTGAATTGACTTATTTATCACTATATAATGACCTTCTTAGTCTCTTTTTACAGTTTTAGACTGAGGTCTATTTTATCTGATATAAGTGTAGCTATCCCTGCTCCTTTTTTTAGTTTCCATTTGCAGGGATTATTGTTTTCTTTCCCTTCACTTTCAGTCTTTGTGTGTTTCTATACATAAAGTGAGTTTGTTGTAGGGAGCATATAGTCTTGTATTTTTATCTATTCATCCACTGTATGTCATTTAGTTAGAGAATTTAGTCCATTTACATTCAATGTCACTGTTAAGAGGTAAGGCCTTGCTACTGCCATTTTGTTACCTGTTTTCTAGTCGTGTAACTCCTCTCCTTTTTTCTTCCTCTCTTCCTTTGTGGTTAAGTGATTTTTCTCTGTTTTAATTTCTTGCTTTTCAGGTTTTTTTTTTTGCATCTATTACAGGATTATGCTTTGTGGTTACCATGAGGCTTACTAAAAACATCTTATAATAAGTAATTGTAACTGATATTGACTTAATGTGGATCACAAATAAAGAAAAACAAACCCATATACATTAACTGCCTTCTAACCACACATTCACACAGTTTGAATTTTTAATGTTAGAATTTAAATTTTATATTGCTTATCTCTTAACAAATAGTTGTAGTTATTAATATTTAACTTTTTAAATCTGCTTACTAATGATATAAGTGATTTAAATACAAACATTCCAATATTAATATAAAAGTCGGATTAGCATCCTTTCTTAGCAGATATATTACAGGCCAGGGAGGAGTGGGATTATGTATTCAGAGTGCTGAAGGAAAAAAATCACCAATGAAGAGCACTGTACCCAGTAAAATCATCCTTCAGAAATGAAGGAGAATGAAGGACTCCCCACAAACCAAAGCTAAGGAAATTTTTTGCTATAAAACCTATCCTATAAAAAATGCTAAAGGAGTTATTTATCCAATATTAAATTCACTGGGCTTCCTCAATCTAAGAATTTGTGTTTTTGATCAAACAAATTCTTGGCCTTGTCTTTTTGATAACTGCATCTTCCTTTTCATTGTATTATTCCTTCTCAAAAATCTTATTAAGTTTATGTTAAAGCTTCTCATGATATGTTACATATATGTTCATTTTTTTCACATATTCCACCTCTTTGTGAATTGTATTTCCAACAAGTTCTTTATGTTTATCTTATATGTTACTAAGTCAGTCTTTAGATTTTTCTATTCTCCATTAATTTTTTCTCAAACTTAAATTACAGTAGTTTAATTTCTAGAAAACATATTTGGTTTTGATTCATTTGTGATTGACTATTCTATACATCATTATATATGTTACTTATATTATCATCTTTAATGTTATGTATCATAATATTCAGTATAGTTGATTCATCTTTTCTGTCTCATAATTATAGAAACTGAAGCATATACAGGTCAGATCTGTTGTTTTCTGCTTCTGTTAGTTCTAACCTATGGCACCTATTCCTTGAATATTTTGTGACTATGTACTAAGAATCATTCTTTTCCTTTGTAACATTAAATTTAAGCTTCTCCTGAGATGATGATTATTATTATTATTTTTGCATTTTCCAGTCCTCTGACTTCAGATATCTAACTCACCTTTACACAAAAGGATCAAAGCTTTGAATTTACAGTTCTAATGTAAGGTTTTTTATTTTTTTTTAATTTGTGTTATCCAATTTTACTTTATTCCTCTTTGCTAAGGCCCATTGGCATTCAGGTATATGCACAAGGTCGCCAAATATCATTAGAAACCTCAGATTCAAAGACAGCTTTGGTATGCTGCATACCTCCTAGGATTCTTTTTGTTTTTATTTAAGAAGTCATTCCTTATTTATCTGTACATGCAATAATTGCTCAAATTGGAAGAGTTCTTGAGAGTATCTACTTTAATATAACCCCAGAGATAAAAGTCTCAGGAATATGTTTCTTAATTTTTTAGTAAAAATTATCATATTTCATTTATTTTAATAGTATGTACTATTATTAGATAGTGTAGCTGTAAGATCTCTACATAAAAAAAGTTAATGCTGGTTGAGAGTGGTGGCTCACGCCTATAAGCCTAGCACTCTGAGAGCCCAAGACAGGAGGATTACTCGAGGCCAGAAGTTTGAGATCAGCCTCAGCAACAAGTGAGACCATGTCTCAACAAAAAATTAAAAAATTAGCCAGGTGTGGTTGTATGCACCTGTAGTCTCGGCTACTCAGGAGGCTGAGGCAGGAGGGTCACTTGAGACCAGGTATTGAGTTTGAAGTAAACTATGGTGATTCCACTGCACTCTAGCCCAGACAGCAAAGCGAGATCCTATCTCAGAAGGAAAAAAAGTTTATACTGTTTAAGATAAAATAACTCATCAAATATTGTATTACAAACACATAAACACAATATAGTAAATAACGCTGAAGTTTTATGCCTTTTAGATCAAGAAGCAAGGAGTTTGGACCCCAGAAACTGAGAGATAATAATAGAATTTACCCCAAATCAAGGACAAGGTAGAAATTCACTGATGGAAATCATGGACTAGAATTTACAAATTAAATTCTTTGGAAAGGAAACTAGAAAAGTCATCACGACCGTAATACTTACAGTTGTTGCTTTTTTGAGAAATGAGAGAAAACAAATACAAATAAAATCAACATTCAAATCTATGCCATCTACTAGCTTCATCTACAAAGATCCTATTACATGGGTGCCCTATATACTGGTTCTGGTTTTGAGTTCTAGGGAGCTAAACATGGAGTTATAAAGGAGAAAGCTACTCTTCAAAAGAAATGTACAAGCCATTATTTTAAAATACAGGAAGAAAGCCAGTACAATGAAAGACAGTGTCACAGTTGTGAAAATATACCACTTATGCATCTGGTATAAGGAGCATAATTGACTGACATAATTATCTGCTGCATTGAAACTAAGCTTCCCTTGGTCTGCTCCCAGGGAATAAATATATATGACAAGGGTACAAAGACAGACTCACACAGGAAATTTTTCAATGGCTGGCTTCGACTTGAAGACAGCCCTTAGGCCTGGCCAAATGTTTCTTGGCATGATAGCGCAATATGAAACTCCTCTTACCCAACATTCCTTTCTTCCTGTTTCTTTTCACAATTGTCAGTCATGCACTATGGTTTCTTCATTCTCCTGCTTTCTCTCTCAATGAATGCTTTGCTGTCTTATCTTGTATTTATATCTGTTTCTTGGCAGAACTGAATTATAGCTGATACTGAGAGTAGTCTAACGGAACAGCAATAAGATGGTGATTAAGGTATGGCTAACTGACTACCTGCTGGGTGAAGAAGACACCATGCTCAGTGACAACAGGGGCACACCTAGTTCCTGGCACAAGGTGGCAGCCCAATTGCTAAAAATTTTCCCAGTGGTGACCTCAAACCATGTCCTGACAGAAGAGAATTCTCTTGCAGATGTGATAATTCAGAAACTTGAAAGATACATGAAATGAATAATCCCTACAGAGACAGAGGTACCGGGGCTTACTCCAAAATTGTATTAATATTTGGTAAAGAGATAATTAGAACCTGAGACCATTTAAATAAAATCTTACAAACAGGTCTTTATTTCCTATGGTGGATGAGCAAACCCACCTGAGAAGCAGAATGAAAATCGAGTAGAATCACAGTGCTCTAGAGACATTTGCTTTCTCTTCCAAATCACATCCGATTGGCAAAGGTCAGGACGTTGGTTGGGAAAACCATGACTCTGAAAGATTGAACGTGTTGTCTGCATTGATGCTCCTGAGGTAGTTGACCCCCGAGAGCGCCACAAAATTTTGAAAGTGCTGAGTAAAAATTTATGTCCATTTATAATTCACACTCTTATGAATTTATCATGAATGAAGTTGAAATAAGAGACATACATCAATTGAGAGTTTATTACAAATCCTTCTTGTAGAAGGAAAAAATATCTACTAAAGTGTATGCTTCAGTCAAAAGAAAATGTAAGGAAAAGATAACAAGTGGAAAGAAATAATGGTGAACAAAGGGATTGATAAAATATATTGGTATTATTTCACCAACAGTATATAAGCATTCCTTTGTTTCTGCATCCACACCAGCATCTATTTTTTTTTTTTGACTTTTTAATAAAAGCCATTCTAACAGGGCTAAGATGATATCTCATTGTGGTTTTAATTTGCATTTCACTGACAATGAGTGAGGCTGAGCATTTTTTCATATGTTTATTGGCTATTTGTCTATCTTCTTTTGAAAAACTTCTGTTCATGTCTTTTGCCCACTTTCTGATGGGGTTGTCTGATTTTTTCTTGCTGATTTGCTTGAGTTCTTTGTGGATTCTGATTATTAGTCCTTTATTGGTTGTATAGCTTGTGAATATTTTCTCCTATTCTGTAGGCTGCCTATTTGTCCTGTTGATTATTTCCTTAGTTGTGCAGAAGCTTTTTAATTTAATCAAGCCCCATTTATTTATTTTTGTTGTTGTTATGATTGACACTGGGGTCTTCTTCGTAAATTCTTTGCCTAGGCCTATATATAGAAGAATTTTTCCAACATTTTCTTCTAGAGTTCTCATGGTTTCATGCCTTACATTTAAGTCTTTTATCCATGTTGCAAATTAGTACAACCTTTATGGAAAACAGTGTGAAGATTCCTCAAAGAACTACAAGTAGACCTACCATTCAATCTAGAAATCCCACTTCTGGGTATTTACCAAAAGGAAATTAAGTCATTTTATCAAAAGGACACCTGCGATTGAATGTTGAATGTTTATTAAAGCACAATTCACAGTTGCAAAGATGTGGAATCAATGCAAATGCCCATCAAGTCATGAGTGGATTAACAAAATGTGGTACATATATGTATACACACACACACACACACACACACACACACACACACACACACTATGGAATACTACTCAGCCATGAGGAAGGATGACTTGATGCCTTTTGTAACAATATGGATGAAACTGCAGACCATTATTCTAAGTGAAGTATCTAAAGAATGAAAAAACAAACACCACATGTACTCACTATCAAACTGGAACTAACCAATGAACACACATGTGCATAGAGGGAAATATAACTCAATGGAAATCAATCAAGGGGTGGGGGAAGGAGGGATTGGGTGAAAACCTACCTAACAGGTACAACAAAAGCTGTCTGGCTGATGGGCACACATGACTCTGACTCAAGCATTACAAAAGTGATCCTTGTAACCAAAAACATTTGTACACCTGTAATACTTTGAAATAAAAAAAAAATGAAAAATAAAATACATTGGCATTTTAATGTAATCATAGATTTCAAAAATAATAAAAGTTACACAACCTAAAGTCAGGCAATAGTAATGTGAAATAAAACAAGGTGTCTAAGGAGAATTAAAAATATCAAGGTTTTTCATTGTTCTAGAATTAGATAGAGGTACTGATTGACATTACACTTTGGTGATCGAATTCCCAGTTTAATTAGTGGATGACTGGAGTAATTATTAGATGTGATGTCCAAGGAGAGTTTAGCATATTTACATTGACAAAGATCTACATGTTTTCACACATTTGTCCATCTGCTGTCTATGGAGCTTTGCCTACAGACGTTGATGTGATGGGCGCTGGTTAATGACATGGTATAAATTACGATGTGAGTTTTGTGGCAGTCTAAGATCCTGTTGCAATGTTTAAGACAGTCTTCACAGGGCTGATAGTTATGATGAAGTTGATAGTTAACGATGAAGATTTCTGTCTGGAAAAACATATGGACTAAAATCATCAAGGACGGTAATGAACAAAATGGAATGGGAAGAATTGAAAGCAAGCCCTCAAACAGATATTTGTACAGTTTTGCTCATAGCAGTAATATTTATAATAGGTGAAAGATGTAAGCAACCCAGATGTCCCTAGATCAACGAATGTATAAACTAAACGTGGTATATTCATACAATGTAAAATTATTTTTCAGTACTTAAAATAAAAGAAACTGAAACAAGTTAAAACATGGATGAATCTTGAGACATTATGCTAAGTAAAATAATGAGACACAAAAAGACAAATAATGTATGATTGCAATTATACGAAGTACCTAGAAGAGTCGAACTCACAGAAGCAGAAAATACAATAGTGGTTGCCAGAGTCTGGGAGAAGGGAAAAACAAGAGTTATTTTTTAATGGGTACGGAGTTTCAGTTTGGGAAGGTAAAAAAAAAATTCTGGAGATGGATGGTGGTGATGGTTGCACAACAAGTTGAATGTGCTTAATTCCACTAAACTATACAGTTTAAAATGATTAAGGTGGTAAATTTCCTGCTTTGTGTATTTTACTGCAATAAAAGATGTGTCATCTAAAAATATGAAATGGGAAGGAGACTTTGATGAAATAGGTTGTGGGGAAAATGTATTTAATTAAAATATTGATTTGATATAATTTGTGCATCTGCCCTTTTAGGAGTTGTAGGCGAAAGAGAACTTAGCTATGCATTATCAGGCTCATCAATTAATATACTTTACATTTTTCTGGAGTATGATAGTTTGGATCAGGTGAATTCTAAGATTTCTTACATCTTGAAATACATGTTACATCTTTAACAATATTTATAACTTCTTCAAACAATTTGGAATATTCATTCGAATTATGTCCAGGTACATTATTGTAGGAAAAAAAAGGTCGCTCATAATCCAATTTCAACTTGTCTTTCCTTTACTATCAATAGCCCTGCTTACCACTTAACCTTCTCTAGAAACATTTTGCTGCATCAAATGGTCTCTGTTCAAGAAATCTCCACATTCTTACACTAGGAAGTACCCAATAAAATGTTTACTTATTTTAAAATGCAAGTGATATATGTTTTTTACTATTAATGTCTTTTAATGATTGTCTAGTTTTTATTTTTCTAGTACTCACTTTACCATAGAATTGAATTGAGAAATTCATAGAAGAAAATAATTTTAAGGTAAATATAAAGAGTCTCTAAAATAAATTCTGACATGTTTTATTTTGATTTAAAATAAATCAGGGCTAGAGGGCTAATGAGAAATGGGAATGAGAAGTGAAATTAAATTATTATGCCAATCTTTTTTCTTTCTTCTTGTAGTGATTGGATTTCACATTTGGGAAAAAGAATAGTAACTGGGTATAAAGCTACAGTCCTTTCTCCAATTCACATAATAAGAGGAACAGGAAAGGTGGATGTTGGGATGTGAGGCAATAATACATGTAGAATAAACTCATGAAAATTTCATCAAATATCAGTCAGTCACTGTTTAGACATCTTATGCTATTACATTTTACAAAAACATAGCGAAGTGGATAGGGCACAATATTTATATGCTTTATTTAAATGTAATTTTATGCATTATAATTATAGAGCCCTATGATAATGCTTCAATATTTCAAATTTAGCTTGGTAGGATAGCTGCAGTTATGTGAGAGCACTGGCTCTTGATACTACAAGTTTAAAAAAGTTAATACTAAGGAAATATTTTTTTTAAAAAAGTTATCATATAAATAATATAAAAACAAAGCCTGAAATGTAGCGATTTAAATGAAAATTCTTCAGGACATCCTAGAACTTACTTCTGGTTAGACTGATCATGAATTATAGAAAAAGAAGAATGAATCAAATTGGTAAATCTCTTAAAACAACATCACTTTCAATCGCTGAAAAAATGATGGGAAGAAGTTACTCATAACAAGTTCCTATTGTAGTATACCCACACTTATATTAGCAGTTTTGAATATTATTAAGGCAGACACATATAGTCCTGCAGAATCTCTGTGACAAAACAGTATCTGAATGAAGAAAAAATTAGTCCTGAGTTGCTATAAAATCCTGCCTTGTTAATATACCCTGAGGATGGTATTAGAGTCAAAGTTTACTTGTGCTTTTCTGAAGCTTCCGATCTCAAGGCTAATGAAGAGATCCTGACAGCTTTTCTGCAATGTCAGTAGAGAGCTTTAATGACTAGAGATTAATCAGTTTCCAAGGCAGTAATCTTTAGGGATTTCCACCTTATAAAGGCAAAGAAAGTACTGGCAACAATTTATACCACCAAACAGGAACAAGCAACAAAAAACCAAGAGAAAAGCACTTTTGTTCCTTCAGGAAATTGCAGAGGAAAGGGTTCGGATTTTGTGGTGCATTCACTTAATTAAGATGGCCAGGATGTTCATTTTCTTCTCCATGTAAATCACTGTTGAGAAAAGCATCTGCCACTTTTGATATTTCCTTGGCAATAAATTTAAATGAATTAATCATTCCTCTTATTCAGAAATTCTGAAGAGTGGTAGGCACTTGCCAGTGGGCTGCAGAATTCCTGGCTCATCGATTTTTAGGTGCCAGAGGAGATTGGAGAGGCTGTGAAATGATTTAAACAGAAATAAAAAAAAAAATCATTCTAGATTTGTTTTTGCTTACTTATCTTTTCATCCTCTAATCAAACATGGATTATAAAATTATGTGTACATAATTATACAATAACAATGTAGAATATTCTATCTTTGTGCTTACTCAAATTTGTAAAATCACCATAATTTTGACTATGTCTGAACCTGAATTTAATCTTCAACACAAACTTTTTCAAATTCTGATGTATTATTGAAGAAGCCAAGTCCCTTAAAACTAGGGTGTTATATAATTTATCCCTTAAACAATGACACTTCAGCAGGTGAAGGAAGGCACAAACCATAAGTAGATACAACTAGACATGTAAAACAAGAGTGCTGGACAAACTGGTACACGTGCTCACCATATCTAAAGCTAAAATATTAACAAATATGTATTATTTGACTATCAGTAGGAGTTGGTACAATTTCTTAAAAGTATTTTTATTAAAATATAAGCTATGCTGCTGTAACAAAGAAGGTAAAAATACAGAGACTCTTACAAAGTAGTCAGAGGAATGCAAGTGGTCTGAGATATGCAGGGTGATCTATATTTTGGGTTTTTTTTTGTTGTTGTTGTTTTTCTGAGTCGGAGTCTTGCTCTGTTACCTGGGCTAGAGTGCCATGGTGTCAGCCTAGCTCACAGCAACCTCAAAGTCCTGGGCTAAAGTGATTCTCCTGCCTCAGGTGTCAGCCATTGCATCCAGCCAATTGTAAATCTAAAAGTATTCTAAAATTAATGCTTTATTACAACAAATGATCTTAGACAACTATTTCTTCAATTGGACATTTACAAAAATGGTTGGTATGGGCTTAGGGGATATGTGTTATAGGAAATATATTTATTAAAACTTTGGAATTTTATTTCCTATTGAAACATGCTTTTGCCCTGAGAAGCACAATAAAACTGAGAACACTGAGGATTGGGCATATGTAAGTCACCCCATCATTATCACTCATAAAAGCTTTATTTGGAGCTATTAAATTAGTTTTTTCCTTTTTTTTTTTCATTGCACTTAGAAGAGCTACTGTAATTTAAAGACATGTACGATGGGATACTATTGCATTTGGAAAAGTAGATTAAGAACAGAGGAAAGAATTTCTAAACTTCTAATTATTTATTGAAATCATGTATACATAGGTTAGCGTAAAATTCTTAATGTGCTGTTTTTGGAAAAAATTTGTCTAGGTGTATAAGAAGATTTGAATTAAAGACTGATAACATCCATTGGTGAGAAGATTGCGAGGGCAGTTTGGGCATGAGATTATGAGGTTAGTGGCCGTAAGAATGGACAAGGTAATAGTGATCTGAAAAAATTATGAAATCAATAGAGACGGTGAAGAAGGGGAAGAGAACAGAGATTAGAAGAAAGTTTGAATCTTGTCACTCCATAGGCTTGACAACATAAAAAAGTCAATACAAAATTATAAAATTTAGAAGTAGTTAGTGGATTAATCAAGTTGAATATCTTCAATACTATTCAAAGTTCATAACTTTGTGGTCTTTATAACCATTTAAATATAATATTCCAGTTTGACAATTCATTTGATGAGGACAATAATTCTTTCCTCCTGCCTTAGAGGGATGTGAGAATTAGTATGGTAAAATTTGTAAAGACATTTTGAGCTCTTCATGTGAAAGTCACTATATGTTAATAATGTTGCTAGAGAAAAGATTCACTAGAGCGTGAATTACAGTTTTGTCAAAGGAAAAACAGGAGTTTTGCAGTAAGAGCAGGAATATAAGAATATGCTTTAAAAGATTTACTTCTTCTATATTATTACAAGATAATATGATATATATTAACTTGAAGGTCTCTAATTCATAAATATGCCTGCAAAATTAGTATATTTCTCTGTTGAGGCTTTATCTTTTTGTCTCCTAAGGATGTATTTATGGGTCCTCTTCTTTTTAAATCTTTCCCACAATAGCACATACTATCAATTGCCTCCTTTAAACTCTCTCCTTTGAACAGCCTAGTAATTATTGTCTTGCTTGCAAAGAATCGTAATGCTTTCATCTCTCAAAAAACTACCAACCCAGATATTCATTAATTATGATCATTAAACTCATAGGGTCAAGACTGGATCTCAAAGGAGTGAGATGAGGCAATTGAGAACGAGATGGAAAGGCTCAAGGATTAACCTGTGACTTTCTCTGTGTTCTTTTCTACTTACCTCTGTAATATTTTTAACTTCCTTTTAGCTAATTATTTGCATGCTCTTTGGATGAAAAAAATTACATCATGAAAATGACATTTTGAAGTCAAATATTTAAGATTTATTCTATATTATTATTAGGTGTGTGAGCTTAGGCAAATAATTTACTAGATCTAGCCACACAGATTGGTGAGAAGTTTCAGTGAGATACAGTACCTAAGAAACTTGGCACATAGCTGTATTTTAATGACTTTCTATTTTACTTCTCCTGCCTCCTCCATTATGAAAGTTATCCACTTTTGCCTTCTGTTTGGTCTGATTATGGATATTTGAATACATTTCAGATATTCCATACTGCTCTGACCTCTGTATTATTTATGTACTCAGATTTTTATGACTCAGTTGGGTTGTGAGGAATCATTGCTCACACACTCTCATTCTTACGGTTGTACTCCACGTACCCTAGAAACAAGTTAAGGTACATAGACCCCAAAATCCAATACACATATCTCAAATATATCATTTACTGATTTCTGTTTTTAGTTATCTTTGTTCAGTTGGCCTCTCCAAATTGTGAAATTTGTGAAATTGTGCAATTGGACTGTGAAATTCTTACAAAGGTGAAGAAACACAGATAGTATTAAGAGTGATACTAATAAATGTTTAGTAAATTATACAAATATGTATCCACCAAATCCTGCATTGCATGGTCATTTTGAGCAATAAAAGCTACAATTTTTTAACTAATCAATGAGTAAGCTAGAACTTGCTTTCAGGAAATTGTATGTTTTTCAACCAAAAGACCTCAATGTTAAATAATATTTACTGAGATTTCATTAAAATGGTTATATCTAATTTATAATTGAACTTTATAGAATAAAATCTTCAAATTGTTAAACGATATTGAGGTTCTTTAAATTTAGTGAAATGTCAAACCAGCATGATACATTTATTATGCAGATATTTATGTTATTATATCTTTTTTTAAAGTTTATCTCCTATGTCACTAATGGTATTGTAACACAAAGCTTTCATAAAAAATATAAAATGCCCTATATATTATCAGTAATTAGTGCACATTTGATGAAGATAAGCACTAGTTCTCATATCCAGAGAAATGGAAAGAAAATAATCTCATAGTTGGTTTGCCAATAGTAGGAAATATGAAAAAATGTATTTAGAAAATTCAATTCAAACTATTTAGGAGTGTGAACCACACTCTATCAGGTACAGCCTAGAGCAGGATATGAAGCTCATTATAAATGATAATTTTCCACATCTAAAATCTAACATTGGATAGAGACCACAAGGAAGAGTATTTTCAAATACTAATGCTCCAAGGCTCAGCACAAGATGCACACCTCTAGGTGTATCAATATCTTCTTTCTCTGAATGCCACTTTTGACAGTGCTATACTATTACAGTAATACATTTCTAGCTCCAGGAAAAACAAATTTTTGTGTATATTACTTTAGAATGAGGACCAGCAAAAAACCTTTGGGGGAAGTTTCAGAGGGAGTTATATTGATGCCAAAGGCAGTGTGAATCAGGACAGTATACTCAAAATCAGATGGGGGGGCCATGCCCTAAGTCGTATAAAGCAATTACAAACATTATAAGCACATCATATATATGTATATATTTATATATATATATATATATAGCTAAAAGAAACTAATAAAAAGTATATTTTGATTTCCTACAAGCTAAAATCTATGACTCGATTATCTCTTCTTCACAAAATACCTACCACAATTGTATTCACATACTATTGACTATTATAGTTAATTACTTTTTAAATATTGAATAACTACTTAAATTATAATATGTAAACTAAATTGTGGATTAAAATATCTAAGTAACAAGCAAATTCATGGAGAAATAGATCTAAAAATTAAGAAAAAGGCTAAATTTGAAGATTTATTAAAATTATAGAGAAGAGAATTTGAAATATTTTCTAGTATTGAATATTTCTGAGATGAGGGGAATTTGACAGTGAATATTTGGTTCTACTGAGGAATTGTTATTTACTTAGATGTGATGAGAATATTTGCAGTTATGCTAATTAAAGAAGGTACTTATTTAGAAATACATACTAAAATTTCATAGATGATAGGATAAACTGCCTCAGAATAACATGGGAAAAGAGTATGTGAGGATATAGATGAGACAGGAAGGCTTTAATTGATGCAGCTAGGGATTTGTTAAATTAGTCTAACTACTAGTTTGTATGTTTGAAATTCTCCACAATGTAAAGTATTTTAAAATACAGAAATACGTAAAGAAAACAGAGAAATATGATGTTACTTTATGCATAAAACTTAAAAATACTACATAATTATTTTATAGTCATTTTTATCAATTTTTGCAAAAATCTATAATAGTTTTTTTTTTATTAATTTGCTTGAGTTTTGTAGGTAGATGTTTAAATCATCTACTAATGGCAATTTGGCTCCTAACTTCCAAAATGAAGTCGTTGAGGCCACTCGTGCCCCAAAGTATAGTCAAATACACACATGTGTGTGTAAACGTATAGTTTTTTTGTAGTGAGACAATAGCTAAATCTCTGTCCCAGCTATAACTCACAGTGAAGAAGTTGCTTGAGCAAATTAATAGAAAAGGAAATGACCTGAAACAAATCTCTAAAGACCTACATTTGTCCAGATGATTTTCTGAGTCAACAGTACAAAGTCAAATGACCGCTAGCAGTATCCCAGCCACACAGGGAGATGCTGCCTGGAGTAGGAACAACCATCTTGACAAGAAAAGTCAAATATCAATATCAATGCTAACAAAAGAAAGGAAAATAGGAGAATGAGTTTGTCTAGAACACTGCGGACCTGTGTCTAAATGAAGAAGGAATATATGAGTAATGTTTTCTTTCATGGAAGAGTTACAGAGAAATGTTTTAGTCTTCAAATTCTATTTAGAAAAAAAGCCTTGCTCTTTTAGAAAATTGATTCCATGAAACACCTGAGAAAGTACAGACTAGAGAGTGAAACATTTTTTTTTAACACTGGTAGAATACAATGGAAACTTTTTCTAAAATCGACTAGTTGAAACTACTATAACTACAACAGGTTTTTAAGCAAATGTTACATATATGTTATTTAAACAAAAAATTAGCCACCCTTCATTTTGTTTTACAATTGAGTTCTGATTATTTCAGCTAACGGAAAATCAAAAGTAATAATTATTGGATTATGGCATATGTCATATATATTTTTTGACTAGGGATTTAAATTTTTGATTTTATTTTACACACGGTAATATAATTTTAATCAACTATAACATTTGACTTTCTAGATGCTGAGTAGCAAACTATACCCCATGTTTACACATACAAATATATACATATGTATCCATGGACACATATATGCATATATGTGTACACATATATACATACACTACAGACATAAACATCTAAACATATACTTTTGGCTAATCGATTCTTACTTATATAGGGGAAGAAACAATTGAAGACACGTTTTTTTGCTGAAGTTAGCATTAAGAAGGAAATGCACATTTTTATTATACATTCAACACTATAGTTGTGTTAAAAGGATGAAGATGACATGAATTCTTGAAATATTTCTATTCAATTTCTCCAGATTTTATGTCTCTAACTTCATCATTATGACATATTTACAAATGTCCTCTAACATAGATACCAGAAGAGATAGTGAAACAGGTTAGAGTGAAATATTGAAATGGACAATTATGAAATAATTGTTGCCATGGGGATTGTTCTCTTTTTATTTTGCTTAGCAAGGGATGCAGTATAAATCTTGTCCTGAACATATCAAAACCACTGAAACTTTATAATAAATTTATTATCTTGTAGGAATTTTAACATTAGGCCGAAACATTGCAGTAATGGCTCTGTATAAAACCATCTGGAAAAAAGTATCACTAGATGATTTTGAAAACATTTGGAAGAAAATGCTAATGATACTCAAATTGTTAATCAAACTATAAACATGCATTAAAACAAAATTCTTTGGTGGCTTTAACAAAATACTATGCTTGCTGACATTAAAATATATTTTCATATGCACAACAGGAAAATAAAACCAATTTTAAGTGTGTGCTCAAAGAGATAAAGTCTTAAATGTAAGAGAGAATTAGGAAATGAAAAGAAAGAAAATGAAATCATCAGAATGCAAATGATAGAGCTGAATATTTAGAAGTAATAGTGGGTAATGATAATAAATTTGTTTTGTCTGTTTTAATTGTTAGCCTCATGTCCTAGGAGAGATTTTTAAATTAAGTTTAATTTGGCAATGTGCATTTAATAAAATGGCCCAAATTATCATAATATATGAGAAGTCAATGTGATATTTTAGCAGTTAATCTGATTTTAGTAGATTTTATTATAGTTTACCTATAAAAATTTTCTTCAAATCTATTTCTACAGAATTTCTAAGTCATATAACTCCTAAATTTTTAAGAATAAATACACAGTAACCACATGTACTGGTTCTAAAAATATCAACTTGAAAAAGTGAAAGAAATATTAAATTAAAGCATAGTAACGTGTAGATTTTTCTCTCCCTTGTGGTTTTTGAATATTTCTTTTATGGTTCCAAGTAAAGGGTTATTATTGTAGAGGGAATGATAAAAGTAACAAGGATGTCTACACATAAAATAATCTGGGAATACATTTTCCCAAGAAACTATTTGACTTTTTAAATATTGTTTCATGCTTTAATAAAAAGAATATTAAAGATATATATCAAAATGCATTTCCTTATGCTATCTACAGGCAATATATGTACACCATCACTTAGATGGCCTTCCATCAATATTTAACTTCTAAATTCAGATACTGTACTTTTTTTATTCCAATTATATTTTAACACTTTTATTTCTTAAGTTTTTATTTATCTATATCTTCTAATCACTTTGTTTTGTAATTTATGAAGAAGTATTTTTGTTTTAATGCAAAATAATTTTTAAAAATTATACACTTAAGTCTGATATTTAATCTTTATTAAAATGCAATTGATGCAATTAATTGAATGCTATATTATCAAATTGCACATTGGGATTAAGTGTAGAATTCCTCAACTTTAGTATTCCAAAAGAATATGAAACTATGTGAGCCTAACAAATTGTCTTGAAGTTTCTCCCTAAACTTAATGCTGAATCTGCTGCATTTCTTTTACTTTTTTCACTAGAAGTTTTAAGTATTTGTCATATTCATAATGATGGCTAAATAGTCCACAATTCATTATACAAAAATAATTAAAGGTATTTTTTCAATATTCTATGAATTGTTGTTCTGAAATTAAATTTTCATTTAATAGTAAAAAGGTAATGATTTCACATTTATAATGAAGGCTTAGGAAAGAATGAACATAAGAGAAAAGGAAACAGTGATATATTAAAAACAAATATGTAAAAATAAAATTTAAAAATAGAAACAAACAAATATTGGGAGTCAAGATCAGTAACACTTTAAGCCAAAGGACAAGTAGTTAGCTTAGCTGAAAGAAGTATCTTTATTTAAATTGCAAAGGAAGTGATTAAAGCAGAGAAGCTTGGTGGAGTAGAGTGAGAATTTTAGATTTTATGTTAGGTAATATAGGCATCTACTTCAAAGTCCTGAGTGATGTGATGAAAATGGTGCTTAAGGGAGCAATGATTATAACTTCACAAAAATTAATGGCAGAAGTTATGAGAATGGATTCTGGATGAACGTTTCTGAGGCAATCTGCTAATAATTACATGTAAACTACACAGGCACTTGGGTTAAAGTTAAAGGTGGTGCATAAATGAAGCTTTTATAAAGTTGGCAAAATATAGTAGCAATTAGCAGGAATAAACCACGTGAGGAAGATATTTTTCTATACATAGAATAGAATACATAGAATAGAGCTGTTAGGAAAGAGATACAATCAAGCACTAGGTTCAGGAGAACCTGCATTCTTTAACCAGAAATGGGAACTCTTCTTAGTATATCATTTAGGTTAGAAAAAAATACATCCTTTCTAAATCTGGATGCATTCTGACTTATGTTTTAAAATATTCTGGATTCCTCAAACAAGGGATCAGAGAACAAATTCATGTTGAAAATAAATTCCTAATTACAGTAAGTGTATTAAATGATTCTCTTCCCTAAACCCTAAAATTAGTATATTTACTAAGGTTCTTTTTGGTAATATTTTTATATTACAAGAAAATATTTGCTATATTAACAAATTAATTCACTCATATATTTGGCCATTTATGTACTTATCATAAATTATTTCAATTATTTATTTGGCTTGTAAAAGTAAAAATCTAACAATTTAAATTTATACAGCAGGCAAATATTGGTAAAAGAATGGGAGTGCTTCCCAGCATCTATTTATTTTAACAGCATTAAAAGCAGCATACTGATAAGCTTATAACTCATGCCAGAAACTATCATTTTAGTGAGGTAGGTCTCATTAGCCCAATTTTTTAGATAACAAAATTAGGACCAGAAGATTTTAAGTAAGTTTTTGAAATTCATGTAACTACTGAGTTGCAGACATAATTTTTACTATAGTCTTTATAAAGTCCATGCTTTTTATACAATATAAATGTGAAATATTTATATATTTTAAGCTTAAATATTATTAAATGCCACAGTAAATATTATTTGCATTGTAATATAAATTAAACATTAAATATTTATACTTATTTATTTATTTATATGTGTGTATATATATAATTTCCTTATATGACAACAAATTGACAGGAAGTAAAATTTAGAAGTAGGAGTCACTTGTTTGATAGTTGAAACTATAAGGATGAATGAGTTTACTGAGAGAGAAGTAATACCTAAGCCCAAATTTCCGTATACCACATGCACCCATTAGAAAGATAAAATGGAGCCAGCAATGCATCAGGTTTATACAAATGAACACATGAAAGTATGAAGTCAATGAGGACCAGAGAAGGACTTTTCTAGAGGAGAAAGTGGTGATGGTAATGAGTATAAAATGCTTCAGGGAGGCTGGAAAATTTTAGACTGATAGAATCCCCATTTTTATTTTTTCTTTTTATTTCAAAGTTGTAACTCCGTCTAGTAGAGGTGACTTATAAACTGCCAGAGCATTCACATCTACTCCTATGTATTAATTCTATGCAATCAATTCTGTGTTGACATAAGGAAGTTGAGAGCACCACACCAAAGTTGATAAAAACATGTTGTTGTTCTAATCAACAGCTACATAATAATCTAACTACAATTAGTCCGTTTTATAGACTTGGTCACAGATTAGTTAAAAGCTAAGTAGAAATTTATGTAACAAATATTGTTGAGTGTCTACTGTGTTTCAGACACTAATAGGATATACTGGTAAATGAGATAAAAAGATTCCTATTCTCGTGGGGCTAAAATTTTAGCAATGGAAAATACAATAGAAAAATAAGTATATAAACAAGACTAATAGGACCCTGTGATTTAAAAGTGCCATTTCAAAAAATAAAACAAACAGAAAGATAATTGGACACACAGTAATTAATGAATTTATATGTTGGGTAAGTTTTGTCAAAAGTGAAGTTATGTGTTAGGTAGGTTTCTTCCAAAGTTAAGACATGAAGGAGAGGACGAGTGTGTCCAGATCCCCCAAAATCAGATGCCCAGATGGCATTAAAGGTTCAAGACTTTTACTAGAGGAAATGCCTGTGAGAGAAAATAGGGCAAGTCCTGGTAAACTTGGAAGGGCCATCAAAATAACATCACAAGCATGACTTGAAGTCAAGGAAGATTGAAAGTGAAAATGTTCTGACTCTCTCAGCCTAAGAAAAGTTGATCAAGACAATGCAGAGTCCTGGAACCAAAATCAGCCATCAGATGATCACCATGCCTCCGGGGGAGCAGCCCACCGTATTACTAATATCTCAGCTGTGTCCACCTGTTGGCTAGGAGCAGGCTGTGGGAAGCATGGACCTCAGCGCAAATGCAGAAATAAATTTCAGAGAAAAGCAGCTGAGGCCTATGTCAGTTACATTCCCTGTGATTGGATAACTGAGAGTTGAATTTTTATGGCTGCCCCGGTGATCTAATCACAAGACGGAATGCTTTGAGTAGAGGGGATACATGGCATTTGCTCTGGTATGATTGTTTCTATCCTCTCCTTCCCTCAAATTCATATCTTCAAATCCTAATTCCCAAGTGATGGTATTATGAAGTGGAGCCTTTGGGAGATGGTTAGGTCATGAGGGTAGAGCCCTCATGAATGAGAATACTTCCTCTATGAAAGAGGCCAGAGAGAACCCTCTTGTCCCTTCCACTATTGGAGGACACAGTAAGAAGACAGCGTCTATGAACCAGAGAAAGACTGGTGTCTCTCACCAGATGCTGAATCTACCGCTGGTGCCTTTATCTTGGATTTCCCAACCTCCATAACTGTGAGAAATAAATTTCCATTGTATAAGCTCCCCACTTTATGTTATGCTGTCCTAGCAGCCCACATTAAATATGATAGCATTGAAGTGGGAAAGGGTATGGTATATGAGGAATATGAAGAAGGCTGGCATGCTAGAAGATAACATAGAAAATTTAGATAGCTTTGGGTTTGGTAATGACTATTTAGATATCACACCAAAGACATGATCCATGAATGAAATAATTTATAAGCTGGACTTTATTAAAACTAAACATTTCTGCTCTGCAAAGACACTGTCAAGAGAACGAAAAGGCAAACCACAGATTGGAAAAAATGTGTGTGCAGAAAATATGTCTAATAAAGGACTGTTATCCAGAATATGAAAGGAACTGCTTAAACCTCAACAATAGAAAAATAAACAACATGATTAAAAAATGGGCCAAAAATCTTAACAGATACCTTATCAAAAAAGACTTGTAGATGGTAAATAAGTATATAAGAAGTTGCTATACATCATATGTCATAAGGGACTTGCAAATGAAAACAAGATACCCCCCCACACTTAGTAAGATAGCTAAAATCCAGAACACTGACAACATCAAATGCTTGCATATAGGTATTTATAGAAGCTTTATTCATAATTGCCAAAACATGGAAGCAATCAAAACGTTCTTCAGTAGGCTAATGGATAAACTGTGGTATATCAAGGCAATGGAATATTATTCAGAAACATCAATATTGTTCAGAAATAAGTTATCAAGCCATGAGAAGACATTGAAGAAACTTCAATGCATTTGTTAAGTGATAAAGCCATTGTGAAAGTGTTACATATATTAATATAATGTAATTATATTAATATAATATTATTAATTAATATAATTAATCAATAATGCAGTGTTACTATATTATTCCAACAATATCATCTTCTGGAAAGGCAAAACTATGAAGGTAATAAAATGATGCAGGATTTCGGGGTTTAGCGGGAGGGTGGGATGAATAGGCAGAGAACCGAAAATTATTAGGAAACTACTCTGTATGATACTATAATGATGGATAAGTGTCATTATACATTTGTTTAAGCCCATAGAATGTATTAAACCAAGAATGAGCCCTAACGTAAACTGAAGAGTTTGAGCGATAATACTATTTCAATGTAGGTCCATCAAGTTTAACAAACATACCATTCTGGTGGGGATGTTGGTAGTGAGGGTATCTATGCATGTGTGAGGGCAGAGGGCATATAGGTATAGGAAAATGTCTGTTTCTTCCTCTCAATTTTGCTGTGAATTTAAAACTGAAGAAATTTTTAAAGTCTTTTAAAAAAGAAAAAAGAAGAAGAAGGCTGGCAGGACCAATCGGTAGTGAGGAGGAGGAAGATTGTGATGAAATGTGACATGATCAGAAAGGTAGGCTAGGCTCAGATCACAAGGACCTTCCAGATTACAAAAAAAAGGCTTTGATTTTTAAAGAAGCAATTGAAGCGTTTTAAGCAAGAGAGTATCATTATTCTATCTATATTATAAGATAATTCTGACTGTTGTGTAGAAAAAAATGAGTATATGAATTAACTCAAAATAGGGAGTCCTAAAAGGATACTGCTTTGAAAGACAGGCAGGATTGGACTACAATAACGGCAGGGAGCTGGTTTTGGTTTTGGTTACTATTGCCTTGTAGTACCGTTTGAAGTCTGATAATGAGATGCCTCCAGATTTGTTCTTTTTGCTTAAGATTGATTTGGCTATTCAGACTCTTTTCTGGTTCCATACGAAGTGTAGAATTATTTTTTCTAGATCTGTGAAATATGATGTTGGTATTTTAATAGGGATTGCACTGAATCTGTAATTCACTTTGGGAAGTATGAACATTTAAACAATGTTGATTCTGCCTATCAATGAGCATGATATGATTTTCCATTAGACATAGACCAATGAAACAGAACAGAGAAGCCAGATATAAAGCCATCTACCTGCAATTAGCTGATCTTTGACAAAGCAGACAACAATGTACCCTGGGGAAAAGAAGCCCTATTCAATAAATGGTGCTGGGAAAATTGGATTTCAAGCAGAAGAATGAAATAGGACTCATATCTCACCACTCACAGAAATTAATTCCAGGTGGATAAAAGATTTAGATCTAAGGCATGAACCCATAAGAATTCTTGAGGAGAATATAGGAAAAACTCTTCTAAATATCATGCTAGCCAAAGAATTTATGACTAAGACTTCAATGGCAATCATGGCAACAACAAAAATAAATAAATGGGACTTGATTAAACTAAAAAGCTTCTGCACAACTCAGGAAATAATCAACAGAGCAAATAGATAACCTACAGAATGGGAAAAAATATTCGCAAGCTACATATATGATAAAGGGCTAATAACCAGAATTTACAAAGAACTCAAGCAAATCAGCAAGAAAAAAACAGCCCTATTAAAAAAGTGGGCAAAAGACATGAACAGAAGTTTCTCAAAAGAAGAAAGACAAATGGCCAATAACATATGAAAAAATGCTCAACATAACTACTCATCAGGGAAATGCAAATTAAAACCATGAGATATCATCTTTCCCCAGTAAGATGGCTTTTATTAAGAAGTTCAAGAACAATAGATGCTACCGTGGATGCAGAAAGAAAGGAGCGCTTATACACTGTTGGTGGTACTACAAATTAATACAGCCTCTAGGGAAAACAGTATGGAGATTCCTCAAAGAACTAAAAGTAGACTTGCCGTTTGATCTACCAATCTCCCTATTGGGTATTTTCCCAAAGGAAAAGAAGACTTTTCTTCAAAAAGACACCTGCACTCAAATGTTTATTGCCACAAAATTCACAATTGCAAAGATGTGGAATCAATCCAAGTGCCCATCAATTCACAAGTGAATTAATAAAATATGGTATATGTATACCTTGGAGTACTACCCTGCCATAAAAAATGATGAATTAATACCTTTTGTATTAATGGAACTAGAGACCATCCTCCTAAGTGAAGTATCTCAAGATTGGAAAAAAAAAAAAAAAAAAAAAAACCCAAAACACTACAGGTACTCACTGTTAAATTGGAACTAACCAATGAGCATTCATGTGCACAGAGGGAAGTAAAACCCAATGGACATCAGCCAGGGTGAAATGGGGGAGAAGCGAGTGGATAAAACCTATCTAATGGGTACTATGAATACTAATTGGGTGATGGGCACACCTATAACAGGGACTCAAGCATTACAAAAGCGATCCATGTAACCTAAAACAATTGTACTCCCTTAATATTTTGAAATTAAAAAAATATTGGTATAAGAGATAAAGACAGTTGTTTTGTTAGAGACAGAGTTTTTTTTCTTAAGGAAGAGACTGTAGAATTTACTATTTGGTTAGGTATATGAAGTTTTGAGGAAAGAGAGGAATCAAAAATGATTATTAGTTTTGGACCTTGGGCTCTATACTTTGATATAAGCAAGAATGATGTAGTGTTTTTTGGTTGTTGCTGTGGTTTTTAATTTTTGTTTTTTTCTGATTATTATACTTTGTTCATTGGGATAAATTTGGAAAAACTTACTAGTTTTTAAATGAAAGGAAATGTAAGGAAATTTGAGAATTGTTCATATTCTACAAAAAGTGGCAAGCTTTTTGTGCTCACTTCAACAGCACACATAAGAAAGTGGCAGCCTTTCTTTTTATTTTTATATTTTCATTTCCACATATTTGAAAATATATGATTAAGATTTTATATTGCTCTTATCTTTTTCTATATAATATTGGGGCATTTTTTTCTAGCTATTCAAAATCTTTTGTAAACATTTGATTGATGCATAATATTTAAACATATGCAAAAAATTGGCATAACCTTTCCCTCACATGTAGACATTTAGGTTGTTTTCAGCTTTTTCTTTATTAATATTATGTTAATATCTTCAAGACCTTTTGAATTTTAAATTATTTTTTAAATAAAGATGAAGTTTAGATAATGAATATGTCTAAAGTTTTACATACATTTCACGTTTCTGTCAAAAGTGAATGAAACGCTCATGTTAGAAAACACTCACCAGCTTTATATATTGCAGTTTTATAATCCTTTATGATCACAATATGCATTCTATATTGCATATAGAATTAATATGAAGAAACTTCCTTACGATATATCCTTAAGTTTATATTTGCATTACTTTTATTAGTAAATTTATATTTTATTTTCCTTATTAATTTTACATGAGCATGTTGCCAATAATGTTAGAATGAACAATGTCTAAGATGGAAAATACATTTTTTAAGATAAATTCTCTCATGCTGATATACAATACCTCTTATATTGACCTTTTATCTCTTGAAAAAAACATCTTAAAAGAGATATTACCTTTATAGTCTCTTTGATATGACTTCCTTTATAAATCTAATGATCCTACAGTTTAGAGCAGTTTGACTTCCTTGATGGCATAATCTGTGGAAATACATAGCCTTTGTATTTCTCAAAAGCACACTAAACTTTGACACAATAAAGAACTAATAAAGACACAATCACACTATGTCAATGGCAATCTGCTAATCTATGCAGAGTTATTAAACAATGTCTTCCACTGTCAAAGGGTTTAGCAAATTTGAGCACAACCCTGTCAATCTGCCTTTGATCTGCCTTTCAAATCCAGAACAATCTGAGTTTGCTTGACAAACAACTGTCACTAAAATTTTCAAACTAATTATGCCATCTTCCTTTGAACCATTTATTTAAATAAAAGAATGAACTATTGTAATGGAAGCCTAAGAAATTTCCCATCTTATGCAGATTTTGTCTGTAAGAATGATAAAGGAATTTGTCCACAGTATTGCACCTGAAATTGTTTCGACACTGACCATCAGTTTGTACTTTTTCATTTTGTATTTCACCAGATTCTTATGAAGAATTCAATAGGGGAACTATATTATTAATATTTGCATTTTACAGATGAGGGCATTAAAGATCAAAGATATTTCATAGCACAAAAAATAAGGGAAAAAATATTTGAACCTAGATCTGGAGCCAATTTTTCTAAAATAAATTACATTTAATCAAAGAAATGTATTCCAAAATGAATTTTTTACCAATAAAAACGTATATGTGCTGATATGGTAACATATACTAATAGACATTGCCTGATACATGTCTATTATCATTTATTAAGCAAGAGAGTGGTATTACTCTATCTATATTATAAGAAGAAGGTCTCAAAATCTTAATATCCAATGACGAAAATGCTTCAGATAAATGTAAAGAACATATAAAGGCTACAATAATTTTGTGCAATTTTTAAAAAATAAAAAGCAATAGACTTCCATGCATATAGCAAAACATCACATGTTCCCTACAAATATGTGCAAATATTATGTATCAATAAAAAATCAATGGACAATAAAAAGACACATAAATAAATAATAAATTGCTTGTATTTAGACAATATATATAAGTTTACTTTTCTGTCATATATCTAAATAGCAAATGAATATCATGTATGTACATTTCATATATATCTTAAATATCAAATGTGTATAACACATGACACATATGTAACATATGCAACGATTGATTTTTTAATCTAGGAAAGAATGATTGAAAAATAGATTTTTAGATGAATATCCCAAATGCAAGTTATTAGAAGTTAAAGTCACGCTTTTTTAAAAATTATATTATTTATTAAAAAATACATGAAATCATTGCTCAATGGTACAAACAGTAGAGCAATCCAATCATTTTCCAAGGGAACAGTAAGATTCCGTGATGTGTTGGGAAACTGCCCAAAGAGGTATCAGGAAAATATACCTCGCTGAAGAAGGAAATCATGATAAATAAATTAATAAAGCATGTTTACTAATTAATATCAGAGATACTTAAAATGTGAAAATAAAGCAATTTTGGCATGCCTTAAATATTTTGTTTGTACTATAAAATAATGTGGAAAAAATAACAAAGCAAATAGCCATGTAACAACTAGTTAGCTTAAGATATATTACATGACAAATTTCTTTGCAAAAATCTTCTTTGTGACTTCTATTTTCATTTTCTTAGTTTCTATTGATAAAGGTGTTTTGTTTTATTTTTAATCTAATTCAATTTATCAACATTTAAAAAACATATTTCTTTAACATAAAGAAACTGTTATCTACCTTAATATAATCTTTAATATTATATTTTAATATAATCTTTAATCTTTTCTAAATTTCAAAAAATCTGTATTTAATTTTCTGTGATTCATTAGAAATTTATTTTATACTATAAATAATACAAAATTTTAGATAAGTAAAAACATTTCTCAGTGATATTAATTAATCCAGCCTATTTTTCCAAATGAATTATGATGTATTCTGTGTTCATATATATGCCTCTGTTTTTTTTTACTCTCACATATTATTGAATTAGTATCTCTATATAAGTATTATACTGTCTTCATTAATATTACATTAAAATGGAATTAACATTTTATTTTTTACTAGAGAAAAACCTTTCAGACTGTTATTATTCCTTTAGTACCTCAATTATCCCTGGTCTTTTATTCTATTGTATATATGTTGGAAGAATTAATTCTGCAATTTATAAAACAAAATTCAAAACATAGTGAACATCTTTGGTAATCCCTAAAGGGAAAGTTAACTTAATATTAGAAACTCATTAATACGATTTATTATATTAACACTTTAAACTAAAAATAAAATAGTTCAAAGGAGAATTTAACACACATGTACACGCGGGCTATCAGGAATGCACCGAAGGATTCAGTAATTGATGTAAAATTGGTCAATATTTACAGGGAAGTAATACATTCACACCCAAATCTGTTCACATTTGTATGAAACAATTGTCATTCTTAATTCTCTCCAATTTACAGAGTTATAAAAAAGCTTAAAGGCAATACCAGGAGGCAGTAATCTGGGAAAGTTTGGTAGACAGGGCACCCACTAATCATTATGCCCATTTCAATGTCATTTAAATTTTAATAGTATTGATGACATCACCAATTAAGACCTTAAATAAAGTCTTTGATGTATTCATTTTATAATTCTATGAGAGTTGCAAATTTTCTTTCTTAAAAAGTTATTTTTAATTTTTAACAGTGTAATGGTGTAAGATAGAGAGTTTGGAAAGATCAAAGGGGAAGGAGAAAAATGAAAGAATAGGAAAGTATAGCATATTTCTCTGATTGGAGTTCCCACAGACAGTTTATAGCAATTGGAGAAGAAAAATATTCAAAGAAAAAATTGCTGTCACCTAAGAAATCTTTACTAATGCTATAAAATAATACTGATTTGTTGATTTAAAAATAAAATAGATTTAGAGCTCACAGTGGGGCTTCTGGATCCTACTTACATGATGTGTGTACTTTCTAAAAGTTACATTGAGCTGAAGACTTAATATTTGTCTTTTTTCCCTGTATATATCATAATTAATTAAAACTTTTGTTGGTTGTAAAATCCTGTTTTCATAAAAACAGTAGAAATATTTCCTAACTTTAGGCTTTATTACATAAAATATGCATTATAAAAGTCCAAAGGAAGTTTTTAAAGAATAGTATAAAATGTATAATATTAAAACCACCAGGGAGGAAATTATTTGAGAATAAACCACAATAAATCCAAATAAAGATATAACAAGAAAGAAAAAAGGAAACCAATTATGAGACACAATATAACCTGGTAGAAATTAATCCAAACATAATACAATAAATCCAAAGTTTACTACATATGCTTTTTAAAAGGGCCTCAGAAACTTTGCCCAAGCAAACCAAAGAACCTTCACTTTGATTTTAATTATGCAAGTTGTAAAAATGTTAAATACAAGTTGACCCTTGTACAACATGGAATTAGGGACACTGACCCTTCATGTAGTGGAAAATCCACATATAGCTTTTGACTTACCCAAAACTTACCTACTATTAGCTGCAGTTGAGCAGAAGCCTTACTAATAACATAGTCAATTAACACATACTTTATATGTCATATGTAGTGCATACTGTATTCTAACAATGAAGTAAGCTAGAGAAAAAATGCTATTAAGAAAATCATAAGGAGGAGAAAATATGTTTACTATTCATTAAGTGGAAGTGGGTTGTCATAAAGGTCTTCACCCTCATTGTCTTGCCAGTGAGTAGGCTGAAGAAGAGGAGGAAGAAGAGAGTTGGTCTTGCTGTTTCAAGGGTGGCAGAGGCAGAAGAAAATCCACTTACCACTGGAGCCACGCAATCAAACTTGTGTTGTTCAAGGGTCAATCGTATTTACGTGGAGCCACTTGTTTCCTTATCATAGGGAGGTGTACCGGGAGGAAAATGATTATTGTATTTTATCCTGCATGTTCCCTTCTTCCATTGTACTATTTTAGCTTTTCTTTTCTATAACATCCATGGCATTTTGCATATATTACATAATTTTATATTTATTATGGTTATTCTAACCAGTTTCTTTTTAAAAACATAATCTCTATGTCTTAATTTATCTGGGAAAATAATTATCATTTTCCCCTGATATTTATGGACCTCCGTTGCCTTATTTAAACCATTTTTTTCTTCTTTGAAGATTTAGAAGTTATATTCTAGTCTTCTGAAATGATTAAAATTATCTATTAAATAGCTTCAATTTCATTGATAAAATATTTAGATAAATTTAGTCCCGAACTTTTAAATCTGCATTATTGTAATAAGAAAGTACCTTTGTGGAGCTGCCTCCTACTCTTTATATTTAAGCAATCTAAATTCTCAGAGCCTTCGTTTTCTTTTTTGCAAAATAAATCTAGTAATACCAAAAAATAATAATAATACTAGTGAAAATGACCAGCATAATGACTGGCACAGAGTAGGTATGAGAAAACTCTTGGTTAAGTAAGATATTACAATAATTATGACCAGAATTATAGTAGCTCATACTTATAAATATCCTTTCAGCATTCTGTGCACTGTTCAGTGAATTAATTCATTTTATTTTTATAAAACATTATGCGATAAAGTAAAAGCAGCATAATGTCATACTTAAGCACTTAGGACTTGAAATCATACTTTCCAAATTTGAATATTGACTTTACTACTTGATAACTATATAACCTTAGAAAATTACTTAACTTCTCTATGCCTCAATTTCCTCATATGTAAAATGGTGCTGTTATAGTTGATAGGAAGATTAATGTGAAGCACTTAGAACAATACCGGCAATATAATGTGTTACGAAAAGTGTTTCTTAAAATATATGTTATTATGTCTATTTTATAAATGTGAAAACTAGGGTACACAGAAGCTAATTTAATCACTCATGGTCATTACAACTAATATCACATGGAATATATTGAAATCTATCATTTTTTTATGTCAATCCATCTATATGCACGCCAAAGTAAAGTTTGAAGGTATTTTTTACAGTTTACAAAATGCACAGAATTATCATGACTAATAATTTCTAAAAACTTGATAGCAGGATTAGCAAATCATGGGAACACTGTGAAAATGCATTTCTGTCTGTAAGCAAAATCATCCTGTGCTGCTTCACTAAATTGAAAACAATAACAGCTAGGTAAAACCTTCTGTTTTTGAAGACTTTTAAATATTTATTAATTTGATCAAAAGAAGCACTTTGAAACTTCTACACATTTTCAACAACACCCTGTGTATTTGTACTTGTTCTAACTTCCTATTATTTCATGACTCACTGAAAGGTAATTTGAAAATAAAAGATTCTTAGTGAGAGTAGATATAGGATTTAGGAAAAATAATAAGTAGAATTTGAGGATTAAATCTTTATGTAATAAGCACAGTCTAATAAAGAAAGAGTACTTGAGGCATTAACAAGGTGAAAATTGACTACTATGTGGAGTGCCAAGTATTTATAAGAGAAAGAGAACACACACCTTTTTCTAGTATATGTAGGAGAAATGGAATTAGATCATAAAGCAAGTGGTTTATGAATGGAATGGAGGAGAGGGGAAATAAGGACATTCACTTCTTTTTTTGCGGGGGGGGGGGCTTGTAAATGAATTAGTTTATTTTGTCAATTACAGAAACATGTTAATGAATAAGGAAAATGTTTCAGAAAGCCATTGGAATTTTCTTAGAATATTAGGCTAAAATGTACTTAGCTATGATTTTTATACAGACTCTGTTTGAAAAAATAAATAACATTAATAATAGAATAATATTCTGAATCTCTTCATATGGGGAATCATTTAATATTTCTTTTTAGTTTTTCTCAAAGCTCTTGATTTAGCAGAGGAAACAGGGTTTAAGTGCAAACCTAAAGGACAGCTTAATCTTACAATCATTTCCCCTCATGCTACAGGCTTACATTTTAGCTTTATTCATTACAGCCCTAAAGCTTCTGCTTTCTAAATGTATAGGTTAGAGAAAGTACCTTGGAGCTCACCTGCTCAAGATTAATAATATCACTCCAAGAAGATTAGAGCTATTACTCTTCCTGACCTGACCCAAATGGTACAAATGGGATTTTAAGGATGATGTCTGTTCGGAGATCCAATGGAGTGATGAGGTACAGGGGATAGCTACCCTGAGGAATAAGAAAAGATAGACTGCCAGGGTTGTACCGATGATACACCATTAGCTTTAGCTATTATCCAAAGAAAAGATTATGGCTATAAATAAATGCATCCAGTCCTTTAATACAATGGGCAGGAACCAGTGGATGGAAAGGCCAGGAACATAACTGTTATTTAAAAAGAGAGCCTTAGGCCAAGTTCCTATCTCAATGGCAGAATTGGAGGTAATACCAGATGTGTGTGTTTGTGTGTGTTTTGCCACACACATGCACACACACACACACACACACACACAGACCACATTCTGGCCAATACAATTTAATTGAAACCTTAGAAATATCAATTTAGTATTTAAAAAAAGCATTTCTCTGGAATTATCTGTGACTTCTCTGCTTTTAGACTATCATGGTTCTGACTACGAAGACTAAGGTTTTCCACTTACTAATTAAAACTCCTTTGTGACTAACTCAAAGAAACATTAAAGAATGTAAGAATATGTAAATCTTTTCACCCTAGAGAAGGAGGGCCCCTGAAATTATACACACAAACACACACACATATATCTTTATTTTTCACAATACCCTGCATAGTGTCTTTTATACATCATGTAGTAATATAATAAATATAATAATGTTGATAATAAATTGATAATTAACTATATTTATATATGGCACACGTTTTCATGCCCTTAGTCTGCATCAATTTATTTCATATCACAATAATGCTAGTATTGTTACATACCCATTTTTTAAAGATATGGGAATTGAGTTACAAAAAGGGTAAGCAACTTGCTTATTCCTTCTTTCTTAAATGATGTAACTTATACATATCAAAAATCTTTTTATAGTCTCATCATTCTTGTCCTTCATCATTTCTTCAGGAACATCTTCCTGATCTGTAAGAAAAGTATATTTTCTCTCATAAGAAGCACCATCTCCTTTGCAAAAAAGTATAGTAGTTACCTCCTTTAAACTAGATTTTATAAAACGCTTAAGAATATACTATGAAAAAGAATCTCTGGATACATGATAGATCTTAATTATATTGATGAATTACTGGTTTATTTATTTTTATCTTCCCCCTAAAATATAAATTCACAATACCAGATTTCTAGCACCTATAACAGTGCCTAAAACTTATACACGATTGGTATATATTTATTAAAGGAATTAATAAATGGAATAGTTAAATATAAAATTACTAATTTGGCAAATATCAAGGAAGAATTGGTTGTGTAGATAGTAAGGGAAATAATTATCTCACTTAATATCGTAATTCAATAATAACTTCTGCTTTTAGATTTATTGAATGGTTGAATGATGATACTTTAACCAAAAAAAATATGGCACCAAAAGGAATGATCACTATTGAGAAAAGAGAGAGCTGATGTGAATACTTTTCGATACATTGACTTTAAGATATTATGAGATATTTTATAGAGTGATTTTCAATAGGTCTTTAAAAGGAACAATTGGGGCTCAAGGGATGATTTGGATTTGGAGAGGAAGCTTTGCGGGGAAAGCGTGTGGAGGATGGGGAATGCATGTACACACTGATAGAGAGGAGTCAGAGCTGAAATAGATGAAAACAGTTGATAGAATCCTGCACACTCCCATTACATCAGGGCTAAGCAAAGAAGGAGGGAACAGAAGTGGAATGCTAGGGTATTGTACTTTTAAAATATGATCCAGATTTCTTCACTTTAGTTGTACCTATTTTTTCAATCTTTATGTCATCTGCTACACTACCCACAAATGTTATAACTGTCTATTTTTTAATGTCTACATGTATTCACACAAAGAAAAGGAACGTAGGTGGATCGTGAAGGGGAATATGAATAGTTTTACTGGCTAATTAATAACTCTGCATTTTTCAATTTGTCCTGTGGTTTCAAAGTTTTTATTATATCAGGTTTGACAAATATTTAAATCTTCCCTTTATAATACTTCAGAATACAATGATTATAGAAATATAAAGAGTGGATGTATGAGGATTTTTTTACTTTAAAATTCTACAAATAAATGAAAATTATTAGCTAAGAATATTTTAAAGCATTTTCTACTTATGACCTTAATTTCTGTAGAATTAAATAGAAGGCATATTGTGATAAGGTAACACTCAGCAACCTGTTGAAGATTCTTTTTTTTTCTTTCTATTATTTAGTACTTTCTAAAACTAGATTCAATTATTCAGGCTATGGAGCTAAGTAAGTGAATATGCTATCAAGTAATATTGAAAGACTTTATTATCAAAAATATAAAGATAGGAATTCATTTTCTACTCATATTTCCTACTACCTTCAGAAAAGATTTTCAGGATTTTTACATATTTCTATACTTTTGTAACTCAATTCACATTTTTTTTCCAAACTGTATGTGTGCGTATGTCCCTAAGCCAGCAAAGGCACTTGAAATCTCTCTAACCTTCCCTACTGCAAAGTCTCTCTAACTTGCTACTCTACTTTCAATTGGGAGAGGGCTCTTCTTTTATAGGTTTATCTGATTACACAGGACCTACCCAGATAATCCAGGAAAATCTCCCTATTTTAAGGTCAACCGATTAGTAACCATACTGAGTTAAATAGTTTCCCTCCAAAATTCATGTCCACCCAGAACTGCAAGATGTAATCCTATTTGAAAATAGGTTCTGTTAAGGCCTGAATTTTGTGTGTCCCAAAATTCATATATTGAACCCCTAAAATCCAATGTAATGGTATTTGGGGGTAGGGCTTTTAGGACATAATTAGGTTTAGATGCAATCATGAGGGTAGGGCCCCGATGATGAGTTTAGTATTCTTTTAAGAGGAGGAAGAGACCAGAGCTCCATCTCTTGCCTTGTGAAGATATAGCAAAAAGGCAGCCACCTGAAAGCTAGGAAGTGGGCCCTCACCAGGAACCAAATATTCAGGCACCTTGATCTTCAACTTCCAGCCTCCAGACTGTGAGAACTAATTGTTTGTAGTTTAAGTCACCTGTCTATGGTATTTTGTTGTAGCAGCCTGAGCAGACTAAAATGGGTCTTTAGAGTCATAATCAGTAAAATTATGATAAAGTTACACTGAATTACAGTGGGCCCTAAATCCAATATAACCGGTGTCTTTGTAAGACAAGTAGAAGAAACACAGACAGGCACAGAAAGAAGAAGGCATGTGGCAACCAAAGCAGAGACTGAAGAGATGTAGTTGCAAGCCAAGGAACACCAAGGATCGCCAGCAACCACCAGAACCCAGGAAGAGGGAAGAAAGGATTCTTCCCTAGAACCTTCAGAGAGACCTTGGTCCTATCATAATCTTGATTTCAGACAGCTGGACTCCAGGACTATGAGAGAATAAATTTCTACTGTTTTAAGCCACTAAATTTGTGGTAAATTGTTATGGCAACTTAGTTTGCTGCAGCAACCTAGGAAACTAACATAGTAACCTTAATTACATCAGCAAAGTCCCATTTGCCCTGTAATATAACATATTCATGAACATGATACCAGGGACCAAAAGTCATGGAGCCAAAATTCTGCCTCCTACACTCTATCCCCTGACTTCTATGATCCACACATCTCTCTCAAATAAAATATACATTTATCCCTCCCCAAGTTCCCAAAACATCACATTACAGCATTTTGGACCTCAAAGTCCAAAGTCTCATCCTAATTTTGTCAGTTCCCCAAATACCCAAATTTTATCTAATTTTCATCAGTTCAAAGATACCAAAGCTCTTCAGTTAAGTAATATAAACGAGGTGCAGATGAGGATCCAGTAACAATTCCTTTGCATCCGTAGGCCTAGGAAACTAATACAAATTATCTGCTCACAACACTCCCAACGTACAATGGCAAAACAGGTGTAAGATAAAAATTATAGATGTTCTGTTTTAAAAAGGAGAGAAATGCAAAAGAAAAGACATCATTGGTCCGAAGCTATTTTGAAATCTCGTCAGGCAAACTCCTTCAAGTTTCTAGGCCAGAGAACTGTTCTCCCTGCTTTAATACCACCCACATGGCTCTAAATTCTGTCCTCTGAACTCACAGTTCCACCCTCTGACTCATGCTTCCTTTTTCATGAAAGTTGTCAAGAGTTTGCAGTTTGATCAGACCATTTCTTGTCAGTAGAAATTTGGTGGTCCAAAAGTCATTATTTCATATTCTTCCTGTCCCTTTCAGTCTAATCTGGCCATGTTTCTGCTGATACAGAATTCTCAAGAAGTTTTGGGTTTTGCATGGACTCATCAGGGGGATCACTCCTTTGGAAAAAGGCTGCTTCACAGATCTTTCTGAGATAATCCCCTCTCTACTCTTGGCTTCCACTGAAATGGGTAAAGGTCAATATCCTTAAAAAGCCTAGAGAATCTCTGATTTGATTGAGAGGCTCTACAAGTCACATTATTAATGCTTTTGAAGAGCCTTTTGTGTCTCTGAGTACTCTTACCTATTGATCTTTCTGATGGCTAACAAAATACCATATAGCTACACACTCAGATTTTTCTCTCTGTCACATTTTCTGAAGCAATTTCTTAATTTTGGTGTTTTTTGCCATCTGCACAGATTGAGAATTTCTCAAATTATCAAGTTCTGGTATCTTTTTAACAGTTTTTCCCCCTATTTGTCTCCCACCTTTCTCATTTTACTATGAGCATCATCTTCAAAATTTTGAAAATCTTTCAAGCTAAATATCCATATTCATTGTTTACAAGTTCTGCTTTCCAAATAACTTCAGGGCACAATTTTTCTAAGCATGCTGAAGCTATACAACAAGGATCTCATGTCCTAAAATTTTCAGTAACATATTTCTCACTTCCATCAGAGCCCTTACTAGCAAGAACTTTAGCATCCATATTTCTTCTTGCAGCCTGTTCAAGGCAATCTAAGCTTCTATTAGTATGCTTCTCAAAATTCTCCCAGCCTGCTCCCACTACCTCATTACAAAGGCACTTTCATATTTTTAGGTATCGTTACGGTAGCACCTTATCATCAATGTAGCTGGACTTCTCACATTTAGGCTCTTTTCCTGCAGAACGACCATTTCACTGAGAATTCTTCCAGGGGAGCATTAGCAAAGCATTGGTGGCATCTTTAATCTACTGCTGTGTTTATAAAGAAAAATAATTTTGTGAAGAAAGGTGATTAGGCTGCCTAAGAAAGCAAACTAATTTCAAATAATTTAAAAATTCATTTTAATAGTTTCATTTAATGTAAAGTTAAGACTAATATTTTAAATTACTTATGTATTAAAGCAGTCTGAATGATATACCTTTACTTGTAATTTGTAGGTAAATTATTTGTTACTAATTTCAGTGAATATGATTTAAATATATTTTTTTAAATTGTGACTTAGACTTGTTTGTAAATAATTTAGATTAGATTTCCCTTAATTAATTTTAAAATCAATGAATGTCATATATGCTCATGTAAGTGTGCTCTTTCTTATCTTATTGAAATTTAGCATTAGATCCCCAAAAATAACTTTTAAAAATCTACTTATTTATTTAAACTTTATACAATAAATAAGAAAAGGAGAAAAAAATAAATAATTTGTTGAAGATCTCATGGAGATGTCCAAAGAAAGTAGATTAATGATATCCAGAGGAAAACATGGAAAGATACAATATCACTTACCCTCTTCTGCTTTAGGTAAGATGTATAAGATCAGATTTTTGTTCAAATGACAGGTCAATGACATTTTATTTTCTAGGAATAATATGAGTTGAGAAAATGAGGCCTGAAATCAAGCATTTATGGAAGTTCAATGGGAGCCTAATTCAAAAACTCAAAAGATAAATATCCTTGATTTTATCTGGCAGTCATTTTCGACAAATTTACTTTTATTTCTGGAGTTTTAATAACTTTGAAGCAGTATTTCTCAAAGCAGTGTCAGCTAAAAATCAGGCATGTCTTGCATGTGTAGATTTGTGACTTTAAGTTTTAAATCCATAATTAGATGGATTAATACATTTGAGAGATATTAGATTTAAAGAGTATTAGCAGGTTTAAATAGGTTTGCTCCTTTTTGTTAAATTGCAATGAAGCATAAGATGTCAAAGAATGACTTTTAATAATGATTTTCTTAAATCTTTTTTAAAAAATTTAAAATGGATAAGAGAACTAGAGAAAAGCAGTAATTTGTTAGGGATCTCATGAAGATGTACAAAGAAAGTAGAATAAATTCTATCCAATTGGAAATGGAGAAATAAGTAAAATGTGTATAATATATTCTCAATCCACCATATATGTTCTGCATAAATGTATCTATTGATTTATATAAAAATAAGTTATATACCATATATAATATTTATATATTATGTTAATATTAATTCTATTAAAATATAAATGTATATATAACAAAATCATGATATATTAATTATGTGATTATATTAACATTATGCCATATTAATATATGTACATGAGTATTTATTAATGTATGGTTTATATTTTTCAACTATACGAATATGGTATATTATATAAAATATGATACAGTGAATTACACGATTGTATATTTATAAGATCCTCTGCCTTGTCATATGAGTTCCTGTGTTAACCTAAGTAAATCTTAATCACACCTTTTAGTACTGGCTAAAATGACATTGACATATAAATGCAACTTATTTTTTATATTAACACTAATGTATTGCAAACCTTGCAAAGCCATTATAAACTACCTAAAGTTTTATCTTCCTGTATGTCATTACTAGAATCCTGGCTGGAAAGTATGATATTTCCTCATGTGTCAAAAAATGCTGATTGAAATTTACAGTATAATACATGTTTTTGTTATGTTTTTATTAAAATCACCAGTAGTACAGAACACATCTTGCCATAAAACATTATTTAACAACTAAAAAATATATAGATATCATACAGTCTATATTCTCACACAACCAAATCAATACCGAAAATGTAAACCAAAACATTCTCAAGTATTTGTAAATTAACCTGTTTATAAGTGACACATATGTTAAAGAATAAGGAAGTCTGACAAGAGATTGAAATTATGTATTAAACTAAACCCTTATCATAATTTGTGAGAACCAGCCAAAGGAGTGCTTAGAGAGATACTCTAGTATTAAATGCATATATTAGAAAATAAGAATTTCCAAAATTCAATAACCTAAGCCAGGGGTGGGAAACCTGCTGTGTTAAGGCCGCATGTGGCCTGCTAGGTCCTTAAGTGTGGAACTAGAATCAAACTTTTGATTGAATCCAAATTTTACAGAACAAATCCTTTTATTTTTATCAATACATCATGGTTCATATTTTATATTTTTATTTTTATTTTAAAATGCAAATTAAAAATAGAAATACCATATGATTCAGCAATCCTACTTCTGGGTATTAATCTTTATCCAAAGGGTTGAAATCATGATTTCAAAGAGATATTTACACTCCATGTTCAGTGCAGCATTATTCATAATAGTTAAATGTGGATATAACTTTAATGCACATGGATTGAGGAATTTCAAAAATGCTATACATACATGCAAAGAAATATAAATCAGTCTCAGTTATGCAAGATGATTAAATTCTAGAGGTCTGCTGTATAATATTGTGCCTATAATTATCAACATTATACACATAAAAATCTACTAAGGGGTTAGGTATCATGTTACGTGTTCTTGCCACAATTAAAAAAATCAACCATGACCATATATAAGAAAAAGATAATCAGAGGGAAAAAAAGAGAAGTTATAAAGTTTGTTAAGGTGTTAATAATAGAAAACACATTTGAAGAAGATACTTTCAGAGTAAACTAAAGTGAAAAAGGCGATAGGCATGTTGGTAACAAATTTTCTTCTCTTTCTATGAATCATTTAGGACCAACATTAAGATCATGTTTATAGTAACGGAAAAGTATACACGTGGGAAATGATTGGTGCTAAGATTTTGAAAAGTGATACGAAATTAGAAATTCAAGATAACCAGAAGGTTTGGAGCTTAGAGAATTAGGAGGGCGGTAGATGTAACCTTCATTATTTGGAAGCTATTGATATAATCCTACACTAACTGTGATATGTAAACAAAAAGAAATGCAGTTTAGTGTCACATTATTTTAGCCTCAATGATTACTAGTTTCTAAATTAAATAACAAATAAATACTATTTTAATTCTTTCATTCCCCAGATAATGAAAATCCAAATAGTTTGGAGAATAAAAAATCATCCTTAATGTTCCATTTATTGATCTTATTTAATTGGTCACAAGATAGATGCATGTTTTAAGCCTAGAGAAAAATGGGAAAAATGTGTAGAGGTCATGCTTTCAAAAGATCACTCATAATTTATACAGTGAAAAAAATACGTACTTTCTCAACATTACAAATGGAAAAACTATTACAAAATTATATCTATATCAAAAATAGTAATAAATGCACTAAAACAGGTGAGGGCACTTCCACCACATTTTATGAGTGCTGTAGACATTAAGGACTGGCGAAGAGTACTCAATGTAACACCTAATTCATCTGAGTTCAGGGAGTGAACAGTACAAGAATTTGTGAATTAAGATTCCTTTATGTCCTAGGAAAATATTTTTCATTAAAGGATATTTTACAGTTTATTTCACTCAGTCATGGAAGTTGTAAATTGCTGATACTTTTGGAATATAAACACTTAAGAAGTGCTCAATATTAGCCACGAGTATGCAGAGAGGCATAGCTTAACTCCATTTATATTCCAATAAATGCCAGAGGCAAACATTTTTGTTAGTCTCCTTTTGGGAGAATCTTTCTACAATTAAAACTCACTTATTTCACTTTTCCCCATTGTTATTAATACCATAATAATTAAGCCCTGTGAAAATTTCCAAAGGTCTCGTGGGAAACAAAGGTAGATTGGAAAAATCTGTGTGTATGTGGCTATTCTACAATAGATCAGTAAAGGAGAAAAATCTTATTTCTAAGTAACAAGCGGAGTATTGGGAAAGAAAGCAGAGAAGGAGATTCTTGAGATTAATACAAGCAAAGGATGACCAGGACATAGAAATGACTTTGGGGGTTTAAATCAGCAAAGCTCTATATCTCCCAGATTCTCAGGCTTTTAACTCCTTCATTCTGTCTCAAACAACAGGAATCCTGACAACTTTGAGGCAACGATTACAATGCTGAACTTAATGTATTTTTATCTTTATTTATTCATTTCTTTAGAAACAAGTTCTTGCTTTCTCACTTTGTTGTGTAGGCTGGAGTGTAGTGGTGTGATCATAGTTCACTGTGCAGCCTTGAATTCCTGGGCTCAAGAGGTCCTCCTGCCTCAGCCTTCCAAGTAGTTGGGACAATAGACACATGCCACCACAACTAGCTAATATTATTTTAATATTTTTAAGAGATGGGGTCTTTCTATGTTGCCCAGGCTGGTCACGGACTGCTGGCAGCAAGGGATCTTTCCCCTAAGCCTCCCAAATTGCTAGGATTACAGATGTGAACTACTGTGCCCAGTTAATATATTTTTTTGAGAAACTTTATGGTTAATCTCTATAGGAATTAATATTAGCAGTAGTTAAGAATATGAGGGTCAAACATACTGAAACCTCACAAAAGCATTTCGGCACTTTCTAACTCTGTAACACTTAACAAACTGCTTAATCTTTCTAAGATCTGGTATTCTCCTTTATGGAACTGAGATAATAACAGCACCTTTTTCGTAGAATCACCACAAGGATCAAGAGAGATAACTGATGTAAAGTGTTTATCACAGAGATCGCTAAGTACTACGTACTTAGTTACTAACATTCTCGTTTTGCTTGGAATTGCTTGGACATCTACCGCGATTTAAAACACAATTGAACTTTCGGTACTTGACAATTGATACGTTGTAGTAGTGTTTGCATTCTTACATTATACTAGCATCTTTAGATTTCTGAGAAGGAAGAAGTACTAATTCATGTTGATGTACATATCATAGAATGATTTTCAAAGCAACCTCATATTTAATGTATCACAGCATCCTCACAATAGCATGGCACATTTGCTGGGTCAGGTAAATTATCATATCCCCATTTGACCATATTGTATGGGGAGGCACCTAACATGCAGATTATAGAGATTGCACGTGAGCATTCAGCTCATTATCGGCACAGTATCCCCTGATAATCTTCCGGTGCTTAACTAATAACCAGGTTGACTAATTGTCACTGTTCTCATAACTGTATAACCCTAACTGTATAACCCATTCAGAGACCAGTGAAAAATGCTATTAATAGTAATAGAATCCCTTCTTAGAGAAATTGTATTTCTCCTTGTGTTCAATAGATGCAAATACAGGCACAGCTATTTTAGTAGTTTGAGATCAGTTGGGCAGCCATTTTGTGTGACTTCATTGAGACAGAGCCTGGTCTATGTGGCACGGGCTGCCCTCATTGGTGAAGGCCGTGCAAGGCTGTTCCTGGCTTGTCACCCCTCATTCACTGACATAAGGAAACCTTAGCAGCCATGCCCATCGAATCATATTTCCAGATATAGTCAGTAAAATAATACAGTGTCACACATTATATTATCTTCTAATCTAATCAAGTACCATGTTTAGTCCTACCTGTGTTTTGTAGGAGGGAGAGCAAAGGTGCACAGGAGACCAGCGGGTGTGTGGGTGGCAAAGCACAGGCTGAGCTTATTGCCCATAATTAAGAGTCCTGCCCCTTTTAATGGGCCCTAGAATTAATTTTATAGGTTCCTGCCATTGTTAATAGTTCCTTATTTAAGAAATATTCAATTGAGATATATTTGGTTTTTTTGACTACGTTATTTACATAAAACTTCTTGCTTGCTCTATGAAATGCAAATATTAACACCACAAGGCACAGATCAAGAGAAAATGTAGATTTATAATCAAAAGATATAAACTCAGTTTCTATTTCTTCCAGTTTTTAGCGAATGAAAGTAGGCAAGTCATTATCCTTTTCGAAACTCAATTTCATCTGTAAAACTGAGATATGTGGGGAAAAACAGCATATGTAGACATATTTTATAAACTGAAAAAAATAACTATTTTCATTTAAATATTAATAAAGAGTGAGTTAAATGTCTTAATCTAAAGACACAGTATTCTCAGGTCCTGCTCATGAAAATGAGAATTTTTTTCAGTGATTTTATTTATTTTCTGCAATGTTACTATATTAAAGAGAGGTTTGGTTTGCTAAAAATTATTGTAATATACAACTGGTATCAAATAGGAACAATTGCAGATTTTATCTATGAGTGAATTAATATTTCTTCTGTTTTCTTTATTACTTTAAAATGACATTTCTTATTCTCTTAGCTTTTCAAAGAAGCCATTTTCTTATGCAAAATATCTACTCGGTTTTCTTATTTTTAAGATAACATTTTTTATGTCTTAATTCAGGGATGGGGAAACTTTTCATGTTGGAAGTCCACATTAATTTAGCTGTAATTAAATAAGGAAGCATTCAAGAAACTTGAATTAGATGTACTTAAAAATGTACATTATTTTGTAAAAATCTAACTACTATGTACTTAATAATTTCAAAAAATGAAAACTATTTGTTAATTTTAAAGTTAACTAACCTTTTAATGACTTTGTTGTGTCTGCTTTTTGTTGAAAAGTATTTGAATATTTGATTGCAGCATGGAGGTCTGCAGTTTCAGTTGATCTTCTTCTAAATGGGTATCAGTCATTTGTGACCTTAAGGGTGTCTTTATTTGGGTTAGGTAGGAGAATGTAGATTCACAGCAATAAGTGGTTGAAAAGCAAGCATGTTGCCAAAGACATGAGGACTCTACTGCATTTTTCCATATTTCAAATGGGTCTTTCTTAGCATCAAACAATGACTTTAAAATGTCATCTATTGGGAGCTCAATCAATTCTATCTGCAGTTCTTTAGCTGTCTTGGTGATATCAACTAGGTGAGGCTGAAATGCTAATTTGAGTGTGATGTCGTGATTCTGATGACAATGAACCATTCATTGCAATCTACAATTAATACATCTGTAAGAGCTGCCTATTCTTCAAATTATTTGTCTATGTCACCCTTCTCATCAGTGATCTTTGCTTGGATTTTTGGCCACATGTCATAAGTAGACTTAGTTTTACCTTGCAAAGAATTATTCAAGTCATTTTGCTTTGACATGATATCACACAGAAATGCTGCATTACTATAGAAATCTTCTTTCAATAATTCATATCACTGATTCTGTTCTTTATAATATTTAACTATCTATTCTCACAGAGATAAAATTTTGGTTCACACCTGTCCCTGCAATAGCCAATGCACTTTAGAATGATATGGCAGATCCACACTGAATACCTCATCATTCAAGTTTAGAGTGTTATTAATACAAAACTGACGATGTCTTGTTGCTTTTGCACAAAAATGGTTAACAATACTTATAACTTGTTGCAAAGTGTTGCTTAAAACAGAAGCTTTAGCACAGAGATTTTCTTGATGCAAGATACAATAAAAAGAAACGAGAGTATCTGGATGTGTCAATACTTATTTTTATCTGTGCAATAAACCCTTTTTGTTTTCCTGTCATGGAAGGTGCACTGCCTGTATATACACTCACTAAATTTACCAAATTCAGTCCAACTTCCAACTTCATGACATTTATCTTGAAAATTGTCGAAGGAATCTATTCCCTGTGTTCTGTTTGCAAGAGTGCCCAAAGAGAGTACCTCTTTGCAGTAAAGAATGTCTTCTGTTATGAACCGAATGAATTATAAAGCCTGTGCAAGTCAGTAGTATCAGTTGATTCATCATAAGCCATTGAATAATATATATTTTCCTTTTGAATTATTGGATGGAGTTGCTCTGCTAAGTTGAAGGCTAATTCATGCTGCAGATCAGTTATGGGTCTCCTTGAAATAGGCAATTGTTTGTACTTTGAAATGTTTTCAGGATGTAAGCATCCTACAACTTTGACAATGCATTCTTTCACAATTTCTACATCACTGCATGGCTTCCCCTTTTTCCTGAGTAGGTAAGTTACTTTATAAGTTGCTTCGGTGGCATTATTTCCAGGTCTTATTGCTGCTTGAAAGAATTGCCTTTGCTTTTGCTTTTCATCTTTTAATTTTTGCAATACAACCTTTTGTACCTCTCCCTTTAAAATTTGTGGTCCTGATGAGTGTTATAATGCTAACGAGCATTGAATTTCTTTAATGTTGATATTCCAATATCATAAAGCAAGCAAATCATCTTATCTTTAGCAGAAAAAAATAATATTGCAATTCCCAATCCTCATTAAAAAATCTGTTTTCTTCCTTCAGCATTCTCTTGGTCTTCTTTGACATGAATTAAAAGCAGACAGAATTAAAGCAGACAGAATTAAAAATCGCTGTCAAGCTGTGCCACTATTCACAAATTCCAATTCAAACAGAAACATACTGCACCCTTGTCAAAAGCTGACAACAGATTGGGGGACCCAAACCCCATAAACTCTTGCTAACCAGCCTCATACAGTAGTGGCGCCAGTCAGGCAGGGGAAGTTAGAACTAAATCATGAGTTTAGCAGTCATCAACTTAGCCTTATGGCTTACTAATGTTCTAATTTTGCTTGTCAGTCTGGGAGGATTATTTTGTTGATACTTATTTTATTCTTTGGTATTTTAAATACATTCATTTTAAAAATAAAACAAAAATGCAAAAGATGAACAACAATGTATTAATAAAAATGAAAGGATTTGTTTCGTAAAATTCGGATTCAGTTAAAAGGCTGCACTCAAGGACCTAAAAAGCCACATGTGGCCTTAAGGCTGCAGATTCCCACCCCTGTCTTAGTTATTATTTAGATGGTTTTTATAAAAACCTGCTATTCTAGATTGCTGAATTATTACTTTCATGCTTTTTTTTTTTTTTTTTTTTTTTTTTTTTTTTTTTTTTTTTTTTTTTTTTTTTTTTTTTTTTTTTTTTTTTTTTTTTTTTTTTTTTTTTTTTTTTAATATTCTGTACTACAGCTGGGAGGAATTTCCAGAGTCATTTAGTAGAAATGGCTTTTCACAGCTGGCTGACAGAGGCACAGAGAGGTGTAGCAGTTTTCTCAAGGTCACTCAGCATGTCTCTGAGAATGTGTTCACATTTACTGACTAGTTTAGTGATCCATGGGTTTTTCCTGAGATCATTGCTTCAGATAATGATGCAGAGTTACAAAATGGTGTCAAATATATGATAGATTGATCTTGCCTTGAGGGTATTTTCATATTCTTCTTCATTTGCTGTCCTAGACTTCAAGAGTCTCACCTGATATGTGTCAAAATATTCATTGCAGGAGAAGAATCAGTAAGTTTCCTGTCATAAAGCAGAGAAAATTTCTTTGGTACTTCTTAGCTTTCAATTTGCCTTTGTATTCCACATTTAATAAAGTCTCCCCAGTGACTAGCTATGTGGAGAAAGCAAAATATATATATATATATATATATATATTCTATGATCAAATCACATCACTTCTTTTTGACATTTCATAGCAAGTTAAGGGCTAGCTATATATTCAGTCTTTACAATTTGCTTTTACCATATGGTAGAAATTGCTTATATTCAGCAAGACTTCTGTGAAATGAGTATACCTAAATCAGGAAAGTAAATCCATATTTCTACATGTCTATTTTTATAATATTTTCTCTTTTCAGAAACCTTGTTGCTGTATTCATGTACTGCATTCATTTTCTGCATTCTAAAACTGTTTTTATGATACAACCTCCTTATTAGACTAAAATATATTAGGGCAAGAAATTGGCCTTCTTTGGCTTTATTTCCCATAACTGAATAAAATGCCTTCAATTTAATCAATAAATAAAAAAGACTTTTTGAGCTAAATGCTGACAGGTTAAATAGTCCCATCAGAGCAGAGGACCCTGACATCTCCATATGCAACCCATACCTGAAACGTGATTATTTTATTCCAGTTACCTGGTAAATTGGTGTATATCGAATATCATATTGTATCGTCAATTTCAACATCTAAAACTTCTCATGATATTTACTTCTTATTACTGGATATATTCTTTTGAATAGTCAGGTATATTATCCCAAACAGTATAGTTTAAAATATGGGATTACATTCTCTGCATTGCATTCTGCTATAATCGGGCACTAAATTTTTCATTCATTTTTCAGTCATTCATTCATTCGTTTGTTCATTCTTCAACCACGGAGTATTTGAGTGCCTGTTACATGCCACAGTGAACAGCATATGCAAAGGCCATGTTACAGGAATATGTATAGTACTTTAAAGAAGCTGAAATAAAGCGAGGCTGACCAGATTCAGACGTAGGAGGAGGAAACACGGTTGTGAAATTAAGTTTCAGTGGTTGACGAGGACCCAACCCTTCAAGGAATTGTAGGATACATTAAGGATCTTCTAGGATGTATTAACAACTTTGTTCATTATTCGACAGCAGCACAAAGCCCTGACTAATTTTTTAAGCAAGGGTGTGAGTACGTTGGATTTAATTTTGTGAAGTTCTCTCTGGCTCCCTGTTGAGAATGTATTGGTCAAAGAATTTGTTGCACAATACATGTAAAGAAAAAACTTAGGAGATTATTGCCTGTCATCCAATGATGGCAATGGAGTAGGGTGATGGTGGTAGTGAATCCCCGAAGTAGTGATTGATTACAGAGTTAGAATGAAATGGTGTTCCAAAAAGTATTTTATTACTTGTTTGCTCTTAGATATATGGATTACTTTCAGATTTCCCCTATTATTATCTTAAAACCGAATCAATTCTCTATATAAATAAATCTTTGACAATCCCTCTGATTATTTTCTTAGGATTAAACTCCTATCAGTTATTTTATTGGTAAACGAGTATTGATATTTTTAATATGTTGGCATATTCTGACTACTCATTTGCCAGAAAAGACGTTACAATGTGCATTTCCTTCAACTGAGTGAGAAAATATATGACAGCATTAAGTGTTCATTTTGTCAAGCTTTAAATCTTTGCCAAGTTTGTAGGTTAAAAGAATCATTATTTTAGTATACATTTATGAAAATATTTTGAAAACTTCCATCTTCTTGAATTATGTTATTTTATATTACCAAATATCTGCCTTATTTGTGACTTTTTTTCCTAGAGGATCATTTGACTTTTGATATTATGCATTTTAAATATGTGTTTTGTCCTCTCCAAACTAAAATTTCATTTTTATTCAGTGAAGTTTAACTACCGTAATTACTCTCTATTGTGATACAACTTACCCTCTTACCATTCTCTTCTTTTTTCTCTATAGCACTTATCATTATCTAAAATACTAAATAATTCACATAGTTATATGTACATTAAGTATTATATCTCTTCACCCCTACCAAAATATAAGTTCCTTAAGGGCAATGATCATTGTCCAGTTTATTTGTTGATGGATCTCAAGCATTCAGAACAACATGTAAATGTTGATAAATAAATATTTGTTGGATGGTTATTAAATTTTGTTTGTTTCAATTCTTCTGTACTATGACTTTTGGTACTTGTATTAATAGACCATTTCATCCCATCTACGAATCTGACAAATATTCAATTATATTTTAATTATTAATTATTGTGGGCACATATTATTCTTTCACTTCCTTTTTATTGATACAATTTTTAACTTATTCTTGTAAGCTTTGTTTGCTTCTTCATCTAGATAACCTTTAAAGATGATTTTTCCATATTATTAGAAAAATTCCTAGAAGTTTTGATTGGAGTTGATGGAATGATTTTAATTTATTTAATATGTAAATCTTTTAATACCAAAATTTGGCAGAGGATAGTAGAACAAAGCATTTGAGTTAGACTATAATTTCACATCTAAATTTTCACGATGTCACAATTTCACAAAAAGGAAAATAGAAAAATAAACACTTAAGCATTATAAATAAATTGATTAAAACTTAAAAACCAAACTTTCAAAATGTACAGACATGTTGATAATTCTTCACCAGTAGAATCTTTGCAAGAAAATGACCAGTAAAATAATGTGGGCATGGTAGGAACAGGATTGGGCAGAGATAGAATAATGGACGTTAAAAACTGTTTTGTGCCCATTAACCATCCTCTTTTAACCCCACTTCTTACTACTCCTCCCAGTGTCTGGTAACCATCGTTCTACTCTCTATCCCCATGAGTTTGATGTTTTTTTCAGCTCCCACATACAAGTGAGAGGATGTGATATTTGTCTTTCTGTGCCTGGCCTATGTCACTTAAAATATAGTTAGAAGGAATAAGAGTTAGTGTTCAGTAGCACAATAGTGCTACTATATTTAACAATAATTTATTATATATTTCAAAATAAGTAAAAGCATGGGATTAAAATGTTTCTAACACAAAGAAATGATAAATACTTGAGGTAATAGATACCCTAATTACTCTGATTTGATTATTACACACTGTAGACTTGTATCAAAATACCACATGTGCACCATAAATATGTATAACTAATGTGTACCTACAATAATTAAAAATAAAAAACAAAAAGCTGTTTTGAATACAGTAACAATCCTTCCCAGAACCTGAACAGAGATATTTCTCAGCCTCTTCCACCTAATAATTGTACTAATACCCCAATAAATTAGAGAATAATACCACACTGTTGTTTTACACATGGATTATTTATAAATGTTGTCAATTTAGGTACAGAAATGAAGCTACATAAATATGAAATATGCTTTAAGCATGCAAATAGAAGCTAGACAGGCTTTCACTATAATTTTCCTCCTTAAAATCCTTCAGCGGCTTCCGATTGTTCTTAAAGTAAAATAAAAGCCTATCAGCATGACCTTCTGGACTCAGAATTATTTAGCTTCTACCTCTTCAAACTCCTTTGATACTGATAATACCGTCCCCTTGATCACCACTCTCTAGACAAATTGTTTTCATGTGTTCTTCCTTATGTGTGCCACACCCTTTCAAATCCAAGATCTTTGTGCTTATTCCTCAGAGAGGCTGTCCCGGCCATTGTATCAAAAGTAGCCCACTCCCCAGCCTTCTAGTTACTAACTCTGGACCCTTGATAATTCTTTCATCACACTGAACATTATCTGACATGATCACATGTAGTTATGGGAAGAGACCTCATGAAGTCTAGTACATCTTTTGAATTTATTAAATGATCAGGTAGCTTAACAGTAATTGATGATTTAACCAATATTCTAGTTGTAGAATTGTCCAAATTTTTTTAATCTCTTTATTCCAGTGTTAACATTTGCCTATTAATGTGGCTCAGTTGTCAGTTCCATTTTTTTTTTTTTTGTCACTTTCTGAGTGACTTTCTGTTTTTTTTCCTAATGTCATGTAGTTTATCTTTCATTCAAACTCATCAAGATGGTGAATCAGAATTGACTGGAAACGCTCTCACATCAACCTTTTCTTTGGTGCACAATGGAGTTTATGATTGGGTGCCCTGAGTCAAATGTCATTTCTTTTGATGCGAGCAACCGCAGCTACATTAAGGAACAAAGTATAAAACTTCCCAGGACTGCACCTCAGCTAAGAGCTGTGAAGGTCAGAGTCACCTTTAGCAGAGAAGGATATTTAGACAAGCAACCAGAACAAAAGAAAACTGCCCCTACTACAGTAAACAATTTATAATATATGCAGAAAGATAACCAATGAGGAGCATAATCAAGTGAAGATCCTAACTAAGCTATTCCTTACTACACTCTTGAGCAAGACTTTGAGTCTTTACTAAAGTGAGAAATAAGTAAGTGAGTTGGAGAATTTTCTATCATGATAGTCATTATACTTTTCAGGTAACTGAACCATAAGACTTGTGGTAAACTACATGATATCTATCTGGATGTGTATTTTTTAGATTTTATGAAAAGTGATTTAAAAATGACACTGAATGGATCATTCCTGTTGACATCTTCTTTCACAAGGAGGCAGCTCATTGAGAAATAAGTTGCAATTTTCTCCATTGCAGGCATTAAATTCTGCAGAGCATCTACATAAACCACAAGGGAGGCTGTGAGCTTTTTGAGCAAATACTCTTTTCTTTTGTCTTTGTGAGGACTAAGAGTGATTTACCCAAGTGACAATTTAATCATTAAAGTAGAGGTACTAGAATGGATACAGAGCCTCACAAATCTCTGTTGATTTTGAGTATATAAGTGAAGTACGGTAAAGTCACTACTACAAAAAAATAACATCAAGATGTTCTGATGTAGCTGGGCAAGTAAATTTGCTCCATTGGATAATCAAGAGGGAGAGAAATATAAATACTTCCTTATTCAAATTATTTGTGGATGGAGAAGATCTTGAGCACACATTTGGGATCTTGTAGATTGATGAGGATTTGTATTTTCTATAATATTACAAAATAACATTCAATTAAAAGGGTAAAGTTGCCTCAAATATAGCTATATCTCATCTATAACTATATATATATGTCTTTATCTAGATACATGAAAAAATTACTATTGAAAATGATAATAAAAGTGGTATAAATAGTGGAAAGCCATTGGAAGTAGACAGACTTAGGTTCAAAGCTCTGTCTTGCCAGTTTACATATCTGAATCTCAGGTTTGGTAATTTTCCCCCATGAGCCTTTATTTACTTAGTTCTAAAGGAAGATTACATATTCTGTTGTGATTTTTTTATTTTTATTTATTTTTTTTAAGACAGGGTCTTGCTCTGTTGCCTGGGCTAAAGTGCAGTGGTGTCATCATAGCTCACAGCAACCTCAAACTCCTGGGCTCAAGTGATCCTCCTGCCTCAGCCTCCCAAGGAGCTGGGACTACACACGTGAGTCACTGTCCCTGGCCCTCCCTTGTGAAATTTTAAGTTTAAGGAAGAGTGACTATAAAACACCAGTATCTGACATACAATATTTGGAAGCTCTAAAGACATTAAACTTTGTGGGAATTGCAGGGTTTATTCACTTAATCTGGTTTTCTTTCCATACTGATCTGAAAGGTATGCACTCAGCTAATGTTCAGGCATTTCCAGCAATATTAATCATATTTAACCTTTAATGTAAACAGGTTTTTATTCATTTGTTTTAAATTGTCCTCCTATAACTCTAAAGTATTAAGAAGCAGACTTTGGCTCTCTAGACTTTGTTGGGGTTTTGACAGATGATTTATTCACATGCACACACACACACACACACACACACAATGCATTACTACAGTTAATACATTTACAAAATTATAGTTTTGGTTCAAATTCATTTATTAAAACATTCTCCAAATGGCCAATTGCTTTATAGTAATTAGTTTAGTCATTAGTTTAGAAAATATCATTAAACCAGGAATGCGTTCTCAATACTGGCACATATATGCACACGTGTCTTAATTTTCATCAAATGCCTTATGTTTGTTGACATTAGGACTGAAAGTGTTATTTTAAATGTGACTATATCAGAGGAGGTTAATGATTTGGAGTCAATGTATATACACTTGTTATTGTTTTTCCAAAGGTAGAGTCTGTTTAGAGGTATTTACTTTGGAAGACCACTTGTATTTATTCAATAAGAACCATTGACTTTGTTTTAAAAATCTTTTTAGTGTGAAATACGATAAATATAGATAAAAACATTTTTAAATGTACAGCTCAGTGATTTTTTTACAAAAAGATTACCCGTATAACCACAAGCCAAAACAACAATAGAACATTATCAGCCACTCTGGCGCCATCCTTAGTCACTACTCATTCCCTCCCACAAAGATAACCACTATTCTCCCTTGTATTTCCTTATAGATTATCCCCTTGTCTAAGAGCATTTAGGCTGCTGTAACAAAAATTTCACAGACTATATGGCTTATAAACAACAGATATTTATTTTCTCTCAGCTCTGGAGGCTGGGAACGCCATCAAGGTACCCTCAGATTCAGTGTCTCCTGAGGGCCCGCTGCCTTATCTACCGCTGTCTTCTCACTGCACACTGAAAGCCCTGACTTCAGCATGATATATGTTAATTTGTCCATGTTAAAAAAAAAAGACGAACACTTGTACCTCCTAATTTTTTTGAAATAATAATGAGAAAAAGTTGCCAAAGGAAAAATAGGATAACTACACAGGAATGAAATAAGGTAATGACCAAAAGTATTCCTTGTTTTATCCGTGTTGAAAATCCTTGTTTTTGCATGTTTATAAAATCCATTATTTTTCTCTTGATGTGTAATGAAAGAAAATGAATATGTATACTCCACTCTATTCTTTTTGAAATAACAGAAGAGATGATATTCTGTGTCCACTGTCTCTTTCCAGAGTTTAAGTGCCAAAATTACTTACATAAGGCTACCAAGAAATGGGAAAATAGAATAAAAACAAGAAAAAAGAAAAAATTTAAAATGAAAATACTATTATAAAATATTTCCCATTATCTCTCCAAAACTCTTTGTACAGAAATCTACTTTTCCTGATATTAATGTAGCCAATCTAGCTATTTTTAGTATTTGCAGCTATATCTTTTTCTACACATTTATTTTTATACTGTTTGTCATTCTATTTAAAGTTTGTTTTTTATTAAGAGCATGAAATTGGGGCTTGTTTTCTGTACAACTGGAATGATCTAGCTTTTAAATGGAGTTTTATTTCAATTTAGTTTTAATGAATTTATTGATATGCTTGGGTTAAAAATTGCTATTTGATACTTTTTTATTCCTCTATACCACCTTTGCTAACATCAGCTTTGTGAATTTTATAGTGTTAACAATCCATGTTATCCCCTGCCTTTCTTTTTTCAGCTATACCTATTTTGTCATTTTTAGTGATTGCTCTAAGGATTACAATGTGCATCTTACCACAGTGTATTACATTTCTTCCTTCTCATATCTTGCTCTTTTGTTTGCATATATTTTACTTTTTTATATATTATAATCCCCTACTATATCTTCTTTATTTTTGCTTTGAACAATCAATATTCCTTTCTTTTTAAAACCATCAACACTCTCTTATATTAACTTTTATGTATATTATAATTCTTATATTGTCATAAATTTTCCTTCAAACCATCAATATTCCTTTAAAAAATTATTTTCAAACTCAATAATTTCTTCTAGCAATTTTTGCAGTGCAGATCTGTTGAAAATAAACTCTCTCATCATTTTACTGAGAATGTCTTTATTTTACTTTGATTTTTGAAGAATGTCTTCACCTAAATAATATCATCATGTTGTATTCTTTATATTTAGTGTAAATAGATTAGTATGAATAGCAGATTTATAGCTATCTGATTTTTCTTTTTGTTCTTAATATTGACATTCACTGCATGTAGTCCTCATGTTTCTACTGAAAAGTTAGCAAACATTTGTAGATTTGTTTCTTGTATGTAATGTTTTTTTTCCTCTGACTGCTTTTAAGATTTTCTCAATATTTTTCTCATTCTGCAATTTGACGTTAATGTGCCTAAGTATCATTTTCTTTGTAGTTAAACTGCTCGAGCTTCTTGTACTTCTCAGTAAATGCTTTTCATTTTTCACTGTAATTTCAAAATTTTGCATTTATTTCTTCAAAAATATGTATATTTGAATTCCTTCCCTTTATACATCTGAAACACACCTCATTCGGCATGAAGAATACCTTTTAATGTTTCTCTTAATATTGATCTGTTCAGAAAGTTTTCCAGTAGTTTTTTTTTTATTATTTTCATTTTTATTCATTCTTTTGTTCTGGTTGTCGGTATAGTTTATTTTAAATGTTTCTTTTCATTTCTTATTTATATTTTATTGTGTAAATATTCAAATACATACAAATTCTCTAATTCGCATTCAAATTCACTAATTCTTATTTGTTGATTCTCTCTTCTTCTGTGTTTAATCTGCTCTAAAACTTACCAATCTCCATTTTAGTTATAAAAATTTTTACTTCTAACTGCAAGTTTTTTTTTCTTAAATGTTGTTCCAGGAGTTCACTAAAGTGACTTCTTCATTAGGCTTTTTAAAAAGTACTTAAATTAATAAAAGAGAAACATATAGTCAAGTATTTATAACTAGTATGCAATGAATACTGAGCAGCTATTTTATTTTTCTAAATAAATTAATAATTTTTAAGGAAGTAAAGAGAATTGTCCCAAACTTAAAGAATGATATTTGCAAAGTTCATTGTAATAGAGAGGGAAATCTAAACATCAATAAAAGTGGAACAAAGCACAGTGATTTTACAGCATCTACCATTAAACAAATTATAAAATATTAAGGGGAGGTTATGCAAAGCAATCGAGATTAATTGCTGCTAATTGACTAAAGTCACAAAACCAAGTGTTGGCTCCATTTGAGATACTAATGCCATTTACAAGGTTAATTACTGTGTCACCTCATAGCCCCCAGTTGTTCTTCGTATTGTGGCAGAGAACGTGTGAACAGATGGACCAGAGTAACATCTGGCTTAGGTGAGCAATAAGAGTACAGCTGACATCCTTGAATGATTTCTTTCAGTAGCACCATCTCAGGGATAGAAGGTAATAAGAGAGAAATGTGGGAGCCAAAAATAGACAACTTGATATATATTAATTATTAGCATATTGGCCCTTGCCGAATCCCAGAGTAAATGTCATAATCAGCATCTAACAGAGCAGCGGTAATGTTCTTATCAATAAAATCTTTTTAAGAATACTTATATTTGAGTTAGTCAATATATCATTAATATCTTATTTCATCAGCTTTGCTCCCAAGAATGCTTGGGTGTGAACACCAAAACAATACCTTCTACTTTATGGAAAAATCACAATTTTTAAAAGTTACGTCCCTCTTGAACCTCAGGATAACATTGCAAATTAGATGATATGTGAATTAATAACCAAGGCCCAGAAATGCTGTATTTGAGGTTTAAAAGGTAATAAATGGTAGAACAAGGATACAAAGCCAAAATTATTTACTTTTACCTATTGCACTCACATTTAGAACTATACTGTGTCAGTAACAAGAAAAACAGAGTCTATGTTAATAATAATGACAATTAGAAACACTAAAACTGCAATTTATAAATTTCAATTCCTGCTAGTTTTAAGTAGTATCAGAATCATTTTTCTATTCAAAAAAGTACAGATATAAGGAATTTGATTCCAGGTATTCTTATATAAAATTATTTCAGTTTTCTTTCATCTGCTAAACATGTTATTGCAATGACCTGGGTATATGCAATAATGCCATTTCTACCATAAAAAAATCTTCTCGAACAACTCAAAGCGAAAATACACTGCCAAATAACACAACATAATCTCACTAGAAAAGAAATAATTTGGAAATTCTAAGATTGAGGCCATCTTTTCAAATATATTTGTATGTTTTTTGCATTTTGTTTGTATGCTACATTTTGTTCGTGCTAAATACCTGCCCGCTTCTGGTTGTGCTTATTACAGAGAGCAGAGGCTACACATGACACATTGAAGAGGTAGTTCAAGGGTGAGCTCTCTTGGCCTTAATTTTTCTTTGCAAGGTATAATAGTGTTGCTTTCTTGTTGTGAAGGAAAACACTGAACATCACGCATGTAATTAATTATCACTATCGTCATCGTCCCTGGGATCCGGCTAGGCATACTGCTACTCCCAGCTCTGCTTTTCTATGTAGTTTGATGCGTTTCATAATGTATTCGCTTTCTGGTGAAGCTCCAGAGCCAGTTTTTATCCTTAGAGCTAATGATTTTTATAGTTTTAAATATAAGAAATCTGGGGAGAACGGTGATTATTCAAGCTCTGTTTTCTCTCTCTCTTTTTTATGTTGATTTTCCAGTCATAAACTTCTTTCTTTTTCAGTTTGTCAGTATACATGTGTCCCAGGGGAAAATATTTTATTAGGATAATTTCAGTATAAAGAATACTTGAGCAAACATGTCACCAGAAGTAACACTTTTTGAAGCAAATTGGAGAATTATTCATATCATTGAAACCTATTTTGTGCAGATTTAATATCCATGTCAAACAGAATGCAGTAGTATATAGGTTACTATAGACTATTTCTACCAACTTTATTGAGATATAATTCACATACTATACAATTTCACCAATTGTAATGTACAATTCAATGGATATTTTAGTATATTCAGAGTTGTATAACTACTACTGTGATAAATTTTAGCACAATTGCAAGACTCTGAAAAGAAACCCTGTGACCACTAGCAATCACTTTCCAATTCTTTCAATATCCCCTAACCCATTCCTAGAAAAGTATGAATCTACTTTCTGTCCCTGTATTCTGAACATTTTATATAAATGAAATCATAAACTATGTGTTCTTTTATAACCAGCTTCTTTAATTTTGTGTGATAATTTCAAGGTTCGTCTGTATTGTAGCAAATAGAAGGAGCTCATTCCTTTTTATTGCTTAATAATAGTCCATAGCTTGAATAGACTTATTTTGTGTATCAATTTATGCATTGATGGCAGGCATTTAGGTTATGTCCACATTTTGGCTTTTATGACTAATGTTGCTGTGAATATTTGGGCACAAGGTTTTGTGTGGAAATACTCTTTTTATTACTCTATGATGTACACAAAGGAGTGTATTAGACACCACAAGGCACCTCTGTGTTTAAACTTTTGAGGAACTACCAGAATGTTTTCCAAAATAGATGTTCCTTTTTATAGTCTCACTAGAAATTTGTGAAAGCTCCAGTTGTCTGACACTTATCAACACCTACTATGGTCTGTCATTTTGGTTATAATTATCCTAATGGATGTCAAGTGGTATCTCATTTGTTGTGTTAAATTGCATTTACCAAATGGCTAATGATGTTGAGCATCTTTTGATGTGTTTTTTTCCCCTTTTAATTAATTAATTAATTAATTAATTCCAAAATACCACTGGGATACAAAAGTTTTGGTTACATATATTGACTTTGCAGCACCCAAGTCAGAGTCTGCTCAACACCCAGACATCATGCACCATACCCATTAGGTGTGAATTTACCCATTGCCTCCTTCCCCTTCCACCCGCCCAATGCCCTATGAATGTTACTTCCATATGTGCACATAAGTGTTGATCAATTAGTACCAATTTAAAGGTGAGTACATGTGTTGCTTGTTTTTCCATTCTTGTGATACTTCACTTTGAAGAATGGGCTCCAGCTCCATCTAGGATAATACAAGAGGTGTTAGTTCACCATTGTTTCTTATGGCTGAGTAGTACTCCGTGGTGTATATATATACCATATTTTATTAATCCACTCATGTATTGATAGACACGTGGTTTATTTTCACATCTTTGCTTTTCGTGTGTTTACTAGCCATTTGTGTATCATCTATTCATATACTTTGCCCAATTGTATTTTTGTTATTGAGTTGTAAGGACTCTTAAATATTACAAGTCCTTATCTCATATATAATTCCCAAAATGTTTATCCTAGCTCGCAGGTTGTGCCTTCACTCCCTGATGATGTCCTTTTAAGTACAATAGTTTTAATGTTGTTAAAGACAAATTTATCTATTTTATTTTTTGTTGCTTGTATTTTTAGTGTAACATCTGAGAAAGTTTTATTTAATCCAAGTTAATGAGATTCAGTCCCATAATTTCTTAAAATAGTTTTATAGTTTTAGCTTTTATATTGGCTTTGTGATATATTTTATTTAACTTTGGTATAGAGTGTGGTTCTTTTTCATATGACTATCCAGTGGTCCCAGCTCCATTACTTGAAAAGAGTATTTTCCCCAGTGAATTATTTTTTCACCCTTGTTGAAAACAATTTGACCTTAAGTATGAGCATTTATTTCTGATTCTCAATTAAATTCTATTGATCTATATATCTATCCTTATATCAGTTCCTTTTTTTACCCAATCACTTTAGTAAATTTGTTTCATACAATTATAGTTAGACTATTTTGTTAGATCTTGCATTGCATCCTGATAACCCAGCCACCTCAATGATTTTTTTAAATTAGCATATGTAAAGGTTTATTCCTTATGATGTAAAATTATATGAGTATTAAAAAATGGATAGTGTCATGTGTCTACCAGTACATTCAACGTCTTCCCATCCTGAAACACAGGCAACCTCTGATTTGTTTAATGATGGTATCATTTTGCCTTTTGCCGAATGTCATAAATGACATCATACAGTATGAAACCTTTACAGATTGGCTTCTTACACTTGCTAATATGTGGCTAAGATTCATTTATATTTGTATATAGTCCTTAACTTTTTATCATCGAATAGTATTGTACAGATGTACCACAATTTATCCATTCACCTGTTGAAAGTCATCTGTTTGCTCCCACTTTTTGGTTATTATCAATGATGCTTCTATAAAAGTTCATTTGTGAAGTTTTCCTTGGAAGCAATTTTTCAAATCTCTTGGAAAAATATTTGGGAATATGGTTTCTGAATTATGTTGTAAGACAATGTTTACTTTGCAAGGAACTACTAGACCATTTTATAAAGTGGCTGTTCCATTTTGCACTCCCACTAGCAATGAATTAGAGTTCCTCTGACTGCACATTCTCTCCAGCAATATTACTGTCAATCTTTTGGATTTTAGCCATTCTAATAGGTGTCAGGTTTACTTCCCTGATGTTGTTTTAATTTGCAATTCTGTAATGACCAAAAATGTTGAGCATTTTTCATGTGCCTATTTTCCATCTATACATCTACTTTGATGAAATATCTGCTAAGAATTTTTTTCCTATTCTTGAGTTGTTATGTTTGAATTAATTGTGTTATGTTATGATTAAATTTTAAGAGATCATTGTATATATTGGATATATTGGATACATTGTATATATTGGGTCTTATGTCAGGTATGTTTTCAAAGATTTTCTTCCAGTCTTTGACTTTTCGTTTCATTTTTTAACAGTGCTTATGAAGAACAAAAGTTTTTGATTTTAATAAAGTCTAACATCTATTTTTTCATGGGTCAAGCTTTTGATGTTGTATCTAAAACCTCTTCAACCAACTCAATTTCGCATAGATTTTCTCCTACATATTATTCTAGTTGTTTTATAATTTTGCATCTTATATTCACATCTATAATTCATTTTGCATAAGGTGAAACATTTATGTCTAGTGTCATTTTATTGTGCCGTCAGGGGTAAGGGTTTGCATGCTTTGAACTTTCCCCTGCAGAAGCTACAGAATAGAGTACACAGGCTTCTTATCCCATGACCCAGTTGTGGGGAAGAGGAAAGGATGAGGTTTGAAAGCTGTGAGAAGTCAAACATCAAAACTGGAGTCAGACTATTCAGTGTAACTTAATTCTGAAAAAATGCGAGAAAAGATACTGGCATAAAGCTAAATGAATTGCATGCATTAGGAGGAAGTTGGTATGTTCACACAAAAAAGCCTGTGCATGTATCTTTATAGCAGCTTTATTCATAATTGCCAAATATTAAAATGAATGACATGTTCTTCAGCAAATGAATGAATAAATAAAATGTGGTACATCCAGACAATGGAACATTACTTAGAAACTAAAAAGAAATAAATAATTCATCCATGAAAAGACGTAGAGGAAACTTAAATGCCTATATTACAAAGTGAAAGAAGCCAATCTGAAAAAGTCACAGACTCTCTGATTCCAACCCCATAACACTCTGTAAAAGCCGAAACTATGGAGATAGTAAAAGGATCAGTGATTTCTAGGGTTGGGGGAGCAGGGAGAGATAAATTGGAAGAGCTCATCAGCTATTCAGGGCAGGGAAAGTACTCTGTATGATACTGTAGTTGTGGATACATGAATGTGTGTATGTCATTATGCATTTGTTCAAACTCATAGAATGTACAGCACCAGGAATGATCCTTAATGTAAACTGTGGATTCTGGGCAAAAATGATGTGGTAGAGTAGGCTCATCAATTGTACCAAATATACAACTCTGGTGGGGGATGTTGACAATGGGGGAGGCTAATAATGGGTGGAGGCAGAATTTGCTAGAAACCTAAAATTGCTCTAAAAAAGTTTGTAAAAAATTTCAAAAGTCTTAAGTGTTAGAATGTATAAAAAGACCTAGCCAAATTATAATGTTGGTGGGAACAAAAAGACATTGGTTCAATATGAGCGGTATTCAAAGAAAATAAATACGAAAATTAATTTTTAAAATAGTTTAGTTAATGAAATTAATTCAAGGCCAGACATGGTAGCTCACTCCTGTAATCCCAGCACTTTGGGAGGCTGAAGTGGGAGGATCACTTGAGGCCAAGAGTTCAAGATGAGCCTAGGCAACATAGGGAGACCCAGTCTCTACAAAAAAATTAAAAAAAAAAATAGCTCTGTATGGTGGCACATGCCTGCAGTCCCAGCTACTTGGGAGACTTAGGTGGGAGGATCACTTGAACCCAGGAGTTCAAGGCTACAATGAGCTATGATTGTGCCACTGCATTCCAGCATGGGTGACAGAGAGAGACCCTACTATTTTTATACACACACACACACACACACACACACACACACACACACATATGTAAACACTGGGCAAAATATAACTATACAACACTGAGAAAAATACAACTTGGGGCTATTATTGTCCTTCCAGATATCCTCTCACTAGAGCCTCAGCTATCATTATGATGCTCGAAAACTTCACCCATGCCTCCAGATTTTAGAGTATTTACACTCTTTCTCGTATACCAATGCCTAACTCAGAAGCAGACACATAATAGGTCCTAAATAAATTTTTTTAAACAGCATATGACTATATCAGTTGAATCAACCGTGCTGCTACCACATATATGACTTCAAGCTTGGAATATTATAAGTGGTGGATAGTCTCAATACAGTGCTTGAATTTCCACAATAGACCCTATGTCTTGTACCACTCTTATACCACTGTGCCTGATTCCCCTCTTGGTTTTTTTGCACACACTCAAGTAACTCTAGCTGGAGCTCCACATTTGCTATCCCTCATCCTAATACAGGGAGAAGTTTTGCCTTAAATGCTAATCTACCATCTGAAGCTGCCTCCCCACCTCACCCTAACCTGGTGCCTGCAGCCCTGTTGCTTATCAAATTGCCTTGTGGTGAATTCAACTTCTTATTACCTTTACGCATAACCCATTATTGTAATTCCTCTCAAACTTAATTTTTCACTCAGATTGCTGACACAGTCCCTTCCCTGCTACACACTGGTCTGGCTTATCTTCTTCCACACTTCTGCCAGAGTAATCATTCTAAAATTCTATCTTATCTGGTCATTCATCCTTTTAAAGTACTTACTGACTCCCCATTAACTTAATTGACATCTAAACCCTTTAGAATAGCATTTATTGCCTTTTTAACCTTCAGATACCTACTAGTAACAGTGGTTGCACATTCCTTCAGATGTAACTCCTCTCAGTAACTTCCACACTCTTGCCTTCTCCATCCTCCATTCTACATTCTGACTAGATTTTGTGACAAGTCATGATGATAACAATAAGAAAAATAGTGTCAAACACTTACTGAATATTTATTTATACTTCAGACAATGCATTTAGCTACACTAATTTAATCTTCACAAGGTCATATTGATAAGTATCACATTTTCCTCTTCATACCAGATGTAGAAACTCAAATTCAGGGAAGTTACTTTCACAAGAACATACAACAATTAATGGACATGTTTTTAATTAAAATCTGGTTGCACCTGGCTCCTTAAGCTGTAATCTTAATGTCCTACTACTATTCTACATTGACTTTCTATATATGATCTCTTTACACAGGACAACAGTAACAATGTCCTTAAATGGCTGAGAAACGGTGATAGATCAATTAAAACTACAAATAATGGGGCACTAAAACTAAAGTTTGGGTAGGTATAAGACAGTGGATAGCAGAAGAGGGAATATTCTTAATGTAAAGGAATTCGTAATGCCTGAATGTACGCATCTCTTATTGGAATTATGCTCAACATTAAAAAAAAAAATAAGGCTTGGAAAATTTACTTCTATACCATGTGCAATATAATGCTGGAGAAATGAGGCATAATAATAATAATGATGACTTTTTACAAAACACATTCCAATGCATTCTCATTAAATTTCAATTAAATTAAGTGATATACTCAAAAGCTTTGTTTTGATTTTATATAATGCTGATGAGCAATGCATCATATGTTAATTTCCTGTATAATATTCAAGGCATTTTAGCAGACATAATATCACCACATCTAAAGTGAATATTCCAAAAGCCATTCTGAGCTGAAATTTTTCACTTCAAAATCAATTGTGTATATCAGGGATGAATAACAAGTGGATTGAGCACATCTCCAACTCCTTAATAAAAGTTTAATGTTCTAAATAGTCAGAGAAGGAAGCATGTTCAGAAAGGCTAATATGCCTTATACCTGCTTCATACTTGTTGCACCTGGCTGGCTTCATAAATACTAACACTAAATAGACTTATTCACAAAGACAACTTGTAAAAGAAGGAAAACATTACATTTTGGGGGAAATAGGCATTTACCACTTTATTTAAATTATTTTAGGTAGGTCATTCTGTGTGATACTTTAATACCTATAGATATAATTTTTGTATAATAAAGTCATTTCATTCCACACGAGGGTGTATGTGTGTGTGAGTGTGGATGAATGTGTGTGTGTGTGTGTGTGTGAGAGAGAGAGAGAGAGACAGAGAGAGAGAGAGAGAGAGAGAGAGAGAGAGAGAGAGGGGGAGACAGAGAGAGAGAGAGAGAGAGAGAGGGAGAGACAGAGAGAGAGAGAGAGAGAGAGAGATGGGAGGAGAGTGAGAGAGAGGGGCAGACAGAGACCAAGAGAGGCATAGAGACTTCGTATGTGCATGTGGCTAGAATGAATGTCAGGCAGTTAAGATTCATTTGGTATGTATGGAGGTGTTACTCCTAGACTGCATAATACGGAATAGAAGTAACAAGTAGAAAATTGTGCAATAGAAATAAAAGTAAAATTAAAGTCCATTGGTTCAAATACTTAGAATACATAATCATTTTTTTCAGATAAACTCATAACAAATTTATTCATATTTGCTAGCAACTGCTACAGTATTGCTATTTGTATTTGAAACATTCATATTTTCATATTAAGAACCATCAGTTTTCATGTCCTAGTAAAATTCTCTGTTCAATTTATCCTACAGACCTTTCGTCATAAATTCTCAGGTGTGTTGATAAATCATTATTTGGTATTTTGTCATGGTTTTTGTATTTCAATAAGTTATGCAGCATCTGGCCCAGGTTAAAGTCATGCAGTTATTGTACCTAAACAAGCTTTTCAGTAAAATTTCTTAGTATCTGTGTGCATGAGAAGTAATAAACATCCTGCTTCTCCGCAACTGTTTTGTTTTATAACTTCACTTTCCTCTGACCTAAGGTGGGGAGGGGAATGTTCTATTTGTACACAAAGGGAAAGATACAAATGAGTCACTGTAGTAGGAAAATTTACATTTTTATTGTTTTCTATGCTAATTTTCACATGTTTAGTAATCCTAAGGGATACTATGAATGCTATTAATATGCAGTTAATATATAATGGGCAAACTGCCATGTGACATTGTTTAACTTTTTAATAAATTTTGTTTTCTCCTTGTGCTGACCTCTCTCCTTTACTGATAAAACTATAAATGCTTGACATGAAATCTAAGGCCCAGATGAACTAGATGGAGATTATAGGTAAAAAATGCCTTCTTGGATATCTTAAATGTTCACCTAAAAAGTACAAATTTTAAGATTGCACAGAGCAATGCCTGTTAACTCATTAATCATTGTGCGTTGTTTTGAAGTATAGAACCAGGGTTGGCAAACCACAGCCTGCAGTCCAAACTGACCACTGACAAGTGTGCCCATCACCTCAGTAGTGTTTCTTGTACCCATTAGGTAGGTTTTTGCCCCTCCATCCTCCCCCCTGTTTGATTTGCAATGATTTATACTTCCCTCTGTGCACGTATGTATTCATTGGTTAGTTCCATTTATTAGAGAGTATCAATCTTGGATAATGTCCCATGTGCTGCAGAGAAGAATGTATATTCAGTAGTTTTGGGGTAGAATATTCTGCTCTGAACTTTATTTTTTTTTTCCTTCTGTTGGCTTTGTGTTTGGTTTGTTCTTCCTGTCTGTTAGGTACATTTCACTTAGAGTCTGGTTTAGGTCCAGTGTTTCTTTATTTATTTTCCACTTTAATGATTTGTCTAGCTCTGACAGTGGGGTGTTGAAGTCCCTGGCAATTACTATGCTGCTATGTGTATCTTTGCTTAGCGCTAGTAAAATTTGCTTTATGTATCCAGGAGCTGCTGCATTAGGTGCATGTGTTTAGGATTGTTATGTCTGTTTGTTGAATTGCTCCCTTTACCATTATATAATGACCCTCTTTCTCTTTATCTTTGTTGATTTAAAGTTATTTTTCTGTGATATGAGAATGGCTACACACACTCTCTTTTTAGTGTCATTTGCATGGAATTTTTTTTTTCCATCCTTTCACATTGAGTCCTAGTGTATCATTATGGTTTAGATATATTTTCTGCAGAGAGCAGATACTTAGGTTGTGTTTTTTCATCCATTTAGCCAGCCTATGACTTTCGAGTGGCTCATTTAATCCATTCAAGTTGATAGATAGAGTTGATATATGGGATGCTATTCTGTTCATCATTTGGATAATACCTTATTGCTTTGTTTACCCTCGTATGCTATTGTTTTGTAAGAGTTGTGAGTTTTAGAGGTTTTTTTGGGGGGGTGAGATTTTACACTGGCACATATCTATTGAGCTGATTTGTGTATAATGCAATACTCAGTATTTCCCTTATGGCAGTTCTGGTCATGACAAATTCCCTCCGTGTTTGTGTATCTGTAAAAGACAATTTCTCCATCAACCGTGAAACTTAGTTTTTGCAGGGTATGAAATTCTAGGCTTCCAGTTGTTCTGTTTAAGAAGATTGAAGAAAAGAAAAAAACAAAAAGAAAGAAAAACTTGAAGATGTGGCCTCACTCCCTCTTGGCTTGTAAGGTTTCTGCTGAGAAGTCTACAGTTAGTCTGATGGGTTTTCTTTTGTAGGTTATTCTATTGTTTTCATCTTGCAGCTTACAGAATTTTCTCCCTCATTTTGACTTTGGCCAGGTCAATAACTTTGTGGTCTTATTTGCTATGTATCTACCCACTGTTCAATGGCCATCCTCTCTCTGGATGTCTGGATCTCTGGTGATACCAGGAAAATTTTCCTCAGCAATTCCCTTGAATAGGTTTTCCAGGCTTTTAGCTCTTTCTTCTTCTCCCTCATGGATACCTATAATTTGTATGTTAGTTTGCTTCACATAGTCCCATATATCTCTAAGTGATCGCTCAGTTTTTTTTAGTTCTCTCTCTGCCTCTTTAAATGACTGGGTAATCTTGAGAGCCTTGTCTTCAAGCTCTGAGATGATTTCTTCTTGTTGGTTTAGTCAGTTGCTAAAGCTTTGTGCTGTATTTTAAAATTCCATAAATGACTCTTTCATTTATTTAAGTTCTATTATATCCTTTCTTGTGTTATCTACTTCTTTAGAGACTTTTTCATCAATTTCCAGAAATGTTCTTTTGGCTTCTTTGTGATTGTTTTCAACTTTCTCCTCAACTCCATTCATCTTATTTGCCATCCATATTCTGAATTCCATTTCTGTCATTTTGGCAATTTCCTTGTGGCTGAAGTTTACTACTGTAGCTCCACTGTGATCCCTTGGGGGTGTCAAACTGTTTTGCTTTTTCGTGTTGCCAGGGTTCTTTTACTGGTTTCTTCTCATCTGAACACTCTTTTCTCAACTCCAGGCTAATAGGTTTGCAGAGCACGTGTTCTTTGCTGGGTACTCTCTTGCTTAATTAGAAATGAGGCCCCTAGATGGCACTTTTTTCCTACTCTGGAATGTTGATGCAGCAGAGGAGGGGCATGTGCACTAATAGCCTATAATGCAGCTGTTCTCATTTGTCCTATTGACCTGTGATTGCCACTGTACAAGCTCGTGCTGGGTGATCTTTGTACTGGGTATTTGGTTGTTCCTCGGATCACTGTAAGAAGTTCGAGTTGGGAGCTGGGTTAAGACCTGCTCCATGGATGATGGCATTGCGGGGATTACTCTTCCTGGGGTCTCCCCACAGAGGTGACACTGGCAGCTGGGTGAATCTATCTAGGTAGTGATCGCATGTTCCCATGATGTGGGTGTTTGCTTGAACCAGGTCCTAGTGTAATGGTGGTTCCAGGCTGAAGGGCCCCTAGAGGGCTGTTGGACCTTGAATCAGTTCTTCTGGCTATGTGCCAATGGTGGAGACTCAGGGGTGGGGTCTTTGGTTTCAGGTGCAGTGCAGGAATCTCAGAGGCAGTTTCCTTGGCTTGGTGGGAGCTCTGGAGCAATAGGGTGGAGCCTCGGGCTCTGGCATAAGAACTTCAGAGCCAGGACTGGGAAGAAAACAGAAACAGGGCTCTGAACGGGGCCTTAAGGATGGACGCAGGGCTTCCTATGTGGGTGGCAGGCTGTTCTGACATGAGGCATGGAGGCTGTTCCTCACAGGTGGCCAGCTGTTTTGCAGGCTTGGGGATGATGGGTGCCAAGTCATGTGGGCAGAAGTCAGTTCCAGCAGCCCAGGGATGACAGGGTTCTCCTCACCACCACCCTCCCATCACTCCCCAATGACCTACTGAAGCAGTTACCCAAAGCTTCCCAGGTCAAAGCCTGTAGAACCCCAAGCAACTCCTTTGATCATATATCCCACTGTGCTGGAGGGGAGGTGCACTTGGATTCCAATCACAGGGTACAGCTCAGAGGACCCTTCCCTTAGTCTGCTCCCTCCCCAACCTGGTGGGGGCATGTGAAGGTGACCACCACAAAGCTGAGTCCCATGCCAACCTAGCACCATGCACCTGAGAACACAGGATGGCATCGGCTACAGAAATGTGGGGTCTGCTGCTGCCAGATCTTCACTGTGCTTACTGTCTAGTGTGACTACTCTGCACAGACTCTAGGCAGGTCCTCAGTCCATCCAGACAGGGGCCTGTGGTGGTGGCAGAAGCCCTCTCACAACTCAGCCTGTGGGGCGAGCGTGGTGCTCCGGTGCTCTATCCTCTTATTCCTCCCCACGTGTAGATGCCTCCCCACAGATCCCTTTGGCCATGTCGAACGTATCACCCTGCCACCTTCTTTCTCACACTGAGAGTCCTGCATTTCTTCTCTGTGATTTCACAATGTTCCTTTGGAGAACATTCCATATAGCCATCTGCCTGCAATTTACACTCCTTTCCTTGGGAGCCACGTGATCGCCAGCTGCTTCTAGTCCATCATCTTCCATCCCCAATTATGACGCTTTAAGAAACGGTTTGCCAATACTAATATAAACAAATATAAATAGGTCTGTTTTAAATATAAATAATTCTTAATAAAAATAATTCATCGTATCATCTGTTATGTACCTGCTATGCAACAGGCACAATTTTGTACAACTTATATTCACCTCGTTTAATCCTCACTTTATGAAAGTAGACACTGTTAGTATCCATACTTTACAGAAGATGAAGAAATTGGTTCATAGAGAAGTTGAATAGATACACAAGTTCATGTATCTAGAAAAGGATAGAGCTAAGATTTGACCTGAAGTAATCTAATCCCAAATAGGATCATATTTTTGTATATTTTATATTCAACCCAAGAATCTAGAAATAAGTTAATGTTTGAAATAGCAATATAGAACATTGAATGTGGGATATTTTCAATATAGAAAAATACAACAATTTTATGCTGACATTTGTGAGTAATTGCTCATTGAAATAAAATATAACATGATTTAAGAAATAATTTGCCATAATCCTAGCTGTTTGATCCTGAATTCCTAAATTAAGAAATCTTTGAAATAATGCTTTAAATTATAAAAACACAATGTGTTTCCTAAGAACTAGTTAATGCCATGAGTAAGCAATAGAAATGAGAGGCAACTATCTCAAGTTGATAACAAACCTAAAATGCACAGAATTCTTTTAAAACACTGATTTTTGGAGCATGAGTTCTTACCATAACCCAATTCAATAAACTCAGATCTATGAGTTAATTGTGAGTCCCTAACAGAACTATTTATGAACTCAGACCTGAAAAAACATTAGGTCCTTTAAAATATGACAATAGCACATAGATGCTATACCAGTAGTTAATTATTTTTAAAAATTCCCTTTCCTTCCTTACCTGGGTGAACAATGTCTACGAATGTGTATGACCGGAGAGTTTTTCATTCTTACAGAGCATAATCCATCATCTTTGTCCAGTGGCTATCTCTCCAAAAATTTCTGTATGCCAATATCCTGTCTCCCTGATTAGTGTAAATAATAAACCAGATTCTAAAATGAATTCTTAGAAGAGCAACATGCTAGCTTATTTTTGTCATTTCCCTTGATTTTGTTTTCTGAAAAAAGTATGCCCCTTCTGTTTGTAGATTCAAAGGGGTATTCATTGTTACTCATACCTTCATGACGAATTTATCTATTATTGAGACAATAGTAAAAAAATAAGACAGAAAAATAAGATAGCAGATATAAAAGGTAATAAAGGAGGTACAGGGAATGACAATTATAGGAAGGGTATGTTAACATTACTGAATAGAGAGGCAGCAAAATGAGGATGGAATTTAAAGCAAGGAGTAAAATTTGGAAACTTTAAGAGACAGAGTTTCCTAAGATTAGAAGCACTGCATTTTATTCATATTCAATGTTAAATAAAATATTCCACTTTTTATCTGGGTGAAGGGGGTGATATCACTTAACATCTCTGAATCACAACTTTCTCATTTAAAAAGTGATCTAAAACCATATTTGTTCTGTAAAAATCTCAAAGCCGTATAAGGGCCAATTATAAAATGAGGAAATATAGGAATGAATGATTTGGAAAATGTAGATAAGTTAGTTTTGTAGTTATGTAGAAGATGAAAACTGAAAAAGAGACTTTCATACAAATAAATGTTATAATGAAATCAGAAGAAAAGGGACTTAAGTGAGGGTTTTGAATGGACCAGAGCGAAATACGGAAGCATAATGAGGAGGGAACTGAAGCCATCCCGATAACTGAGTTAACAAAAGTTCAACTCACTTTTATCTATGATAAAGCAGACAAAAATCTACTCACAATTGGACAGAGATGGAGTTACATTTCTTTAGATTTGGCTAAGATCCTTACATTTTGGTGAATGAGGGCTCATATTTAAGAGTACATTAAAAGCACCAGCATTCAATGTGTTCTCATGTTAAATCTGTTAAGGAGTAGAAAGTGATGAGCACTTTTTACCAAACAAACTTGTGAAATATCTCCTACATATAAATGGAATGATTTCTCAAAATTTTGACTATATAGAAAGTAGAAAATGAAGATTCAAATAGCCATTTGTCAGATATAGGCAATCCCTATAGAGCTGTACTGATCCATCTGGATGCAAACACTTTCTTTCCTCCCGCCCCCAACACACACACCATAATAGACAACATGGCAGTTGTTTTATTCAGTATAGATTGGACCCCAGAAAATCCATTATTGATAAAGGTTGCAATGTAATTAAAACTTTTTTTTCTTCACGTTTTTCCAAGCCTTTGGCTTCTTGTGAAAGGATTCTTACTATTGTAATATTTTCTCATTTTTAATTTCTTCACTGACTTTAATTACCTTCTCTCAGGCCTATAAAACTATTGTTTCTTTTTAAAAGAAAAACCACAGATATGAACTTGTTTGCTTAAGGCTTTTATTAAGACTTCACAGTTGGAGCTATTTCAAATAACAATACTGCTAGTAATTAAACTAAACGTGGAACTGCCATTTGTACTTAACAGAAATTTTAGCCCCACCCTGTTCCACAACTCTAAAATTATCCCTTGCTTAATATTTTCATATATGTTTCATTGCTTTTCACATCTCACTTTTCTCTAGGGTTCTTGAAACTGTATTCAAGAATGTGATGTGCCTGATTACATCTGCATGAACATGCCTAATTTTTTCTACATAGAAAACTTTCTCATTGTCCTATTTGCAAATCATTAATCATGTTCATTACATAATTAAAATGCTATTTATTTTTAGATAAATAACCATTTGAAATTCTCACTTATTCAATTTATTTCTGTACTTTTAGATTTTACGGATCTACCTTGACATTATTAAATGACAATAATGAAAATAATATTTTGGATTTGTCATTATAGCAGTTTTATTACTCAAATTGACTTACATTTCTAAAGTACATTACATGGATAATTCCTGATGATTTTTTGTAATAAAACTCAATTTATGGACATTGTCATTATTTCCAGCTTTAGCTGTGTATGTTTGGCAAAACATTGTATATACTCAAGATTTATAATGTTACATTTTGATGTAATATACAATGTCAAATGATTATCACAATCAAGTTAACTGAAATATCTATCACCTCACGTAGATAAGTTTTTGTTATGAAAACACTTGAGATTTACTTTGTTAGCAAATTTCAACTATAAATACATTATTATTAGATATAGTCACAAAGATGTCCTTAGATCTGCAGAACTTAATGCATGAAATTCATTTATCCCCTTGACAATCTCTTTTCTCACCTTTTTTCAGAATTAAGTTGTACTCAATAGTCTCATTCCATTTTTGATGTTTGACCCTCTGCCAGGGTCCTTTGCACAGCAGGACACTGGGCACCATGCTGTCACCCACCAAGTGGTAGATACTTATAGTCTCCACCACTTTCTTTTTTCCTAGCTGTCTCCAGAAGTCTCAGTTATCCTCATCTACCCAGCAATACTTTCTGTATGGCTATTCTTTGTTTCTCCACTGTGTTGCTGCATGTTATTAACTGAATTCTTGAACCTTCCTAGGGCTCTTTTCCTTCAACTATAGCTATCTAATTGTTATTTGTTGTGGAAAGATGAAGGCTAGTATCTGCTACTCCAACATCTTGCTTATGTCACTCATTCTTAATCACAGTAAACATGGAAATGATATTTCTGTGCTTGAAAGAAACCATAATGAAAAGCAAATGTAAATATTAGGAAGCCAGGATAACTTTTCAAAAGCACTTCCTGTATAAGTGGTTGACTATTGTCAAATATTTAAGTTGTGTTTTCTAAATAAAAAAATAAATTGAGAGGATAATTATATAAATGAGATGTTTGCATATTAACAGTACACTTTAGAAAAAAATAATATTAATAGCAAAATCATAGGTAAAATTTTTTAGCACAGGGCCTGATAAAACTAACTTGCTCAAAATTAAATAAATATGAGAAATATAAGTTTCTTTTACCTATTGATGATCCATAAAGTCTGATAAAAATAAGCCTGCATTACCAATTGACAGCCATCTGTCACTGAAGCTTGACAGTACACAGGTAGTTGCCTTTTAGATGGAGCAAGTGATCTCTACTGCACTGCATTCCGCATGTGGCTTGCTGTTTTTGTTGTTTGTTGTTTTTCAAAAACCAAACGATATCCTTATTTATATAAGCTACACATGCTAATCATCCCTCTTCTGTCTTTATACTCCAGTACAGATTCTCTAATGTACACTCATTTCAAACTTGCAATTCTCCAAATACCTTATTCTTTTACACATACCCACATCTTTGCATATGCTTTCATTCCAACCTGACTTACTTTCCATCTTTTTTACCTGTGTATATTTTTTGTTGATTCTTCAAGGGACAATTAAGTATCTTTGCTTTTGTGAAATATTTTCTGACTCATCCAAATCAAAGATTTTGTTCCTCTTTATTTTTCCCAGTATGTAGTTCAATTTTATATTTTATTGCATTGTTATGCAATTTATTTACATACTACGCTTGTCCTTCCATACTAGAACATGAGTTAGACAAGCATATATGGAACATATTATTAATCTTTGAATGCTCAACACTGAAAATAATGTCAGGCCCATTTTCATACTCTTCATAATACATTTTTGTCAGATTTGTTGCTCACCGAACTGAACAGAAAGCTTTTTTCTTTCTTTCTTTTTCTTTCCTTCCTTCTTTCCTTCCTTTCTCAGTCCTTCCTTCCTTATTTCCTTTTGCATGCCACCAGGTGTGATAAGTTCATTTTTTCTTACTCCTTTTGATTCCTGTATTTAAGTGTGTTGAATTCTTGCATATAATTGCTTAAAAATGAAACAACGAGAAAGGGATTAGTCCATAATTTTATGCTGATGGAGGGACACCATTTCCTTGTCTCCTATTATTTTATTGTAACTCAAACATAATAGTAACTGAAGAATTAATAGTCTAAGTCTGGTTGTTGACAGAGCCAAAATAGAACACAGGGTGCTTCTCGCTTAATTCCTTGCCCTTTTTATCTACATCTCCACCTTTGCCTTTAAATGGGCTCAAATGCATCTATAGTGGTTCCTCTTACGGAAGGCCAGGGCTCATTCCTATCAAAGATTGGGAAAAATGGCTTATTTATTTAATCCTATTTTCTTGGGAATTTGTTACAAATGCCTATCGAACAATTGTTTAAAACTAATAACTATTTAAAAGTATGTTTATTATATTTTAATGGATAATGTATATAAAGTACTCATTATACCTACAACTCCTCCTAATAATTTAAATTGTAATTGAAGCCCTGATTATGAAAGGATAACTTGAAAAAGTAAATAACTTGTTCTTGTTCATAACATTTTCCAATTTCATGGTAGGTTTAAATTAGAGATATTTTATTATACACATTTTCATCTGTATGTGAAAATAATGACATTCACAACACAAGTAGGACCTGAAATTTTGTGCATGTTCCCTGTGTTGTTGATGTAATTATTGCTATGCAATGCCTTTTTTCTAAAAAATTTCTGAGATAAGAGGAAGATTCCACATATTATTGTCTATGATAAAGTATTTTTCTAAATGACCAGTTCTAAAAATGTAGTTTTATTTGCTTAGTATATGTGGGCTATAAGGTGACTACATCCATGGTTTGGGTTTAATTATCTACATATTCTAGGCCCTAGATCAGCTAGACAGATAATAAATATAATATATTTAGAGAAAGTGAGAATAGAAGAAGGGAAATTAAAAATGTGTACTTTGGAAGATATTCAGAACTTCAATTTTAATATAGAAAGGAAAATATAGATAACTGAGATGAAGCTGCTAAAAAAACTCATCTTTTAATTTTTTTTAACGTTTGCATATCACTTGGAAAATAGTCCTCTTACAATCTTTTAGGTAGCCAATTTTATTGCATGACTCAGAGACTGTATTTGTTATTTGTTGCTGCATGGCAAATTATTTCCATATACAGCAACTTAAACAATATTTATTATCTCAGATTCTGTGGTTCAGGAATTTGAGAGAGGCTCACCTGGGTAGATTTTGTGTCAAAGTCTCTCATGAGTAGAATGGGGCTAGAGGATCTGCTTCCAAGATGGCTCTTTCACATGGCTGTTGAAGGAGGCCATAGTTCCCCACCATAGGGACCTCTCCATATGTCTACTTCAGTGTTTTCACAACATGGCAAGCTGGCTTCCTCCAGAGCATGTCATGAGAGAGAGAAAGAGAAGAAGGAGAAAGAGAAGGAAGAGGAGGAGAAGGAGGAGACAGTGATAGACTAAGCACAAAAGGATGAATCTGAATGTCTTTCATGGCTTCTCCTCAGAAGTCATATTTTCATTTCTGCTAAATTTTATTCATTACAAGTGAATCACTAAGTTCAGTCCATGATCGGGGGAAGGGGGATTAAGCCCCACTTTCAGAGGGGAGGATGTTAAAGAATTTTGGACGTATTTTAAAACTACCACATGGCTCCAACTCACGGAGGCATTATACAGTAGAAAAACTAGTTACCTTATACCACACGAAGTGCCTTTATTTTCTGATTTGTGCTGCCCTTGTCCTATTAGGTAGGGTGTTTTTTTTCAGCATACCCTCAAATCTTTTCATAATCCTAAAGACACCACCTTCTTCATAGGTGACTGGAAATTACAGAACATTAAATGAAAAACTTTGGGAAGGAAAGGAAGAGTGTCAAATTGGAAAGGGGATCTAGACGTGTGGAGAGATGTTTAAGTTGATAATTTGAAGATGACACCAGAAATATAGCTCTGTGAAAATTGATCTTAGTACAATACATTTTGGAAACCTGGAGAGATTGTCTTAGCTTGGAGAAATAGTTCAAATTTGGGGAAAACGGATACCAATAAGGTACATCTGTCTTCATTATTTGCTTTTTTCAATTACAGGACTTAAACTCCAATATCCCTCTAGGAATATTGACAACATCCCTGCCGAATCCTGATCTAATCGTTATTTAATAAATTATACAAATGTATCTGTCTGCCCCTATTCTTTGCACTAATTGAATGCCTTTGATAGTCCCCTGATTTAAGGTTCTATAATGCAGGAGGTAGTACAGACTAGATGTCCAGAGCATAAAATTTTTATATAAAATGGTTTAGATTCAGATCCCAGATTTGGCCACTTACTCACTGTGTGACCATAGGTAGATAACTTATCTTACATGTTATCGTTTGCTCAGTTATGAAATGGAAGTAATGATGGCAATAACGGGGCTTGCCCCATATAGTTGTTTTAAGAGCTAAATGAGATAACACAGAAAAAGTGGTTGCAAGCCTGACATGTAATGATAACCATACAATTATGACATATTATTTTCATTAACACATTATGTGACTTAAAGACTCATGCAGTGACCCACTGATTGGAGAAATGTTTAAACTTAAAATAATAATAATTATTTATTAGTTAGCATTTATAATGAACTATAATAAACATTTTACAAGTTATATTTTATCATCTCAACAATTCTATTAACTTTATAGTCAAATTCAGCACAAATATTAGATGAATTTTCCAAGGTCATACAGATTCAAATGGTCAAAGCAGCTATATCCCTGCATGATATTGTAATAGTGCTTGAGGGACATACAAATATATCAGTAATATTCTATGAACTTAATAGAAATATCTTTTTGCAACACACTCATACTCAATTGCCTATCTCTGTGTTTGACTTAATTATCTGACTGCCATGTTCACTATTATATTTATAACAAGAGGGATGCCTTTTGCTTCATTTTCCAGTGTGGTTTCACTTTTATTATAACATATTTTCCACTTTCTAATGTTCGTTATTTTTTTTTATTTCAGGGTATTATGAGGATACAAACATTATTGTTACACTTTATGTCTTTGCCTCACCCAAGCGAGGGTTAGAGGCATGCCCTTCCCCCCTACAATACTCCCCATGTCCTTTAGTTGCGGGTTTACTCCCCCATCCCCCTAATCCCTGGAGAGTATTACTGCCATGTGAGCACCCTAGTGTTCATCAGTTAGTACTAATTTGATGGCAAGTACAAGTGGAGCCCATTCTTCCAATCTTGTGGTACCTCACTTTGGATAACAAGCTTAAGTTTAATCCAGGAAAGTATAAGAGGTGCTAGATCACTGTTGTCTCTTATGATTGAGTAATATTCCACTGGCAAGGATGTGGAGATACAGGAACACTCTTACACTGCTGGTGGGACTGCAAATTAGTGCAACCTCTGTGGAAAAGAATTTGAAGATACCTCAAAGAGCTAAAAATAGAAATACCATTCGATCCAGCAATAGCACTATTAGGCATCTACCCAAAAGAGCAAAAAATGTTCTATGATAAAGACATCTGCACCCAAATGTTTATGGCAGTACAATTCACTATTGCAAGGATGTGGAAACAACCCAAGTGCCCGTCAATTCATGAGTGGATTATTAAAATTTGGTATATGTTATTTTTATCCAGCATGTTTCCAGCATAGTTAAGATGGCTGCTGTCTCTGTTTCTTTAGGAATCATATTAACCAATGGAATAAGAATGAGAATTCAATAAAAAAGATTCTGCTACTATAAGATAACCCTATCCATTTCAGAGGGGAATTGGCATGAAAATAATTTTTAATGCAACATGCATTGCCAAAACTTGTGGCCAATGGAAACATTTTTTTCCTTTTTTTTTTTTATTTCAGCATATTATGGGGTTACAGATGTTTAGGTTACGTATGTTGCCCTTCACCCCACCCCCGGCCCAAGTCCAAGTTTCAAATATGTCCATCCTTCGGGTGAAATATTTTTTAAAACATGATGTTTTGATAATCAATGCATTCCCTTGCCATTTGGCTCACATAGTTTATTAGTGTTAACTCACTTTGATCATTTTTTAAAGTATCATCCCAAAGAAAATAAAATCATTTTTTTTTCAAAGTTTCATGTTTGAAGGAAAATCTACAAAGAAAGCATTTCAATGAGCAAACAAAATGTCTTAGGTCAGGTTTCTCAGAAACCACGTTCTGAGTTGCAGATTTGCTTGCAAGAAGTTTATAGGGGACTGGTCAAGAGCTTAAACTTGTAAAGGAATAGAGGAAGTAGAATTGGACAGAGATGAAGAATGATCCATTCAGAATCAAAGCCTTGGCTGATCCTATGAGGAGCCCAGGAGCTGAGATGTGTTCCAAAATGAAGCAATGGCTGCGCATTCATATCCCCAGTTGAAACTATCACTGCATGCGGACTTTCCCCAGAGAGGGAAGATAACCTTAGGTGAGGCTGCTCCCTGCCTATAAGGGTGATTCTCCTGAAATAATACTATCTGTTAATACATTGCAGAGGAGTGAATGTCTCCAGTTGGTGTTCCACAGAAATACCAAATTCCACTATATTGCACCACTTAGATCTATTTGCTACACATTATAAATTTGTCTCCTCTGGGATTCTCGTTGATTTCTTTTTGTGGGTAAATCTACAAGAGGAAAGCTGGTGGGATAATCTGTAGACTCCACTGCTACAGTTAGCCTCATGACTGCAGCCTCTTCTCATTATGCCTCTTCTCTACTATTCATTCTAGACTCCTCTCACCATCCACTAGCTCTAACTGTTATGATGCAGAACCTCATCCCTCGGGGGTCCAAATCAATAATATTCTCAGACCACAATTGTTGCATTTATCCATTTACCACCAAAATTGAGCAAGGAAATAGAAGAACACTCCCCCAAGAGTGACCTCATTGCCAAACTGTCCACGCTATGTATCATCTGCTCTACCGCTTCCTGATCATCAGGACCAATTACCCGTCCTGGATGGTGACTCATTTTCTTTCTCTGTTGCTGAGGAGTCTACAGCAACTAAAATAATAGCTACAGTTGAAAACTTTCTGAGACTCTTGCTGCGTCCTCTGGTGACAGAATTCTCCCTAACCCTATGGAAACTAATAGCTACAAATCTGCAGAGACCAGGATTGCAGGAACAGGAAGCAGAAAATAGATCGCTGGGAGTGATGGGGAACAGGGAGTCATAGGTAGGACTTTGGCCCCTGGGATCCTGGTGCTACATCTGCAAATATGGCACATTACTTGGCAAAAGGAATTAAGGTGGTGGATGAAATGTAATTAAGGTTGATAATCAGCTGACGTTATCCTTAATTAGCCAAGTGGGCCCAAAGTAATCATCTGGGCCTTTAAAAGTAGCAGAGGAAGGTAGAATGGTAGGTCAGAGAGATGTGATAGTGGAAGAAAAGCAGGATATTGTGAAAGCCTGGGAGAACTTGTGCCATTGCTCTTTTTAAAGATGGAAGAAAGAAGCCACAGGCTGAGGAATGTGGGCAGCCTGTAGAACCTGAGATCAGCCATAAACTAATAGCCACTAAGGAAGCAGGAACTTAATTCCTACAACCATGAGAAACTAAATTCTGCTAACTCCTAAATGAGCAATGAAATATTAATAGCATCTCCCCTGGAGCCTCTAAAAGAAGAACGCAATCTGTCCACACCTTGATTTTGGCTTGATGAGACCCATACTGGGCTTCTGGTCCACAGAAATGTGAAATAAAAAATTTGTGTTGTTTTAAGCTGCTAAGTTTGTAGTAATTTGTCATGATAATAGATAACTAATGCACAGGGCTGCTTCAACTTCCGCCTCTAAGTGTTCACACTAATGTATTTGATATTCTGGGGAAGCAGACCATGTACTGACTGATTGAATGGTACCCATGATGGTGGTAGAAGCTGGTAATGCATATACTTCATGACTGCTCCCGAAGCTACTCTGTTCATGCTCCCATTGCATCAGTACCGGGGAACAAAAGACTGAGATCAAATGGCCAAACCATTATGAGTGCTTGGTTTTTAGTGCCAACACCATTGTGGACACTCTCAGGAGAATCCACAAGTAGATGCCCACGTGCACTATCTAAAAATTCTACTAATTGAGAGTATTTCCCCTCACCCAATGCCTTTCAGGCCACCTATAAGGGAAGCTATAGAGCAGCTACCAAGCTAAGCTACTAGTATGCTGTTACCACCTTCTGAAGTCCAAGCCAGGTTGAAACAGTATGACCATATTGATAAACACTCCTATTCAACTTTATATTCTGTTCTCCTCCTTCTTCCAGCACCTTCCAAATTCAGTTTCATACATATTCTCCCATCTCCTATCTGTTCATGTTCGTAGATTCTGCAGCTTTTTGGGGTATAGTCCTCGTCCCTCTCCTTCCTTAGCAGGCCAGCACTTCTCTAGCTGGGCTATGTTGTGACTTGACATTAGTTACTGGTTGGTGACTAGGAAAAGAGGTGGGGGTATAACCTCAAGGGAGAGCACGTGGTATTTCACAAGAAAGATGTCTTTGCTTCACCTTCAAATGGTGAGGGAATACTGGCCATTGACCAGAAGGAGTGTGCCACTTCTGCAGGCTAATAGAGCTCAGGGTGCTCTAAGATTTCCAGCATCTAGAATTTCAGCCCAGATTTCACTAGTTGTAATTCTCAGGATCCCCAAACTGCCCAGTTAAGGCCCTCACCCTTGTCATTGACTTTCCTTTGCATCTGAAATCCTTGAAATTAAGTCCCGGGACTGATCTTGAGTTTTTCTGCTTTGTGGCTAAAGAAGTGAGTCTCTTTGTATGTCGCCAAGGAAACCCTGTATATTTCACACTTTGCATTGATTTTTTTGTTAATAATCTTCTGCCTTTATCTTTTTCCAGTGTCGTTCATCGTCCTTACATTTGTTATTGCACTTAACAACATCATCCAATCCTACCATTTTCATAATTCCTACTTTCTGAGAACGTCTCAAATGCCTGGGATATTGTAGCAGTCAATGGCAGTGCATGCCCTTTTCACAGTATCTCATCTCATTCCCTTAACAGTGAAAGTTTTTATTTAACACTTATACTTTTACGGCACACCAGGGGCTAACATTGTCCATAGGGTCCTCATTGCCACTGTCCATGGAATGATCTTCCTCCAAAATTCAATCTTTAAGCTTATTTTCTTGGACTGCTCTTAGTTCCAGCTCTCTTAGGATGGATCCCTTGGGGGAAAAGACTCTGAGATGAAGATTGGTCAGTAGGAAGTTTATTGGGAAGTACTTTAGGGCACAACATTCTGAGAGTGTCAAAGAAACAGGATCAGGCAGAGGGAGTTGAACTGCTGTGCAGTGAACAAAGTCAATCCCACGGGAAGCTCTGAAGCTGGGATGGCCTTCGGTTGTCCTGAATTGTAGCAAAAGCCCTGATCCTTTTTATTCCCAAGTCACCCAGTCTTTGGATGTGAGCTTCTCTTAGGAGGGCACATAACCTTGAGCAAGGCATTTAGTTCTCTTTAGGTTGAGGCCAAGTCCCAAGCAAAGGCTCAGCTGTGACCCATGAGCAGGCAACACAGCCGGCAGTTGAGGACTGTGAGCTGTGAGTGAGGGGGAAAATCTAAGCAAGATGATCTGTAGGTGTTATTTTAATACCTCCCAAATTTTAATATGAAACAAATGTCATAAGTTTCATAGTTTTCAAGTTGAGTGGTTTATAGATTTATAAAGTTATCATTTTGATTTTGTAAATATCTTTGATGAAAATTATCTGACTTCTGTATCTTTTTTGGCTGTGATAGCATAATATTAAAATTTACACCTTCCAGGAAGGCATTAAGGATGTAAAATGTTTAGATGGTTTTAAATACTAATCATAATAATTAAAACAATAGGATTCAGCTGAACCAAACTTGAAGTAATTGATGTATGTAGACCAAAAGTATATTTCACACAGCTGGAATAAACTTCTATTGTTGCATGGAGTTTCCTTCTTTTTTTTTTTTATTTTTAAGAGTAACTTCTTCAATGAGAACACTTAAAATCATGGTGGTTTTCTTGTTTTTGTTGTGGTGGTTAAATACAGCCATTAACAGGCCAAGAATATCAGTGTAATTATACAGTTCTTCTGACCTCCAAGTCTACTCATTTTCCTTTAAATGAAGGGTTTTAGCCTAAATAGGCTATAACTTATTTGGTGTTGTAAACTTTCCATCACTATGCTCTTGCATTCAAGGTTAGTATCATTGGAGAAAATTGTTTGAGAGGCAGCACTTTTAGCACCATAGCTCCTGGCATTTTACAATCTCAAACGTAATAAGCTTGGGAAATGAAATTTATGAGTGCATACTTGCGGTGTGAGGACAGTGTGGACAAAAGGTGAGGGTCAACAAATACAAGGTTAGAGGCGGCCAATTAGCCTGAGGAACAAGCATCTTGTGTCCCTTTCTCTTTTCTTTTTTTCCCCTGACAGCTGCAACATCCGTTTCAATCATGTATCAGCCACAGTAACATTCTCTCCTGATAAAAATGTGGCAATATGCAGAACTGATAACAACTTTTTTTTAGTAACAGGATTAGATCAGATAGAGTTGAGGTAAGCAGAGACGTTGCTTTGTTTTTATTTTTTACTTTTAAACCCACATGCCTATCAAGATGTTTTTACCATGGTTATTTTTAAGGACATAAGTTTATGCTTCTAAGAAAGAAATGTATCTTCTTCATAAACACATTAAGAAATGCTTCATCTGTAAATTCAAATATAATTAAACGTAGCAGGTGAAATGACTGAGCAGGCATATAGAACTAGAGAATTTCTATCTCATCGCCAAGAATATGCATGCTAATAAAGCATCAGATCTACTGAACCACAAGTAACAGAAGATCAATAAGTTGATTCCTGGAATGTTTTCATAGCACAGAACTGATTTAATACTTCATTCCTCAAGGAATGAGATGTTCCACAGAAGGAAATTTCCTGTAAACTGATGTTTACTTTTCTGTGTGTTTATCTTAATCTTGCTTAATGATATTTCCTGAATATACCTGAATATATAAGTAAATGATTAAATAGAATTTAATGTTTTTTACTGAAGTTCTTTATTGTTATTTAAAGCAATGAGCATATTACCTCATATTGAATTTTGGGTTTTTTTTGGAGAAAATTTGTCTCCTTTGTGCAATAAAGATTTTTTTCAATCTTTGCCTCCTTTCACCTTGACTGCCCTCCGCCATGAGAATAGCTTGCCCAAGCTTATATAACTAGCAAATAGCAGAGTTCAGGAGTTGGCATTAGATTCCAAAACCCACACTTTAAAAAATTCTCCATCCCAGAGGCCAAGGAAAATTAAGCTTTCTGTATGTGATCCCAGGGTGTTACATACACCATTACAACTAGAGTTGTCAACAGATAAAACAACCATATTTTCTTTTACTATAAATCTAGTCGCACTATAAACGAATAAAACAAACTTGTCTAAATCATTATGATTATAATCAGCAACTTTTTTTGGATTCTATGAGTCTACCCTTTCATTCCATCCTCCATAGTGCTGCTAGAGTGAATAAATGACTTACAACTCTAGGCCATTTAGTAGCTTCCCATTGCTCCTAAAAGACATTCCAAGGTCTTCAACATGTCTGTAGAGTTTTGCAGGTTGGTTCCAGACTTCCTCTGCAGTTCCAACAAAACCAAGACACTCCTTCGTGTCTCAGGTATTTCCTACATGCTATTCTTTCTGCCTGAAGAGTTTCCAACCTCTTCTCCCTCACTTTCAGCTTCCTGCTTCCCACCTCACCAAACTAACACCACTTTTTATAATGCCTTAGCCCAGGGGTCCCCAACCTTTGGCGAGTTGTATAATTATTTCATTATATATTGCAATGCAATAATAATAGAAATAAAGTACACAATAAATGCAATGCGCTTGAATCATCCCAAAACCATCACCACCCTTCCCTGATTCGTGGAAAAATTGTCTTCCATGAATACAGTCCCTGGTGCTAAAAAGACTGGGGATGGCTACCTTAGTCGATTCTTTAGGGTTTTTTTCTCTGATTGCTCATTTTCAGCTATCTTAAGTAACCTTTCATATGCTTGTTTAACTCCCTCTATGTCTTTTTGGCAGTAGATACCAAATTATTCAATATTTATGAAATTAATTTTAACATCTCTTTCTCCACTAAACTTTTAAGTTACATAAAATGAATAAGTCTGTTTTATTTTCATTCTTGTTCCATGTCTAGTAAAATACTTGGCAGATTGTACTTAATCCACAATATTAACCTAATGATGAAGCAAAACAATTCAGTAAGGACTATAGCAGTATTTCTTTAAATGTCGTCCAAAGACCTGCATTGTGCTTAAGTCTTCTGAGGTCTGGAGTCATATCACTAGAGTTTTAAACGCATCTCAGTCACTGACTATCTGCATTTGGATATAATGTTGAGCAAGCTGCTCTGCTTCAGTTTCTTCATGCTAAAATTGAAATAATAGTAGTCCTTATCGCGTAGGGTTGTTGTGAGCATCAAATTAGTTTATATATATAAAAGTATTAGGACAATGTCTAGCACAGGTAAATGTACAGAAATATCAGTTATTGATATTAAAATTGCATTATGTATTTGGATAATCTGCTATATGATATCATACTTTTGATAATATTTTATAATATTTATTTCTTAATTTTAATTATATTACACTGAATGTACCCATTCATGGCAATTATAAAAAGTCGAATCTCTACTAATTAAGAATTAAATTTTTATATAATTTCTATTAATACATCTCTCCAAAGTAAAAGTTGTCAAGGAAGTATTTTAGTAATATAAAGTTTTATTCATTGCCTCCTCAAAGCCTACCATAGTGACAAGCTGGTCTTTCTGGTATGAAGCCACGAGTCTGCAGCTGATGCCAGTTTTTCTAACCACAAAATGACAGTTTATTAAGGCATAGTGGATCTCACAAAGGTATTTAAGGGAGACATATAAAAGTCCAAATAGTTGGTCAAATTAAGAAAGGCTTGTGTTGGGCATGACAGCCCAAAATTCAAAGATTAAGAAGCCACCACGGATGAGAATGAACAAAATTTCAGACCAGAATGGGATAAAGTGTGAATGCTGGAAAAAAGCTGCTGTTGTGACCTGTTGTTTTCTGCTATATATAGGCTGGATTCATAGAATCATTTAAACTCCAGATAGAGGGGGAAAGTAGAACCTTCATTATAAATATAATTAAACATTTAATAAGCAAATAATAACCCATTGATAATTTATCTATGTGATTCCAAAAGAATTAGATGATGGATATTGCAATAAAAAATAAAATTGGAAACTATTCTTCCTCAAAATGTATGTTCAAGGAGTTGAAGTAAAGATTTGTAGAATAACTTGGTGCAACCAGAGTTCTGTCTGACCTAAAATTTTTTAAAAGCTTGCTCATCTGGTTTATGCAAAGCAATTTTAGGAAAACTAAGGCAAATGGATAGTTTATAATCTCTCTTCCTAACAGTACTTCAAGAGATTGTTTCAATATGCCATTTTGTTAGGACAGAAACGTTCGATAGGAGAAAGACTGAGCACATATTATGAAAAAAACTGTACATTTCTTGCTTGCAGGTTGTCAGGGCTGCAATCAGAGCCTTGGTAAAAATCAATATATACAGTATTGGGCACGCATTGTATTCACCCTAGGATACGAGACATCAGAGAGATAAGTGCTATGAGGAGAAAGGTTAAAATACTAAAGATACAGTGCAGAACAAGAAACAAACTAAATAATTTAGCCAAGAATTCACAGAAATGAAGTACATAGTTACATCATTCAAATAATTCACTTAAATAGCCTCTCTTTTATCTGGTTCTGTCTTTTTAGGTGAATTTGTTCTTGCTTTAATGATACCTGCACCAGTGCTTGATATAAGTTTAATAACAATTGCTTATGGTATATAAAATGTAATTAGTAAATTATAAATAATACATATATCCACTACATTTAAGTCATGCATGATTTCATTGTGTATATGTGTATGTGTCTATTATTAACTACCACTCTCTACTAACTAGAGTGCTAGCAAAGATCTTAAAAGGAGAATATTACTTCTCTTTGGCTCCACAGAGAAGCTCCTTTTCTTCTAAGGTGTGTGGATGCGTGTGTGCATATGTGTTTTGTGTGTTTAGAGATAAGAGTCTCACCATGTCGCCCAGGCTAGAGTGCATTGGCTCAATCATAGCTCACTGCAGCCCTTAACTCCTGGGCTCATGCGATCCTTCCACCTCAGCTTCCTGAGTAGCTGGAACTACAGGTGCCATTATACCTGGCTAACTTTTTTTGTAGAGACAGAGTCTTGCTGTGTTCTACAGATGGGTCTCAAACTCCTGGCCTCAAGGGATCCTCCCTCTTTGGCCTCCCAAAGTGCTGGCATTAGGTGAGAGCCACCCCGCCCGGCCTAGAGTGTGTTTTTGGAAAGCAGCTATACTCACCACTATCCCACCAATGCAAGAGTGTGTTTTTGATTCATATTATTTCTGTTTATAACCCTTGATTTCTTCATCAAAATAAAGCTCGATCTCCATTTGTGGGTGACCCCCACTATGGTTATAATGGCTTCCTGGTGCTTTGGGTGGTGCTTTTAGCAAACTGCAAGGGTGTAGCTAATTGTTACTATCTAAACCTCTTCAATTCAGAAACTTGAGAATGTAGAATGTTCGGAGATGAGCTTATTCTAGAGTAGATCTCACTAGTTCAGATAGGGGAAACAAAAGAAAATGTATCTCTAAGAGTGACTAAAGTTTCCGTGATTCAGTTCAACAAGTGTTTATGAAATGCCTGCAACGCATTCCTGCCTTTCACCGTTGCTATTGAGGTTTCTGAGCTGTATCCTGGTAAAAATTGGTCTTTTAACTGTTTAAACCCTTAATATGTGGTTATAAAGACATTATTTTAGCTTACACACCATAAAATGTGTGGATGAGAAGCCACATATCTCATTTATGCACAATTCATATCAATGACAGCTCTACCTAGAAACTGTTATGAGTCAAATTTATGGCTAATATTAATGGCAAAATTATAGGGTATTGAGAAATTTTAGCAACATAAATTATAAGTTGTAGGGGTAGCCTTGCATGCTGTTTCTCTGACCTTAGGAGACCTCAGATGCTTCATATTGCTGGAAATATATTATGCACTTTGTATGTAAGTGGTCAGGCAAAAAGGCAGAAGAGGATATCCATTCTTATTCCAGCCGAGCAATAGTAAAAACCTCTTTAATTCTGATATTTCAAAGATTTCTTTAGATTAAAAAGTTATAATCTTTCATCACTGAAAAATATACTAAAAAGAACCCTGCACCATATAGTCTAACAGATGACTGGTTCATGTGCATACTTGTCATTTAAGAATGAGAATAAAAGAGCGTTAAATATCTCAGGCTATAAAAGCAATTTTAAATGTAAGAATAGAAGGAAAATTTTAGACAATGATAGTAAATGAAATTTAATTTAGACAACTAAAGCATATTACTGAAATGGATTATAATCAAACAGGCATACTCTTCCATAAAAAACCACATGGAAGAAAGCCTGTCATATTTTGGAGGATAAATATTTAAGTTGGTCATGAGCCCTCTTCGCTTCAAATTCCTTTCCTCTGAAATGGTGAGATTGCACTATCTGCCCTCTAAGATTTAGATTTAAAATTCTAGGGATGTTATGATTCTCAGTAAAAGGGACTTTACTAAGGGGGACATTTAATAAATTATTCTAAGGGAAATACAGAGGCAGATCAAAGAGAATACATCAAAAGTTCAGGTAAAAGGATCTTAAACAGAACATCAAAACCATGATCTTAATCACTAGCTTGAGGGAAATCCATTGTAAACAATTTCGGTCCCAGATGAACTCTTTACCTAATCTTGAACTCATTGTGAAAATGCCATTTTCCCATTTATGGTTGCGTTTATTTGTTTAATTATTCTCCACTGAAAGTTTACTTGAGGATTTTCTTTCTATTTGTCATCTGAATAATGCTTATTGTTGTGGCCTGCAAGTGATTTCCAAAATAAATAGACACATATTAAAATGCAACAACTTTTCAAGATAGGTGACATCAGTCAGTTTGTGCAGGAGTGATGAGTTGATAGGAGCTCATGGTAATAAATCCTGAAAAATCTACTTCCACTACATTTCTTTGATATAGGAACATATATTTTACTAAACCCTACTTCAAGCAATAAATCTCATATAACACTTGTAAGACAGTTGTAAAAGTATCATTGGTGAAAATAAATGTTTCTTATTTATTTGATCTTGAATAAAGGGAATAGACCATAGGTTAATGAATAGGAGTATTTACTTTACAATTAATTGATCTGAGTTCCTTTCTTGGTGATGCCATTTATGAACTATGAGACTTCAACTGAAATGTTTAACTTCACTAAGAAGTCCAATCTATGAAATGGAGAGAATATATTTCAAAATATTTTGACAATTAATGGAGAAAATTGAGCAAAGTGCTAAGCATGCTGCCTAGAACTTAAAAGGTAATCAATGTTGGCTAATATAAACTAATACTAAATATTAATTTGAGGGAGCATTTTTATATGCAGATGGTTAATCATTACTGCTGGAAACTTCTATACTCTAATTGTTTCTTTACTTGCAGTAAATGTCATCATTCAACATTCATGTATTTCAATTCCCTAAAATTAAGCATTCATTCTCAAAAAGAACTTGATAAAAAACTATTATGGGAATGCTACTGATTTGTGTACATTGATTTTGCAGCCTGAGAGTTTTCTGAACTTATTTATCAATTCCAGGAGTCTCTTGGCAGAAAGTTGGGGTTTTCTAGATATAAGATCATATCATCAGCAAAGAATGATAATTTGACCTCCTCTTTCCCCATTTGGATATTATTAATTTCCTTCTCTTGCCTAACTGTTCTGGCTAGGACTTCCAGCACTATGTCAAATAGAAGCGGTGACAGTGGGCATCCCTTGTTTTGTTCAAGTTCTGAGTAGGAATGCTTTCAACTTCTCCCCATTTAGTATGATATTGCCTGTAGATTTGTCATGTATGGCTTTTATAATTTTGAGATATATTCCATCCATTAAAAAGTGGGCAAAAGACATGAACAGGAGCTTTTCCAAAGAAGATAGACTAATGGACAAATAAACATATGAAAAAATGCTCAACATCTCTAATCATCAGGGAAATGCAAATCAAAACCACAATGTGATATCACTTAATTCCAGTGAGAATGGCTTTTATCAAAAACTCCCAAAACAACAGATGCTGGCATGGATGTGGAGAGAAAGAAACTCTTATACACTGTTGGTGAGACTGCAAACTAGTACAACCTCTGTGGAAAATAATATGAAGATCCCTCAAAGAATTAAAAGTAGAACTACCATTTGATCCAGCAATCCCACTGCTGGGTATTTACCCAAAGTAGTAAAAGTCATTTTATCAAAAAGAAACTTGCACTAGAATGTTTCTTGCACACAATTCACAATTTCAAAGATGTAGAATCAACTCAAATGCCCATCAATTCATGAGTGGATTAATAAAATGTGGTATATGTACATCATGGAGTACTACTCAGCAATAAAAAATGAATTAATACCTTTTTCAACAATCTGGATGGATCTGGAGACCATCCTCCTAAGCGAAATATCACAAGAATGGATAAATAAACACCACGTGTACTCAATATGAAATTGGCACTAACTGATCAGCACTCATGAGCACAGATGGAAGTAAAACTCAATGTAAATCATGCAGGCGAGAGGGGGAGGAGGAGATGATTGAAATAACAGCTAATAGGTACAATGTATGCTATCTGAGTGATGGGCACACTTTTAATTTTAACTCAAGCAGTAGAAAAGCAATCTGTGTAACCAAAATATTTGTATCACTGTAATATTCTGAAATTTTTTTAAAAAGTAAAAAAAACAAAAAAATTAAATTAAAAATTATGCATAAAACAGAAAAATTTTAAATCTTTATTCATTCTTTTGAAATAATAATAATCTATTATATATTAACTTAAATGACATATTTTATGAAAAATAACTATATCTTCCAAACCAAAAAATAGGTTAATAAAGTGGAATTAGTCTAAAAATAAGAACTATTATGATTCCATTTTGAGCTTTATTGTAATATAATACACGAACTATAATATTCACCCTTTGAAACTGAACAATTAACTTTGCTTTACTATATTCATGGTGGAACCATCACTACTATCTCATTTTAGAAGATTTTCATCCACCCCAAAAGAAACTACATATCCATTACCTATTCCCCTCTCTCTCTAGCCCTAGGCAACCACTAATCTGCTTCTGTGGATTTGCCTATTCTGGACATTTCATTTAAATGGAAACATAAAATGTATGGCCTTCTGTGTCTGTCTTCTTTCATATAATGTAATGTTTCCAAAGTTCATACATGTTGGAGCATGTATCAGTATTTTAATTTTTTAAGGTCACATAATATTTCATTGTATAGATACATGACACTTTGTTTAATTCATTCCTCAACTGATGGGCATTTGATTTTTTCTATTTTTATAGCTAGTATGAATAATGCTGCTATAAATTACAAATTTTGGACAGATGTTTTCAATTCTCTCAGATATATATCTAAGAGTAGAATTGCTGAATAATGTGGTGGTTACTCTATGTTTAAGCATTTTATAAAGGAGCTTCCAGACTGCAGATTTTCCAAAGTAGTTGCACCATTTACAATCCCACAAGCAATGTACAGTTAATTTGATTTCTCCATATCACTGCCAAACATCTTAATTGTCTATATTTCTTTACTTTGGCCATCCCAGTGAGTGTGAAGTGGTATCTTGCGTTTTTGTCTAAATTTACCTAAGGACCATATTTTCATATGCTTTTTGACAATTAGTATGATTTCTTTAGAAAATGTGTACTAACATGGTTAGCATATTTTTTAATTTTTTGTTATTGTTGAGTTGTATATATTTATACATTCTGCATACAAGTATTTATGTATCTATATATTCTCCACACAAGTCTCTCAATAGAAATATTATTTGAAAATATTTTCTCCAATTTTTCATTTGAATTTTATCTTTCTTGATGGTGTCCTTCAAAGCAAAAGAAGTTATAATTTTGATATAGTCAAATTTCTCTCTTTTTTTTTTTTTTTTTTTTTGCTGGTTGTGCTTTAGGTGTCATATCCAAGAATCCACTGCCAAATCCAGACAAGACATTTTACTCCCATGTTTTCTTATAAGAATTTTATAGTGTCAGCTATGCAATTAAAGAAAAAAAATTTAATTTTTGTGTATGGTGTGAGGAAGGGCTCAAAATATATTCTTTTGCATCTAGATATACAGTTTTTCTACCATCACTGGTTGAGGAAATGATTGTTTCTCCATTGAAATCAAGAAGTGTGAGTCCTCTAAACTTGTTCTCCTTTTTCAATATTATTTTGGTTATTCTGGGCCCATTACATTTCCATTTGAATTTTAGGTTCAGCTTAGCGATTTCCCACAAATAAGGAGCTAGGATTTTGACATGGCTTGTATTAAATCTGTAGATAAATGTGAGAAATATTGCCAAGTTAATAATGTTTTCCTACCTATAAACAAAGGATGTCTTTCTATTATTTGTGTCTTTAAAATTTCTAATGATACTTCTCTGTTGTCAGTATACAAGTCTTACAATTCTTTTGTTATATTTATCCCTATTTTGTTCTTTTTGGTGCCATTAAAAATGGAATTATTTTCCTAAATTCATTTTCAGGATGCTCATTGATAGTGTATAAATGGATTTGTGTATATTGATTTTTGTATCTTGCAACCATGATAACATTTATTAATTTTAAATCTTAAAAACTATAGAGATAGGTTTATTCTTCACTCTCCAAATGGATGTCCTTTATTTATTTTTCTTGTCTGATTTCCTTCCTAAAATCTCCAGTACCATGATGAATAGAAGCTGTGAGAGCAGACACCTTCATCTTTCTGATTTTAAGGAGAAAACAATCATTCCTTTATCATTACATAGCATGTTAGATATGCATTTTTGCAGATGGGCACTAAAATAATTGATGAAGTTAACAGTTCTTCATATTTTGTTGAATATCTTTATCATGAAAGATTATTGGCATTTGTAATTTTTTGTCTTCACTATTAAGATAATCTGTGGTATTTTGTCCTTTATTCTATCAGTAGAGCATATTTTATTGAAATTTTTTTTATTTGTTAACTAGACTTTGCATTCCTAGAATAAGTATTACCAGGTTATAATGATTAATATTTTTTGAAAGGCTAGATTCTTGTATCTATATTCATAAGGGATGTGGATTTGTTTTTATGATATTTGCTTTGTTATCAGAGTAAGAGTGAACTCTGAATGAATTGGGCAGTATTCTCCCCTCTTCTGTTTTTCAGAAAAGTTTGAGTAGGTTAATGTTAATTCTTCTTTAATTGTTTGGTAGAATTCACCAGTAAAGCATTCTATACCTGGAGTTTTCTTTGCAGAAAAATTATTGTTTACGAATTCAGTCAATATACTTATTATAGACCTGCTCATATATTTTTTTGATTTTTTTCTTCAAATTCATTTGATAGTGTTTCCTTTTTTTTTTTTTTTTTTTTTTTTTTTTTTTTTTTTTTTTTTTTTTTTTTTTTTTTTTTTTTTTTTTTTTTTTTTTTTTTTTTTTTTTTTTTTTTTTTTTTTTTTTTTTTTTTTTTTTTTTTTTTTTTTTTTTTTTTTTTTTTTGATTTGTCAACTTCTTCTTAGTTAACTCTTGGAATACAGAAATTCACGGCATTACCTCATAACCCTTTTTATTTCTGTGAAGTCAGTAATGATGTCTCCTCCTTTATTTCTGATTTTAGTAATTTCAGTCCTCTCTTTCCTTTTCTTGGTCAGTGTAGCATAATCTTTAGGTTTGCTAATTTTATTAATCTTTACAAAGAAGCAAGTTTTTTTAAATTTGTTTTCCTCTATTATTTCACTATTCTCTATTTTATTTACATCTGCTCTTTATTATTTCCTTTCTTCTGTTTTCTTTGGGTTTTATTGGCTCTTTTTCCAGTGTCTTAACATGAAATGTTAGATGGTTAATTAGAATTTTTTTTCCTAATGTAGGCATTTATACCTATCAATTTTATTCTTAGCATGAGTGCAACTATATTCCAAAAATTTTGGTATGTTGTGTTTTCATTTTCATTCATGTAAAAAGTTTTTTCTTAACTCACTTTTTATTTCTACTTTGATCCATATATTTTTTAGCATTAATGCTTAATTTCTACGTATTTCTATATGTCTCCCAATTATTTCTGTTATTGATTTCTAATTTAATTCCATTTTGGTCAGAGAACATACTTTGTATTACTTCAATATATTTATCTTCTGGAGAATATTCGTGTACACTTGGGAAGAATGTGTGTATTTCTGTTAGTGGAGTGTTCCATAGACATCTCTTTGGTCCGATTGCTTTATAGTGTTGTTTAGGTCTAGTTGCTTTATAGTACTGTTCAAGTATTATATTCCCTTTTTTGATCTTTTGGCTAGTTGTTCTATGTGTGATTGAAAGTGAGGCACTGATGTTTCAAGTATTATTACTGAATTGTATATTTCTCCCTTTAATTCTCACAGTTCTATCGCTTCTATTCCTGATTCCTGTCTTTAAGTCAGATATTTTCTAGTGTACCTTTCTAATTCCCTTGATGTTTCTTTTAATGTATTTTAAAAATTAATTTCTTAGTGATTTCCTTGGGCAATAAAAATTAACATCTTTTTTTTCTTTCTTTTCACACTTCAAATCTGCTGTTAAACTATTCTAGTAAAATTTTCATTTCAGTTATTGCACTTTTTATTTTTTAAAAATAATTTCCATCTCCCTATTCTCTACTTGGCAAGATATCTTTCCTATTTTTCTTTAATCTTAGACATGGTTTCCTTTAGTCCTTTGAGCATACTTATAATTGCTGATTTAAACCTCTTGTCCAGTAGGGGCAATGTCTGGGCCTCCTCAGAGACAGTTTCTATTGATTACATTCTTATAATGCATGGGCCACACTTTCTTGTTTCTTTGCATTTTCATACTCCTTTGTTGAAAATTGGACATTTGAGGTAATATAATATGACCTCCCTAGAAATCAGATTTTCTCCCTTTCCCAAAATATTTTGTTGTTGCTATTTGTTGTAATTATTTGTTTGATTAGTGAATTTCCTGGTCTAATTTTCTAAAGTTTGCATACTTTATCATGTGTGGCCACTGAAGTTTGTGCTCAATTATCATAGGAGTGAGCTAATCATTTGACAGAAATTTCATTAATTGTCTTGAGCTGATAAGTCTCCCAGCCTTTGCTGAAGGGTTCTCTATGTTTGGGAATAGGTCCTCAAGTGCTCTACCAGGCAGTTTACATTTATTTAAACTTTAATTCCAGCTAGTAACAAGTCTCAAGGTCAGCCAGAGGTGAGACATTAGAGTTTTCTCAGATCTTTTCAAGAAAAGCAGATAGCTGTGCATAGGTTTGTGGCCTTCCAGATTCCCACAGACATGTTAGAGCTTTTTCAAAGACCCCTATGGACAGCTCATTCTCAGTTTTTATTTTTACATTTGATCAGCCTCTTTTAGCCTCAGCTATTATTGCCACCTCAGTCAGGTGATTTTAAACAATTACTGTTGATTAGTTTTGACAAACACTATAGAGATAAGGCTGTTTGCACTGAAAGAACTCTGATTTAGGTCTATTAAAGATAAGGCCTAGAATGGAGCTGTCAGGCTGTTACCAGATGAGTTCAGATGGATAAAATAGTGATAATTTTTCAGGGGATAAAATTTTGGGAGGCTATTCACCTATTCTGATTTTTTCAGTGTCTGGTAGCTACTGTACTTTTGAGGGTGTTAGTTTCGATGCTACTATGGAGCTGAGAAGAGGGAGATGTCAAAGCCCCCTGAAATGTATTGTTCTTATTGAAATTTGGCTATTTTTCTTGAATAAATGCTTCTTTAATTTTTACAAGTCTTTAGTTAAATTTCAGAGTTTTGAAAAAGTTGATTTGTATAAATTTTGTCAGTGTTCTCATTGCTTATATGGAGAGACCATTTTTGTGGTTCTTAATCCGCCTTTTCAGAAGTGCTTTTCCATTACTTCTTTTTTAAAAACACTTTTATATATAATCACAAAATATAAAATAAACAAAAAAATATTAATCTCACCACTTTATAAATAAAAGATCTGAGAACAATATAATCTTCTTGACACGTTTCTCAAACAGGCAGTGCCAAAGATAGGACTGAAATCTATGTAACCCAATTCTCTTCAGTTTTACCCAGAATTGTGTAAAATTAGAACATAAATTTGTCATCATTTAATGTGAAAACTCCTAATACTTTACTGACTTCCTTGAATATGCTACTTCATAAATAGGTAATCAAATAAGTGATCACGTATATGCCAACTATTTGGACATGAAAATTTGAATCACTGTTCTTGTGATTGGACATTATTTGACACTTATGCGACTCATCACAGTCAGTCTCATGAGTGCTTACAGCCATGTCACACTTTTCTGACACATCAATGTTGTTGTTATCATATGTTTATACTGGATTTTGGGTTTGACTTAAACTAAGATAAATGTAAGCTCTGTCAGTTTTTCCAAGATTCTAAATTACAAGAATTCATTTGTTGAAGAGACTACCCGAGAGCAATTAAAATACCACTTATGTGTCTAAATAATTCAAGCATTTTTCTCTTTTCTCATTGAAACTCCTATGCAGAGGGTAAATGGGGCACTACCACTCAAAGCTACTGTATAATTCAAGGACAAAGCTAATTGAGGCAAACACTTACTGCATATAGTTTGACTAACTTTGATGAAGTGTTAATTGTTATAATGACAGAAAGGCAGATATTACATATTTATCAGTATGACTTTAAAAGTTCCTTTTTCTTATTGAATTGTACTGGGAAAAAAAGCATAGCAATTACATAAAATATGATGATTATATTTAAATTAGTTTATTAAAGTACTTTCTAAAAGAAAGCAAAAGGAACTGACTGTTAAACCTCAGCAAAAGGAATTTATTAGCCCATATAATCAAAGGAAAATCAGAATTACCAGGATTAGAAAAGAATAAGAACTCATTATCTTGGTATCTTTTCCTGGGACATGATCTCATGGTATTTCCTGGGACAACCTCATCCAATTCCTCTGCTCCAGTGTCTTTCTCTTTCTATGGTTTCAACTCAATATTTAAATTTCCATTTCAGAGAGTCATGTTGGCCTAGTATGATACATGTTACCACCGCTGTGATTAGAGGAGCAGTGCCTGTGAACTAGGCCATACTGAGTTTCTTTCAATGTCAATAAAATCGGGAAGCGAAACTTTCTCTTCAGCATTTCTGATGTAAAGAGAACAGTTATTCTTTGCCAAGGATCGCAGAATATTCTCATCCTTGAAAACAACATAGGGAGTAATTAGATGTGCTATGCACATCTTTACTCAGTGTTTCAGTCCAGACATCACTAATTCTATGCATTCTTTTATCTATATTATGACAAGAATCATCACCCTTTTATGTGCTATGTAGTGGAACTTAACGTTAAATTAGTTAATGAAATGATGTCCCAGAATGGCCAACCTCTTCAGTGAGAAACTTGAATGCATCTCCATGGATATACCACTTCTGATTAATTCAGCTCGAAACAATGTACATTCCAAACATTCTCAAAATTGCATTCTTCTTATTCTACATTCCCTCTACACTCTGCCTCTCTCTCTGAACTCCCATCGAGGGTGATTTTGAATAATGGTTACCAGAGAGAAACAACTTCCCCAGGATAGAAAGATGCTATAGGCATCATAATGAGTGTATGTTGCCTTAATGTTCTTAAGGTTTCCAAGTCTCAGAGTTCCAGTTTTTTGATTTATTTCTAAATTAGTGCCACTTTTTTTGGTATTTTTGTTATATACATCATATTCGTTAATGTTAAAAACTCACCAATACATCATTATAATTATTACTTTTTCAATGTCATTATTTCCTTAGCCCATTAAAGCTTGGCTTCTGTTTACTTTGTGCTATTATTGGCACGTATATATTACATTTATATATGTTACAGTCCCAATAATACCACATATGATGGTATTTTATACAATTACTCTTCATATGGTTAAGAAAAAAAAGAAAAATATGCAGTAATAGTGTCTAATATAATCACACAATTGCCTCTATATAGTTAATTTTTCTCTGGATTAATTTTTTATTGTCTTTAAGAAAACTCTTCTGTAGTCTTCTCATTATTTATGTGCTATTAACGAAGAATAAGGCAAATTTTCCCCAACCACCTGACTTTCACCATCTTGGGAATTCCAAGATCAGGGTGCCAGCATAGTAGGGTTCTGCTTTTCAGATGACCATCTTCTTGTTAAGTCCTCCCATGGTGGGGGTGGGGGATGCAAGTGAGCACACACTCTCCCTGTCTTTTCTTAGAAGGGCACAAATCCCACCTCGAGACCTTCACCCTCATAACCTAATTACCTTCCTAAGGCCCCATTCCAAATACGATCACGTCATCACATGGGGGATTAGGATTTTAAAGTATGAATTTTGGAAGGACACATTCAGTTCATAGCACCACCAAACCAATTCAAAACCTATCTCCAAAATTATATTAATTATGTGGAGATGGAATGAGAGGGTAGAAGATACTACAAGCGTAACTCTAGGGAGAGAAAATATAAGACACCTCCCTTTCCTTCCCTTAATGACAGATTGGACAAATCTAATAGATTTTTGGTCACTTTTGATCATTAGAGAAGACCAAAATCAACTCTAAACACATCTGTTCCCTAACCTTGCTTCAGATCTAACCCTTGATTGGGATCTGCACTGGGGAAGAAGATGTGGTCTGCAGATTGTTATTTTCTTTTCTTACTCCCTCACTCATCTGTTTCCAATTTTTCTAAGACTAAGGGAAGTAGGACATATGCTCTCTTCTTGGAAGCAACTGCATTTCTCCTTCAATTGCTGCTACCTTCTATTAACACTGACAACCTTTGAAATGTGTGTAAGGCATCTTGGGGCTCAGGGGTGGGGGTTGTTTTGTTTTGTTTGTTTTACCCTTTGGAGGTGGGGGTGGACAGGTACCGTGAGTTATTCCTACTGCATAGTCTGCTGATGCGTGGTATATGCGTTACCAAGCTTCAACCTGACTTCTTTCAGCTCCTGCCAATTTAGGTGCATCTTTTAAACTGTTCTTGCTGAGATACGCTTGCTTGGCAGGGACCCATTTTTCTTGAGATACCAGAAAATACTGTACTTCAAGCCTAGCTACATTCTGTACTGTTAGTTTTGTCCACACAGATACATGCACAGTATAAACGTCATGCCAAAGAGTGGGATAGAAGATGCTTCACGGCTGCCTCCTTTCTCTCCTGACATTTTTTTTCAATCCACTGCTCATCTGCTGAGTTTGTCACAATGGCAGATCAGCATAACTGTTCCTTAAGCAGTGAGTGAGGATGAACGACATCCTACATGTTTCTTTGATATTTGAATTAATTCTACACAGAACTGCCTTCAGTATCATTTGTTCATCTACTTTTCATATTGTGTCAAAAGAGATCTATGCACAGTATGTAGTAAAATCAGTCCTTTTAGGTCTTATGTGTGATAAATATTTCCCTGTTTTACAAATTACCCCTTGAAACTTTTTACCATATGTTGCTGAACATAAAGTTTGAATTTTTATATAGTAAAATGTATATTTTTATGATTCTGAATTTTGTTATGCCTTGAAAGTCCTTTCTCTCTGGAAAATTACAATTTCATCCATTTATTGGCACTCATAAAAATGTATTCATATATAAAGATAGTTGATCTATTTGGAATTTATTTTATTGTAAGGAAAATTGTGAAGGTACTATTTTATTTGTTAAGTAGCTACCTCATTTTTCCCAATATAATTTATTTAATAATTTGCATTTTCTCCACTGATTATAATGAATACTTTAGTATATATTATATAACATGTCTCTGTTTTGGAATTCTACTTCTAAACTGCTGATCAGTTGTTCATTTTCCAAGGACTATGTTTTTTTCTACAGTTTTTCATTTGTTGAAAATAATATTTGTAATTAGTCTGATAACATGGATACCTTTGTAATTATTTGTCTTCTTATATGTCCCTTCATAGACTTTTAATATTTTCCTTAGGTAAGTGCCATGAGTTTATTTCTAGATATTCATGACATAATAGGATATATACATTTGGTCTCTGCACCTCAGATCCTGAAACAGTGTTGTTAAAACCTTTGTGATTTCCTGATGTTAGGGATGCAGGAACATCTTTTGTTAGAATATTTGGTCTTTGACCCTGGTTCCTGACACAGAGCTCCTAAATCCCTTGGTATTTCCTGGGTGATAGGAGCATTTTTTTTTTCCTTTCTGCTTTTCCTAATGAGGCAACTCTTAATGGACTCCTGGAGCTTCTGGATGGTGGCTGATACCAGAAAGAACAAACCATGATTAGAAACTTGGAACTTTCCACTCCACCCCCCCCCCTTCATCCTGCAGGAAGGGGAGAGGGGCGGGAGATTGAGTTAGTAATCAATTATGCCTATGTGATAAAATCTCCATTAAAAAATTCCCTTACTAGATGATGCTCAGACAGCTTATAGGCAGGTGAACACATCCACCAGCTGGGAGGGTAGTGTATCTCAACTCCATGGAAAGAGAAGTCCCTGGGCTTCTGGACCTCACCTATATACCTCTTTATCTAGCTGGTCATCTGTATCCTTGACCATACCCTATATAATAATATAGTAAATGTTAAGTCAGGATTTCCCTGAGTTCTGTGAACTGTCATTGCAGATTACCAGAACCTGAGAAGGAGGTCTTGGAAATCCCCAGTTTACAGCCAAGTTAGCAGATTAACCTGGGAACCCACTACATGCAATTGGCATTCAAGTGGGGTGTAGTCTTGTGGGACTGAGCCCTTAACCTGTGAGGGCTGAACTAACTTCAGGTAGTTAGCATCATAATTTAATTGTAGTAAACCCAGCTGGTATCAGAGAATCAGTTGGTGTGAGAAAAACCACCAAATATCTGACATCAGAAATATTGTCTGACTACAGTCTAAAAAAAAAGAATGTTGTTTTCTATGCAATATTTTATGGTTTTTTTGCTATTGCTTTCATTCTGTGCTTATTTCCTTCCATTATATTTTCTAAGTTGTTATTCTATATATATAAAATTGCCTCTGCCTTACTAGTGCTACCTGCAAAGTTGTCAAAATACCTTATATTTAACAGTTTTTCAGTTGAGTATCCTGGGTCTTCCAAATGAAAAAATTAAATATTTAGGAAATATTGATAACTTTGCCTTTTGCTTTTTAATATTTATAATTGAGGGGTTGTTTCAAATTAATTGGTAATGTCTTCCAGAGCAATGTAAACAATATCATTTCCATAACATATCATTTTTCTTTTCTTCCTCCTCTTATGCCTCCTTCTTTACCGTGTTGATTATGATAGAAATGTTTTAAGTACTTCTCCATTATACAAGATAAAGGCTTTTGCTTGCATGTGTCCAGGTATTTATGTGTATGTATGTATTGTATTCATGGTGTATTTCAGCTTTGATCTGGGATCCAGGGTGAATTACTTAATTTTTCTCCATATAAATATTTGATGGTTTAATATAAATAAATTATTTAATGTTAAGTTATATTTAATTTGTTCATGGAATTCTATTTATTGGTATTATTTTTGATATTTTATAACACTATTCACTATTCATATTTGATCTTGGTCTTAGTGGTGGCAGTGGTGTTTTTAAGACTTACATTTGCTAGGTTGCTGTATTAGCCCAGAATCTCTAGAAAGAAGAGTGTGAAGCAAGGATTAAGGTGCCGATACATTAATCGGGATATACAACTCCAGTAAGGGTAAGAAACAAGGATAAACAAGAGAAGGGAAGAGGAAAGTGACATTATGATGGGTTGGTTATTCTTGGCCATTGCTTGTTGACAAGCCAGGAAGAACCATGACAGGTAGCTCAGAAAGTGTGTCATCTTTCCATTAGCATTGTCATAACAAAATACCAAGGAGTGGTTGGCTTAAAAAAGAGAAATATATTTTCTCACAGTTCTAGAAGATATAAGTCCAAGATCAAGATACCCGCAGGTTTGCTTTCTTCTGAAGCTTTTCTCCTTGGTTTGTAGATGTTCACATTCTTGTTGTGTCTTCACATGGTCTTTCTTCTGTGTGTATCGCTAGTGTCCCTTTGTGTATTCAAATTTCCTCTTTTATAAGGAAAGCAATCAGATTGCATTACCTTAACAACCCCATTTTAACCCAGTCATCTCTTTAAAGACCCTAACTCCAAGTAGTCACATTCTGAAATACTGAGGTATGTTAGGACTTCACCATATTTTAACAGACACAATTCAATCCATGGCACTATGCAAAAGAAACTTCATTACTCAACAGTTTGCAGAGGGAAAATGGTGAGAGGATCCATTCGTGTTAAACCTCCCTCATTTTTCATTGGCCAGAATTCATCCCATAGAAACCTATTTCTCTCCTATTGTAATATTTCACAGACCATCTCAAGGAGGAGAGTCACATAAACAGGCTCAGAGAGTGGCCAGTCTGAAGATTGTGGGCTCCAGCTTGTATTCCAGGCCAACCAAGAATATTGAAAACACTATTAAAACAGTGCAGTTCAGAATCTGAAGAGGTATACATATGGTTTGTTTCTGATAGAGTTTTCTTACAATAATTATGTTGACTTTGAAAGGGGAATTTGGGATCTTTCATTTTCTTTCTGCAGTAAATTACAGCAGAATTATTTTTTCAATGAATTTGAAATAGTTCACTTGAGAAATCATGCGGGTATGACATACTGGAGAAGAACATTCTTTTTCACATTCTTTATTTGTCTTTAATGATAATTCTTCTATTTAAGGTTTTGTAACTTTTTTTAAATCAATTTAATAACTTGCATATTCCTAAAAAAATTCTATTTCATTTGTTTTCAAATATATTTCTCTTGCTGTTGTGAAATTATGTCTCAAAAGGCAAATTAATCTCCTTTATCACTGAATATGTCTATTTTCTTGCTTAAATGTTTAATCTCTCACTTTATAATTATTTCTTAATTCTAGTGTTTTTTTATTACCAGTTTGTTAACTTCTGCTTTTAAACAATGCGTCATTCCCTTTTTAACCTCCACTATAGTTGTTTTAAGTATAAAAGACACATGATAAAACAAGATACAATAAGAAAATGTTTCTGATCTTCATCTTTATCTCTTGTTTGGATTAGCTATGTGTTTGGATTTTTTACTTGAAAGATTTGAGTTAATTTATTTTAAAGGCATATCAATTATGTTAATATTTTGTTTCTAAACCTATCCAAATGTCCTTTGTTTTTCAAATACTTGAGTTCAACCCTTTTAAATATATTAACATTTATTATTATAGGAATGTTTGATCTAAAATTTGCCTTTTTAAAATTTTTAGAAATAAAATTTTATTGAATATAATTTACATTCAATGAAATAACAATAACTTAATTTCTCACTTCAATGAGTTTTGAAAATTTTATACGTCCATGTACCACAGCTCAAAAGAAGATAAAGATATTTCTCTTATACCCTTCTCCAGCCAAGTCAGCAAACCTGCAGAAGCAACCATATATTAACTTCTAACATCAAAGATTAGTGTCATCCATTCAAAAATGGAAGCATGCAACATGCATTTGTGTTTAGTTTACATATTTTTTGAGATTCATCTATTTGTTATAATATTTTACATATTATAATAGATATATCTCCATAGCTTTTTTCTTTTAATTGTTGAGTGACATTATGCTATATAAATACACCTAAATGTGTCCATTCTCCTGTTGAAGAACATTTGTTTTTGTTTTGTTTTGTTTTGTTTTGTTTTTATTTTTATTTTTATTTTTTTATTCCAGGGTATTGCGAGGGTACAAACATTACAGTTACACTTTATGTCTTTGCCTCACCCTAGTGCGGGTTAAAGGCATGCCTCCCCCCCCGCCTTAGTGCTCCCTGTGTCCTTTAGTTGTTGATTTGCCCCCCCATCCCCCTAATCCCTAGGGAGTATTTCTGCCTTGTGATCAACCTAGTGTTGATCAGTTAGAACCAGTTTGATGGCGAGTACAAGTGGATCCCGTTCTTCTGCTCTTGTGGTGCCTCACTTTGGATAATGGCCTTAAATTTAATCCAGGAAAGTGTAAGAGGTGCTAGATCACTGTCATTTCTAATGATTGAATAATATTCCATTGTAAACATATACCAAATTTTAGTAATCCACTCATGGATTGACGGGCACTTGGGTTGTTTTCACATCCTTGCGATAGTGAATTGTGCTGCCATAAACATTTGGGGGCAGATGTCTTTATCATAGAATGTTTTGTGCTCTTTTGGGTAGATGCCTAACAGTGCTATTGCTGGATCAAATGGTATTTCTATTTTTAGCTCTCTGAGGTATCTCCAAATTCTTTTCCACAGAGGTTGCACTAATTTGCAGTCCCACCAGCAGTGTAAGAATGTTCCTGACTCTCCACATCCTCGCCAGCATTTGTTGTTTTGGGATTTTTTGATAGAGGCCAATCTCATCGGGGTTAGATGATATCTCATTGTGGTTTTGATTTGCATTTCTCTAATGATTAGAGATGTTGAGCATTTTTTTATATGTTTGCTGGTCATTCTTCTGTCTTCTTTTGAAAAGTTTCTGTTCATTTCCTTTGCCCATTTGTTGATGGGGTTGTTTGAGTTTTTCTTATTGATTTTTTTGAGTTCTAGATAGATTCTGGTTATCAGCCCTTTGTCAGATGTGTAGAGAGCAAATATTTTTTCCCATTCTGTGGGCTGTCTATTCACTCTAGTGATAGTTTCCTTGGCAGTGCAGAAGCTTTTTGATTTGATTAGATCCCACTTATTTATTTTTGTTGCTGCGGCGATTGCTTTGGGGTTCTTCTTCAAGAATTCTTTGCCTAGGCCGATGTCAGAAAGGGTCTTCCCAACATCTTCATTCAGAATTCTTAAGGTTTCATGCCTTAGGTTTAAGTCTGTTATCCATCTTGAATTGATTTTTATGAGAGGTGAGAGGTGGGGGTCCAGTTTCAATCTTCGGCATGTAGCTATCCAGTTTTCCCAGCACAATTTATTGAAAAGAGATTCTTTTCCCCAGTGTATGCTTTTGTCAGCTTTGTCAAAGATTAGATTACCATACGCAGATGGTTTCATCTCTGGATTCTCAGTCCTGTTCCAGAGGTCAATGTCCCTGTTCTTGTTCCAGTACCAAGCTGTTTTAGTTACTATAGCCTGGTAGTACAGCTTGAAGTCTGGTAGACTAATACCTCCGAGTTTATTCTTTTTACTTAAGATTGCTTTGGCTATACGAGGTCTTTTCTGGTTCCATACAAAGCGTAGAGTTATTTTTTCCAGATCTGAGAAGAATGATAATGGGATTTTGATAGGAATTACATTAATTCTGTAGATCACTTTAGGTAGTATGGACATTTTAACGATATTGATTCTACCAATCCATGAGCAAGGTAAGTTTTTCCATCTGTTTATGTGTTCTATAATTTCTTTTTTTAGTGTTTCATAGTTCTCCCTGTATAAGTCTGTTACGTCTTTCGTTAAATATATTCCTAGATATTTAATTTTCTTTGAGGCTGTTGTAAAAGGAATTGCATTTTTGATTTGATCTTCAGCTTGACTGTTGTTGGCCTATATGAATGCCACAGATTGGTGTGTATTGATTTTGTAACCTGAGACTTTGCTGAATTCATTTATCAGTTCTAGGAGTCTCTTGGATGAGTCCTTGGGGTTTTCTAGGTATAATATCATATCATCAGCAAAGAGCGAGAGTTTGATCTCATCTGTCCCCATTTGGACGCCCTTAGTCTCTCTCTCTTGCCTAATTGCTGTGGCGAGGATTTCGAGCACTATGTTGAATAAAAGTGGAGATAGAGGGCAGCCTTGTCTGGTTCCGGTTCTAAGAGGGAATGGTTTCAATTTTTCCCCATTCAATATGATATTAGCAGTGGGTTTGTCGTAAATGGACTTGATAATTTTAAGGAATGAGCCATCTATGCCTATTTTGATGAGAGTTTTTATCATAAAGGTGTGTTGGACTTTGTCAAACGCTTTTTCTGCATCTATCGAAAGAATCATATGGTCTTTGTTTTTGCTTTTGTTTATGTGGTGAATTGA